>ML675650.1:8549493-8619125 GCA_007922155.1 Mesoclemmys tuberculata
CATTAAGTACAGGGAAGACACTAACAAATTAAACATTTCAGTTGGAACCATTACATTATAATTCCTGACTTTTAAATTAAGTATGATCATTTCTGTGGTAATTGAACTGAGTTTATTGTGCATTACATATAAAAATGCTTTGCTAAGGTACCCTAGCACTGCAAAGATGAGACTTTAGATAAACCCACTAGCGACTTGATCTGATGGCCACTGAAGTTAATGGGAGTACATCCATTGACTTCAATGGGTGCTGGGTCAAGCCATAGGTGAGCAAGCCGTCTGCTTTTTTGTTTATGTTCTTTAGATCTGCAACTCTGTAGTGAGTAAAATTTAAACTAGTGGAGAGTAAGGGGAGGGTGTGAATAAGGGTAGCAAAAAGAAGTAAAACCTGATCAACCCAAGCCTGTGTTTAAATATACTTCATTGGTTGCTAAAATGAAATTTTCTCTTAAAACAGAGGATTAGCACAAGGTTCTGTGCATTTCTTAAGCCCTATTTTGAGGTCTTCAGTGGAACTTGAGTAGCACATAGGCCTTGTGGTGGCCCACTACACATACATGAATTTCAGCCCAGTGAATCTCTCTCCCAGCTGACCGTGTAACACGTATCAGCTGTAAAGCAACTTGCATATGGATTGATCACTCCCAGTGATACAGACCTACCAGAGCACCTGTGGCACGTCAGGGCTTTGATTTCTTGTGTGCTTGCAAAGCCAGAGTTTTGCACAGGAAGGTAAAAGCACCCAGAGCTGTTACTCTACCCATCTTTCCAGCCCCCGGGTTATTAACAGACACAGTACCCCTTCTTCCCCACTGGTGAGGACTTTGGGCTAGACACTGGTTTGGCTGGAATCGGGTGAGGGTAGCTGATAGTTCATATGTTCTTACTGGCTCTACAAGAGGCACTGGTCTTGATTTTGAACATTTCATTTGAGGCCAAAGCTTGCTTCCGTGGATATTAGTACAAGGTATGCCATTGAGTTCAGTGGATCAGGATATTTAGTTCTTTCAGGTATGTCTACACCGCAGTTGGAGATGTGATTGGAGCCCAGGTTGGCATGGCCATGCTAGCGTTCATATATCTAGCACAGCTAAAAATAGCAGTGCAGATGGGGACGGGGCAGCATGGGCTAACCATGTGAGTGCGTCCCCAGGTCACTGATGTGCTTGCGTGGCCTGTGCTGAAGCCCATGCTGTTATTAGTGATGGCAATGGGCAGTACAGGTGCATGGCTTCTAGACAGTGCCTGCAAATAAATGCGCCATGGTTTCTGATATTAGTGTAGTCTGGTCTTTTCCTGTAGACACATCCGCTTGGTTGCAGTTACAGTTTCACAAAGCAGGGATTGATCTATGTTGGATTTTGGATGCTGCTGCCACTGTCAGGCGTAAGGGCTCTTTCAGATACAGCTAATACCACCAGCTGTTTTGTGTAAGGGATCCTAGGGTCTCCAGTGATGCTGGGTGAAATCCCAGACAGGAAGCCAACCACGTAGGAAAGGGCTTTGCTCTCTGCTCACGTGATGCAGGGCTGAGGGACACAATCCTTTCTCTCCAACCTGGACAGCTGTCCCAGAGCTGCTCCACAGCCTTTGCTGCAGCGTCAGGGTGGGAGCAGTGGATCCAGCCTGCTGAATTCGCCGCACTCACACAAGCCAATTTGGGGCAGTGGCCCCCACAGTTGGGGCATCCAGATGCCGTTGCTGTGACTTGCCCACATGCCCCGTCCTAACATGCTTCCTTGGAGAGGCTGGTGGAGGCGACCGTCTCTGTGACGTACCAGGTCCTGCTTGGCCTCTCTGCTCCCACAGAACAGAACTGCAGTGTCTTTAGGGCACCCAGCCCCTCCCATGGCTGAGCAGGAGACACAAGGGACCCATTAAACCTAGTGGCAACACAAGAGAGAGTAATGCATCCCTCTCTCAGGTCCGGCAGTGTGCAGGTAGGACCGGTACTTGTTAGCTCGGATGGAAATGATTTGCGGTGTGATTTCTGCCTTTTCATATACTGCCACTCAAGCATAACCAAAACGCATTTCCCACCATACACTTGAGGTGTTGCTTTTTGTGTGTGAGTGTTGTGTTTTAGGGTATGTCTACACAGGGGCAGGGAGGCTGCTTACTAGCTCCGCTCGCACTAGCATGCTAAAAGTAGCAATGTGGCTGCGGTAGAATGGGCGACGGCTTGTGCTAGCCACCCAGACAGGTGGCATTATGCTCAGGTGGGTTGCCGAAGCAGTTGCCTGTGCTGCTGCAACCACCAGCTATTGTTAGCACGGTAGTGCGAGCGGAGTTAGCGCATGTCTGTCCACACATGCAGGGAATGACACCTCCCAAGTGCAGTGTAGTCCTCCACTTAGGCTCACCAGAGCCTTTTACTCTGTCTGGCCAGAGGCAAGTTTAATGAGAATAGCTCATTAAGGAAGAAAAGGCACTCTCTTCGTCTGCTGAATGCACTTGGGGAGCAAAAGCAGTTCCGTGGCTTTTTGGTTCCTGGCCCATATTTCCCGTTGCCCTCCTGCCAGCTCCCGTTCCCACAGTGTTTGGTATTGAGTAGTGGGAGTCTGGGTTTACGTCACGTGCTGAGTGAGAGAACCTTGGCCTAACTGTGAAAGATAGCTGCTCTGCTAGTCCCCAGGCTTGGGAGTCAATATGTATTCTGGGGATTGGGAGGGAGGGGCATGATCATTGCATTTATTTTATTTGTAAGTAGATTTTTGTTTTCTTTTTTATTTTATGACAACCCTGATGAATAGCTCAGGCTGAGAACGGACTGAACTTGCTTTGCCAATGGCACAACCCTAGTGACCTTTGATAAGGATGATCAGCGCAATACTAGCTCTCATTAGACTATTTGTTGAGGTAGCAATGAACAAATAGGGCCAGAGTCAGCTACCTGAACAGCCACCCCAAGGCACAGAAAAACCGGCCACTGGCTGTGCCCGCACTGCCAAGCTGGCCCTCTTCCCCCAGCAGCCCATCCCTGCCTGCCCACAAGCCCGCACACCCACCCTGCCCCAGGAGCCTCTGGCATGTCACACACATAGAGCGCAGGCCCAGGACATTGGCTGGACTTCAGTGTGTCCCCTGGCACGTGGCTGGGAGCAAAAAAAAAAAAAAAAAAAATTCAAAAATGGCATGCCACATCCCCTGACCAAGAACCAGCAAGGCAGTGGAAAAACTGGCCAGGCCAGTCAAAAACTGGCTAGGTGGCAACCCTACTGAGTAGCACCATACCCCAGAAGTAGACCCATTGACTTCAAAGGGCACTTGGAGCAAGGGACTATTCAGTCGGAGGAGTGGTATCAGAATCTGGCCCAGGTGCTATCTACTTCTTCATCGATAGCCCGTTGTACGTTTTAATTTAACCTGTCAAAATGGAGCTTTGAGAAGTGAGTTCAAGGCTTGATCTCCTTCTTAGCTTTGGAAAAATGAGTGCATTGACTCTTCACATGCACTCTTTGCTTGTTGAATTAATGGTGAGTGGGACTGTTACTGTCTGCAGTGTGAAGCTTTCCTATTAGTAAAGCCAAGATAATGCAGCCAGGCCATAGTTCTGCAAATTGCCACACACCTTTTTCACCTTTATAGAAAACAGGGGCCAGATTCTGTCACTCTTGCTCCATGATCCATCCCACTGAAAGCAAAGGGACTAGTCATGAAATTAATGTAGTACTCGTAGCCCATGGACTAAGGCATGTAAAATGATGAAGGACTTGGGTAACTTGTAAAAACGCATTGAGAGCCATTGTCTGTGCTACTGACTGACTTCTGTCCTGATGTAAACATTGGCTTGTGTGCTACAAATTTTAAACCAAGTTAAGAAAAATAGCACAGTTTAAAAGTGTTTAGTATGGTTTGTGCCAATGTGATGGCCCTCATTTACACCTAGGCCACTGGCCTGAGTGGAGTAGCCTGGGTGTAACTGAATGCAAAATTTGGCCCTCTAATATTTTTATGTCTTATTACAGCAACTCCAATCCTTAGCAGGAGAGAGTGATTTCAGACCCACCATTTATATCAGTATGTTAGGCAAACTAAGCTTCACTGAAGTTGCTGCATGACCACATTGGTCAGTTCTTGCAGAACACCCCACAGCAAAAGTATGACACTAACAAGTGTGATAGATATAAGGTGAATGGTCTATTTCAAAAGCCAAGAAACGAACATGGAATCATGAAATGAGCACCCATTCAAATTGACACAGGTGAGTTCATCTGAAAGTGAACCTATAAATGTATGCATATGACTCTATTTGAATGATTGGACATTCAGATATGTGTGCCTGTGGATACTAGAACTGAATGCTTATGGCTTGTTTTAATAATCACTGGTGTGTATCTCTGGAGTTATTGCCTGTTTGCACAACACACTTGTTTTACTATGTGATAATCCACCCTGGGGATGGGTGAACTTTGGAGTTTTGTGAAAATTACAGTCTATTATTTGTGTCTGAAAAGGCTTGCACCATTAGTTCAAGTTTGTCAATCTTACCTGGGTTACACTAATTTCCACATAGCTATACGTTTTAATACATGCAGTTAGCATAAAAAGCCTACAGGTTAACTGTGCTTACATTGCAACGGGCATGAAACCCCCCCTATTCAGTTATATTGTGTAATAATTCTACAATAACAGTGTACACGCAATGTAATGTTAGACAATATAGCAGTGCAGAACAGCTGTCACACAAGTCTGTTTTTTGAAGGATGCCAGTGTTGTGGAACTATTTCATATTATGCATTTCTTAGAAGCCGCAGAGCACTGGTATTCAATCTATAATGTAGATTGCACATTTTTTCTGCAGATGATGTATTTTTACAGGTTGCATTAATGCACATACTTTGCTCAAGTGTTTGTGATTCGAAGGAAAATCACATTTTGTTACTCTGTTGGTAAAGCTGTATGTAGGAGGTGGCTTTATGCTTTCACCCTGTGTTGAAGAAGGGGCCAAAATGGCCCTGCTGTGAATTAGAATCCCCACAGCACCATGTGTTGTCCTAGTCTATTCAGATTCTTACATGGCCCTCCATTGCTGTAGTCGCTGAGCACCTTTCACAAGTGCATTAACTGACATGACTAGCACCTGATGTGTGGGTCTTTCTTCCTCTCTTCCCTTCCCCAAGGGGAAGATTTGTAGAAGTTTGTGATGAGGTCCTGCCAATTCATCCATCCCCATCTATGCTGATCCTTACATGTCCCCTAAACTAGTGGTTGTAAGAGGGCAACTCACTTTGCCTGCACTGGGAGAATCCACCCTCTATCTATTGTGGCACAGTAATGGGACCTGTGCACTGGGACAGACTCTTTCCCACTGTGTGCACCTACTTTTGCTCCTAACAGATGCGTGTGAAGACCCTGGACATATTGTCCTAGCATTCAGTTCTGGTAACTGCAGGCTTATGTCTCAGAATATGCAGTCATTAAAAGGAACACCAGTGTGACTATTTGAATGACCACACAAGCAGATAGATGCACCTTATTTATTTATCTCATACCTGAAATCATTTCATACTTGTTGTTAAGGGAGATCTTTCTCACCCTGCATAACAGGGTGCAGGTGAGCACAGGTGAAATTCACCCTTGCACAAGGTCTACGCACTATTCAAGTCTAACTAAAAGACCTATGGGCACTTTGCACAGGAGGTTAATTTCACCCTATAAATAGAGCCAGATTTCAGAAAATAGTCCTGTACTTTGTCCCATAACTCCTTGCATTCCCAGTGGGGCTAGGTGAGCACTAACAGGGCTGTGAAACCATGCTCATTTAACACAAATATAGGGTTTAATCTGTCCTCAACTAAATTAAACCAATTTTTACCTTTGTTCTTAAAAGGACCAGGTTTAAGGTGCAGAGTATATAGTTAAACATTTGGAAACAGATTTGCATTTTGTCACATGAGATCCTACTTCTGTTGTCACATAAAAAGGCCATTATGTTCTGAATCGGGCTAGATGGGTATCCTAGCCCCTCAGGGACAAAGAATTTTCTTTTGTGCTTTCATGTATGTACTGGAATCTATTCTCCCATTAATGGGGAATAAATAGTACATAGAGAAGAGATCCCAAAACGTGGATTTATTCATGAAGGGTAAATTCAAATGATAATTTAGAGCTTGTTTTTTAAAGTTCTGATTCTGAACCCCTTTAATCTGAGACCTTTGGTTGAAATACACCCTCCAGAGAAGGGGCCAGGGAAAGCCCCCAAAACAATTAAACCACCATGGTTCTGCTACCATGCAGGCAGGCAGCTACAAAGTAGACACATGAGCTATTATATAGCTCCTTCCTGCTCTAGGAATCCCAAGTGTCTTATGAAACAACGTGTTACCTTAGGTACTGGGACTTGGGATCTCCAAATTGCTCCAGCAGTTGTATGGTGGTGTACCTCCAGTGGAACTGAGTGGGAAATCCGTCTGTGGTAGTAAAGTGACTGCAGTGGCCGCTATAGCAGCCATTATACACGCAGTAATACACAAAGTGGTAGCTTTTCTACTGAAGGTACAGGACAAGGATGTTAGAACACTGCCTGTGGTCTGGATGTGAATTGCAGCTTTCTCTACGCGTTTTTTCTTAAAACCTCCCATCATCGCAGTGTCACCAGCACAGCTCCACTCAGGCTAGTAATAACGGGGGTGCCAGCACACACCAGCTGCCAGGCCCATGTTTTTATCATCCCATCATCAAGGTGTATTGAAGCAAGGTTACGTGAAAGCACTGGTAAAGGCATTACACCAGTGTTCCGACCATTCCTGCCACCAGCACAGCTGCCCTAGAGCTGGTGCAGCCCTGGGAGAGTTAAAAAAAATTGCAAGAGTAGAGACAGGCGGCTAGTTATGCATTCATTACTTTGCAATCTCGGGAAGGAGATAGCTAGTTATTCTTGATAATAAGCACTCACATTGGGGAAATGGTCAAACCAACAGTGATATGTGGAGTCCTAATGGTATCCTAGTTCCTCCAGATGAGGAAAGTTTAGTACAAAATTGGCTTGTAACATGGAAATAACATTTTTCATACAATCTTCTCAATAGTTTCCCTATTGGCATGAGGAATTTCTTTCCCATCTTCTGTTTTCTCACTCAATTGTTTAATATTAGTAGGTAATCAATACAAAACTCTATTAGTTTGATTGTACAAATGATGTATTTGTGGCTAAATGAGCTCTTTTTGTATTGATAATGGACCTACTCTTCCAAAGGGATTAGCAGGTTAGTTCGTTATAGAGCAGTGTGAAGTATCTTTAACAATCATCTGTTTTGCAGATTTAATTTGGATCTTCAGTAATGAATAGACACTACATCCATTATGGTTGGGATTTTCAAGAGCCTAAGGGAGTTAGGTGCTAAATTTCAATGAAATTCAATTGGACTTTCGTGCCTAAGCTATTATGCCCCTTTGAAAATCCACTGCATTAATGAGTTGTGGTTTTTTTTCCATTGTTATTTTCTATTGTCTGTGAATCTTGCCATTACTGAGTTGCCAATTGAGATGAAAAATTAACAAAACCCAAGTTTTTATTTGGCACAAAAATTCTGATTATTTGATGCTGAAAGAAAATAAATCTTTTAATTCAGTTTTACAGATATTATCCTGGCTATTTTTTAATAGTCTGCTTGTTATAAAAAGACAGTCTGGCACTCCTGATGCCTGGAATTTGACTTGCTTTAGAATAGTTGTAATCTTGTCAAAAATGCCCTTCACATCCTCAGGGCTGTCTTCTCAGCTTGTGTAAAAGGGTGCGTGGCTTCCAATGACTTTCATGGAGTTATGTCTGCTTAAACCAGTAGAGAATCCAGTCCAGAGTATTTATTGGATTTGGGTATTTTCATTGAAACCAACCTCTCCTTCACCAAGAAATTTAGAACACCTCAGGCATTAACTGCTGCTTTTAAGGACCTAGATCTTCTTTCGTAAATTTTGTGCTCTGCTTATGTAGCTACATCAGAGAGAATGCAAAAACCCACACAACATTTAAAACCCTCATGAATTCTAGTGGTGAGTTTATAGCCTCTGTGATGTAAGTGCTCAAAAGAGTGATGTTTAGTGCTATTGTATCTCATAGAAGTTCTTCACAGGGGACTAGAAGATTTGAAGGGTTCCAGGTCACGGGAAAGGAAGGCTTTCCCTGGTAGTCACAGGTTTAAATCAGGCCCATTTCAACAGTGACTAGAGTTCATGCTGTCTCATAGCTAATTTGCTGGTTACCGTTTGTGAGATAACTTGGTGGTCTCGGTGTAATTCTGAATGGAGATGATTGATTAATGTATCCATATCTTTTAAAACATCACTGCTGTTTATAGCAGTCAGATTACTTGGTGGTACTCTCAGGAAAGGCAAAGCGTTGAATGGGCTGTGGAGACTTAGCTCTCCTCTTCTTCCTACAGGTGTCTCCTGTAGGTTAGAGGCGAGGAGTTTTAGAGGGCAGCATGAGGAAATTGCACTGCGACGGCTGCAGATGCCATAGAATCCTAGAAGGGTAGGACTGGAAGGGACCTTGGGAGGTCATCTAGCCAGTCCCCTGCACTCAAGGAAGGGCTATGTAATAACTACAAACAACAGGTGTTCCTGACTAACCTTTTCTTAAAAACCTGCAGTGGCAGAGATGCCTCAACCTCCCTTCATGTTTGTTAGCAGGAATATAGCTCAGGAGCTTTGATTCCAAGTGATGAGCCATATGGCATAACCACACACACTTCACCAGAATTGCCCTTTGACCCACAAGTGTTTACATCCTTTTCTTCATCTTGAGTCATGCTTTGAGTGTCAGTCTTGAGCAAACCCAAAATGAAACTAAAATCATAACAACTGAATTTCTCCTGGTTTCACACCAAAATGGTGCAAATCTTTCACTCGGGTTCGATGGGAAACCATAAATCAGCCCAGGTTTGTTTGAAATTGGGTCCAAGTTTGTGTAGTGCAACCTGAAACCGAACCTACACCAAGGTAGGGTGCAATGCTTTCAGATTTTATGGCGGCCATCAACTCTGTGTTACAACAGGAAGCTTTGTAAAGGAGATAGAAGGGGTTTAGATGTTTTTATTTAGTATGTTAACAGTCGGTTCTGATTTCCCTTGTCTTAGCATTTGGTTACAAGACGCTATAATGTATATAGCTTCTAGAATCTTACTGCTCAAATTAGACTGCAAAATGACTATGCAACTTTTGCTCTGGGGTAATCCCCAGTCTGTTCTGCATTGCTGCTGAATGGATTCCCCATGGTTAAAAAGGATTTAATGGTTTTAGCTCCTTGCCTAATGAATATCAGGATTGAGAAGAGACCAGTTAAAGACATCATTTCGGAGGATTTAAGTCGTGAGATATAAAACAAAGTTTAGAAGAAAAAGGGGTATAATGGGCTTCTATACATTTTCGAATAACTTCATTCAGGAAGACAAATATGCCCATAGCAAAGAAGAGGCAGAGCAGTCAATGAGGTGTGATTGTGGTAGTAATTTTCTTACGAGTTAATTTTTTCCTGTGTGTCATTCATAGGTCCAAATCTTGCCAACTCTGACTTAACCGGGAATTCTGTGCATGGAATACTTGCAAGACTGGATCCTAGATGTAACTCAGATACATAATGTGTGTGTCTGGATTATACTACTGTTATACTTATAATACAGAAAGGATTAAGGCATATACAGAAAAAACATCTTCCTCATTTGTTCCTTACTTTTATTTCAGAATTGTTTTCTGAATATCTGTTCTTCCTGTGATCTGTATAATGTACGTTGCGCCTTATTTAGCCTTCTTTTCTCAGAAAGAATCAGGCCTGTTTTATGGAATGTTTTATCTGAAAAATGAGATCATCAAAGATGATAAGGTCATGCCACAGTGATTCTTGCCAGTTTCGTAGTGCTAGATGAAGGAAGGAAAGAAAATGCTTTCTAAATAAACATTCATCCTGCCATTGAGCCATACTCACAAATTCTATTTCCTGGAGGAGGAATTTTTGAGGGTTGATTGACTAAACTTTCTGAGGGTTGCATGGGGTTTACGTTTAGTCCTAAATATGTAAATTTTAGTCAAACCCCAACTGTTCTCTGCAGAACAGAAAGAAGGATTTTCATTAGGTAGAGGGTATATGACCGCCAAGTGATGTAAGCTACCGCAGAAATAAATTTAGTGTCCAAGTACTGGTGCTGTATACACTCACTTCATTTCACTTCTCAACTCCTTTTGCCGTTACACGGGGTTGGAGGTGTCCATAATTCTTCAGCACTCCTTCCAGTCCCTGGTATGTGTTCATAGATCTTGGACTGCCAGTCTTTTTCTCTTCAAACGTTTCTTGACCAGAGCCTTTCCATCATATCCTGGGTCTTCCCCATCCTATTTTGCTGTCTTCTTCCTCCCATGCTTCTTTTGCTGATCGTTCTTCTCCGGTTCTTCTCCAGCACCCCCTCAAATGTGCAGTCTCCAGCCTATCTGTCATTGAGAGCCTCAAGCTCATCTGCCCCCTAATCATTTACATGTGCATTTTGTCTACTTTCTGCTTGCCTTTCATTCTCTTCATTCTCTTTCTACTGCTTGTTTCTTTTTTTCTTCCATCTTCATAAAACACACAATTTCTGAACTATAATATGAAGCAGGGGCAAACTCATGCAGCATATGCTTTTCTTTTCAGTTTGTTATTTAATTGTCAGTCCCACAGTATTCCTGTCGCCTTTTCCACTGCCGCTGATGCACATTGGGTGCTTTATACACTTAGATGCAATATAAAGCACTGTTTTCAAGTCTGGCCACCAGGTCTCATTTTGGCTCTCAAATGGGCACTCACATGGCTAAAACGAGTGTTTAGGTTTTTCTAACGCTAGTTTGAGAGCTGAGGTGTGGAACTGGCTGCCCTCACTTGAGCACCCAAGTTTGTGATTTGGGGCATACACTTCCAAAGATAAGGACATATTGTCCTCGTCCCCTTGGTCTTTGTACAGAACTCACATTGAATTGAGTGGGAGTCTCATACATAGAGCAAAGGGTCATCATGGGTCTTTAGAAATACAATCCATATAATCTTTTAATACAGGTTTAATAAATAAATACATAAATATAGTATTTTTCTTATTCTTGATATTTCAGGTAATTTAATCAGTCATCTACACTGCTGAAATCTGAGAATACCTAAATTTGATAATAAAAACAGCAACAGAGACTAAAACATGATCTGAAATGTCCTGAAGAGATTCAGATATCTAACGTGAGAAAATAATGTTTTCATTTTGGGGGTTAATTCTGCTCTCAGTTACTGCAGTTCAACCCAGATGGGACAACTTCAATGTTACTGCACCACTATAGCCAAGGGCAGAATTTGGCTTTCTTATAGGACCGAATTCAACAAAGCATTTAAGCATAAACAGTGGGACTTAAGCATGTGCCTTATGTCCTGATTCAGCAAAGCTATTAAGCACGTACTTGAAGCATGTGAATGCATATTGATTTAACTGGGACGATTCATATGTTTAAAGCTAAGCACATGCATAAGTGCTTTGCTGGATTAGGGCCTTTGTATCTATATTATTTCTTGTCTTGGTGACCCATACCTGTGCAATGTAGTTTTCTTTAGCTGTCACAATCTACCAGGTCCTGGCAAGGTAGAAGAGAAAGAGATTGGAAGTAAATTGTAATTGTAGATTGGATGAAGAATGTAAGTAAAATAATGATGAAGATAATCTAATGGTGCAGAGAAAGAGAGAGTTTTGCAAACACAATAGAGCTTTTTGCCTTCTTTCTAAAGAATGCAAACATAATCTTGGTCTTTGACCAGTCTTTTAATGTCCTGCTTTGTTTTACACTGGAATTAAAAAATATTTTCCATTTGTTTTAATTACCAGCTCACTTTTACTTTGACCTTTCAAAAGTGTTTTGCTATGACAACCCTAGGTCTCATAGTGAGCAGTGCTAGGAAAACACCAGCAAAAATAAATCTTTTTATTTATTTTACCTACGGTGTGTAATCCCTTTAATCTGTTAATGGCTTTGTGTTTTCTTCTCTTTTGCAAAACAGTAGGGTTAGCACTGTCTAGCATCAGTTTAGGGGACATATGTTGTTTCACTATAACAAAATTTTCACCTAACAATTCTCCTAAGTGATTAGTCCATTTTCAGTGTTAAATCTTACTCTAAGACTAGTTTTATTTTACTGAATTTTTCTAACTGTGCCCTCATTATGGTTAAAACTCAACTTTTTGAGAGCATTTTTTAAAAAGTAGATTTTGTTATTTTTCTTTTGTTTTATAAACAGTGTTTGTTAAAAAAAATGACTGTCTTGCCAAAAAAAGATGATTTCTATGCATTGTGTGATTCAGTGATGTTGTTGTTGAGATATTGCATGTCTTGTAGTTGCTCTTACATATGTACGTTTGTGATATTTGTAGAAATGTTAACCTTTGCTGCTATAACCACTTATTGTAGTTAACTGAAAAATCTGTACTAAAAGGCTGTGCCAGTTAACAGTTTTATGTATGACATGATAAACTGTGTACTCTGCTCTTTGTTTAATGTTGTGAGCCAATATTTAGTGCCTTCTGTAGAAGGAAACAATACACTGTGGTAGACAGGAGGTGCCAAACTTACAATATCCTGTTCCACACAAGTAACCACACATCAGGTTAAAAAAAATCATCTCCATCTTTTAAAAATCTTTTCCTAAAAGTGAATGAAAAATGTCATGGATTTTTCTTGTTTATTAACTTTACTTTGAAAAAAACCCTTGGTAAAAATAATCAAAAATGTTTTATTTACTAAATCAGATAAATGTGAAAACACAGAGTGATTGGTAAGAAGGGACTTGTAAGATTTATCTGTTGCTAGACAGCATTTTTTTGATGGTTGGTCTGTCTGCGTTGCAGAATAATGAGAGAAAAATTTGATATCTGAAATGTTGATTTTACTATCAAATCAGATAATGAGGAAAGCCTTTTAAATTAATAATGGAACAGTTTTAAAAACTTCATTGCCCTTAAACTGAAGTGACACTGAAATTATGCTTTTCATAGTGGTCCTGATTCTGATCTCCCTTGTACCCAGTGTAAATGAGGAGTAACTCCACCAAAGTCAATGGCACTCCATTCCATTTTTCAGCTCCATTGAAATCAGTGGAATTACACTGCTGCAAAAGCAGTGTAAGATCAGTCGAGCCCAATATTTTTGGCCTGACTCTTTTCAGGTGTCTTTATTCCAGACCCTTTGTATAACAAGTCTGATATTGCATTTTCAAAAAGTTATTTTTCTACCCTCAGTGAAGAAGCTGAAAACGTGAATGTAAAAAACAAAGTTGATGAATTCATCTTGATTTTGATGTATGTTTTAACAGGGTGAAATCTGTAGATTCCTTTTTTAAGTGGAAAACCAAATACCATGAGTTTACTGGAAGGATTTAGGCTGGAGAGGGATGATCTATTGAAAAACTGGGGAAGAGCTTTAAAATTAAAATACCATTTGCCAGAACAGTAACATTACTTGAAAAAAATCAGTGATTAAAATTCATCCCTGGACTAACAGTATTAAAGTCAATCCTATGCCCCAGGAATGAATTTGTCCTAAAAAATCTTAAAGCACTTGTGACTGCAACCTTCCTTCAAAAAGAATTTTAAGCCAAGATTTTCAAAAGTGACTGGTGATTTTGGTTGCCTCACTTTTTGGATGTCCAACTTGTGACCCCTCAAAAGACCTGATTTTTCTGAAGGTTGGCACTTAGCACTTTCTGAACATCATGCCCTTACATCTCCCAAAAATCAAGGCAACCAAAATCACTAGTCACTTCTGAAAATCTTATCTGCATTCAAATGTATGAAGCCTACTTAGAACTCTTTGGTGTATCCCACCTCCTATATAGTGCTTTTCAGCAATAGACCTCAAAGCACTTCACAGCCTTTTAATGTATTACTCCTTACAACACCCCTAGGAGGTGGTGGTGCTATTATCTCCATTTTACAGGGAGATTTTACAGGGGAACTGAGGTACAGAGAAGCTAAATGGCTTTCCCAAGATCACAGAGGAAGTCTGTGGCAGAGCAGGGAATTGAACCTTGGTGGCCCATGTCCTGTGCTAGTGTCATAACCCCTTCACCATCTCCAGAGAGCTCAGATTTGTGTTTCAGCTGGTGTAAATTGGTGTAGCTCCACTGTGTGCTGTACGGCTCCTTTGTTGCTGAGGTTACTCCATTTGCTACTTTTAAATTCAGCTTTGACCAACTGCAAACTGATTTCCCACTGCTTTGTCTCTGTGGTAGCAATTGATACCTGAACAAAACACATGTAAAAATACCATCCCTGGCATGAGTGCAGAATTCTAACCGGGGAGAGTTTATACCCACTTGGTACAGGTGTCAGATGGCTACCCAGAGTGTGAAGCGGTGGAGGCCCATGCTCTTCATCAGTGCTGCTTGCTGTACTCTTCGCTAGTTGCTGCTGTAACCTGCTCTTGAGTCTCTCACTAATCTGAGTCACTGAGTCAGAGATAAATAGAAACGTGACAACAACGTTTTTCGATCCTCTGGCTCAGTTTGCCAAAAATTACACTGGGCTCCAACAGTACAAACCTGATTTTTCATGGCTCCCGTGCCTTTGTAGCTCACTTCGGAAGCGGGATGTATTTTTGCCAAACGAGATCGTCGTAGTGATTGATGTTGTCTGTTTAGTGCATTGCAATCTGAAAAGGTCATCATAATTCTACAGGCATAAACCTGGTAATAGAAAATGGGATGTTGCGTTCTGAGTGTAAGGGGCTCTACTGGTATATGTTCATCTCCTACCACAGCTTATGAAGTCATTGGCTCTGGAAAAGATATTCATTTGGTTGTATTAATACTACAGTGGACTGACATTGCTTTCCACTTGCTGGAGGCCTTCCATTCTTTCACTCAGTTGTCAATCATGCACCCTTGGTATTGCCTTTTTTACAATCACCGAGGGGCCCAGGGAAACCTTATATCGGTTTAATCACATTACAGGACAAGGTGTTTTTTGAGAATATTTTCATGTACTAGACTGGGATTCTGAAAGGAGCCTAAAGGAGTTATATACCCACATTCCAGTGAAATGCAGGTGCCTAACGCTCTTAGGCGCTTTTGAAAATCCCAGCCCTAAATATAACCACTTATTCTAAGACATAGATCTCACTATGAAAAAGTAATCTATATTTAATATTAAAATGTGGTTCTGTGTAATAATGGCACACTCTTCCTCAGCAAATCTGCTCCCTCTGTGCATTGTGAGTCATATTTACTTGTTCTAGTGGTGGAGAAAAGTAAGTTTTTGAGGTATTTTAATACTGCAGAACCAGTACGTCTCTGGGAAAGTTTATTGGAGTCTTTTCTGATTTATGCATCATCAGCAAAACTGCTAACTAAGTTCCATTTGCAAAGCCATCTATTCAGCCCCATTGCCTTCAGATTATGCCCTCAGTTGAGGAAATAGGATTGCACCAGTGAAACTGAGTGGGGAATCTGAAGACAGTCATCACTGAGGTCATAATCTTGGTCACTTGATCTTTGTCATTGGTGGTGGGTGAGCCATAAAGAACTCATTGTGCGTCTCAGATGCTAGGCTAAGATTGCCACTAGTTACCTTGACACGTTTGATTTGGAGTCAGCAAGGAGCCTTAAGTTTGGAATCCTATGATGCCATTTTTACAATGAAACTTTTCAGAGTAGAACTGTATGAAGTGTCAGATCTTTGGCTGGTGTTGGCCACTGAAATCAATGAAGTAACTGCTGTTTTCACCAGCTGAAGATCTGACAATCTGCTTCTTCATAAGGTCTGTTGATTTCTCCACAAAGACAGATGTCATCTTTTGTTCTCATACATCTGACCCTCTGACTTTACCTGGGATGGAATAAACACTTTATGCCGTCCGTATGTCTGCTTCCCGGTAATTTATTTCAGAGCTTTCTTGGAAAAGTGCTGCTGTTATGCACTTTGCAAAAGAAGCAGAGAAACACTGAATAGATAAGGAGAAGAAAGTGAAAGCAAGAATTTCATATGGTGGCTGTCTTTTCTCACTTTTCTCACTTCATTTTAAGTATTTCAGAAGAGCTAGTTTAGTTGCTTATTAATTGGAGCACATCACTAACTTTTATCTTGCCATGGACTGATCTTCAAATTGCTAAACGATTCCGATGTTTTAGCATTTCAGCTCATTGTTTATTCCCCACTCCCCATGATTATATTAAAAAAGTCTAGTTTTGCTGAACAACAGATAGATTTCATAGTATGTACAATGTTTGCTACTATTGTAGTGTGACTTTATTGTTTTTAAATATTTGTTTTGGTACAGCCTTAAACTTATAGAACTAAGAAGATCATTTCAAACGTAAGCAACTGATAAAGTTATTGATGTCTGTGATAAGTGCATGCTTTATTCACAGTATTTTGTCTGTAATTGGGT
This sequence comes from Mesoclemmys tuberculata, assembly GCA_007922155.1. Taxonomy (NCBI): domain Eukaryota; kingdom Metazoa; phylum Chordata; order Testudines; family Chelidae; genus Mesoclemmys; species Mesoclemmys tuberculata. The sequence goes on from ML675650.1 coordinate 8,565,877, forward strand.
ATGGTGACCAATTCTCATTTATGTAATAAACTGTTTTCTGCGAAGGTGGCTACTTTCTTTAATCACATGGAAACAATTTTTACTTGAAAATTTGAAGCCCATTATAGAAAAGAAGCCAATGCACTCACAAGCTTTTCAGGCCTGGATATCAACACAGCTGTGAAATTCTTGTGAGCCTGTAAAACATTCTGAGCAGTGGCATGGAAACAAGCACACCAAAGACTAGTTCTTGCTCTATTCTGTATAACTCCATCGACTTTATGGAGGCCCTGATTCAGGAAAGCATTTAGGCACATGTTTAAGTCCATCCTTACTGAGGAAAGTCCTTAAGTATGTGCTAGCTTTGAAACATGTGCTTAGTAACAATGACTTCAGTGGGATTGAAACCCATGCTTCAAGCGCCCTGAATTAGGATACTTTCTTGAATCTGGGCCTGAGGTTGGATTCAGTGAAGATCAGGGCATATTTTGGCTCTAAGTCTCCCATATTTTGCTATTAGAATTTATATAACCGGGTCTGCCCCTGTCACGAGAGAGCAATGTTTTCAACTGAAATGGGCTTTTCCAAGCCCAAGGCAAGGTCTGTGTTTTGTCCATCTAACCCCCATGGCGACGTGTGTGTGTGTGTGTGTGTGTGTGCGTGTGCGTGTGCGTGTGTGTGTGAGAGCAATTTTTAAAGTTGTTAGGATAGTCAACAGAAATAAGTTAAGGAAGAGTTTTGACTTAAATTTACAGCAGAAATAGACTCAGATCCAAGGCTGTAAATCTGGCTTAGCAGTCCCTTCCCAAATCTGAACTTTCACTGTTCTAGAATGCGGTATTAAAATTTAAGATAAATCTGAGTCACAAACTCTGTTATTTTAATGGTGCCAATAAAGCAAATAACCCACATTAAAAAGCTGACAGCTGCAAGAGAACCCCCTAGAGCGGCTGCTTACATGATAACAGCAGTGTTTAAGGAAGACGTTATAAGAAAATCTCAAATGCTTGCAAAAGGAGCATGACAAAAAGATACAACTAAAATAATCAATGATAGCTAAGCAAAGGCCGGGTTTGCCTGGAGAGAATAGGGCAGGCAAATGTGTGTGAGATGATTAGGCAGGAGGTGAGAGCTAATGAGTTGTTTCTCCATTTGTTTCATCTTTGGATCCCCATAAAATGACAAAGTCTGTTAAATGGGGAACTGTGTTGCTGAGCAGTGGCAGTTTATGTAGTCATTGTGCTGCTTGCCTGTCCAAGCCCATGACATCTCTTCTGGTGAGCGTGGAATGCTTTAAAGGACTGATTTGAAGTTAGTTAGTTTTAAAGCTGGTTATTTTTAAAGCCTCGGCAGTGACTCCATCAGTAGGCAGAAAATGGGTCCAGGGGTAATTTACATTAGATTGCCATACTCACAACATCTCCACTTCTGCAAACGGTGGAGTGGGTGCAGGTTCCCTCCTCCTCCATTACGCACTTGGCTGACAATCCCTGGGACAGAGTCAGCATGATCTGCAGCGATTGTAAATGGCCTTCTGGGACTTTGACATGCCATGCAGCTGTGTAAATTGTGATCAAATGTTTCTGGCCAGTGTTTCTTCCACAAACTGTTCTTGTAAGCTTTGCTGTATCTCTCAGTTGTGCAACTAACACATATCCCTGTCACGCTTTTATTGAATTTTCATAATCCAGACATTGTTTACAAATGACATTTTAATTGATGTAGAAATAGCTCAGGGATAGTATGGCAGGATGCCTATTCAGATGCGTTTAAGAGACAAGCACTCACACATTAGCAAACTAGGGTTTGAAATTAGTTTATAATTTATTCCAAAAACAAGTGGAACTTGGCAGCTATCTCTGGAAAGACACGTGAGAGATCTCTTTAGAATGAACCAGTGTTTGTCTGTATTATAACCCTGGGTTTTGGCAATCTGAGTCGTTTTGCAGAAGTTTGGGAGAGTACTTTGAAAAAAGAATGTTAACATGCAAGCAGCTACAGCTGTGAAGTTAACTCCTTTTTTCATGTAAACACTCTCTATTTGTAGATCCAAATTCTGGTAGACCCTTGACAGAAAATCTGCAGGTAGGAGCGGAAGCGTGGAGCAGAAACTGACAACTGTTATCCCTCAAAAACCTATGGAGAAATCACACAAAAACCCCTTTCTGATATGACCTTTCCTGGCCAGAGACTGAAGTAGTGGTAGCTCGAGGTTACAACTGCAGGTGGGGCATTGTAACTCGCCTTAGCTCCACGTGTTTGTTCGTTAAGGACACTTGTTTTGGCACAGACGTCTCACTTGTTTCCATACAAAACAATGTATTAAGACATATGGTATTGAGGAAGATTCTGTGTTATTCATTAGCATTTGGAAGGAGATTCTGGAATATAGAAAGCAGGGCGCTCTTGTCTCAAAGCACTTTTGGAAGCGTCTCAGTGCTGGGTTGTGATGGACAGGCGGTCCAGTGAATTGCTAAGTGCTGTGTAATGAACTCCTAGTGCATGTAAAGTGTTGCAGAGAGGAAGACATTTACAAAATCCAGGAACAATGTTAGGTATTCTTGAGTCCCATCTATTAACACCTTGTCTGTTAACAAATTATTTCCATATATACAGACCTCCCTCTTTTCTAGCTCACGCTCTCATATCAAATGCTGCAGCACAGGAATGTGCACATATGCCAATTACTTACACGTACTGAGGAAGTGCCCTTCAGAGGCCGGCTAGGGTAACTGAACTGTTCAGCGGAGCTTTATGCTGTTGGCACCAGGTCTGAGACTGGCTTCCCCTTGTGCAGCTGCCAGGGTTTGGGACGTTACGTCCCTATTACCTCCTCAGTGAGCCCCAAGTGTTTGCATTGTAATCACCCCCTTGTTTAGTGCTAATCTCTAACCTGCCCTCGGTGCTGCCGCTAACCACTTTAGACTTTGCCAAGAGGAATGTATCGTTTGGCTTTCCTGAGTGAAAAAAAAAACAGTTCTAAAAAACGAGAGCTACATGGCAAGACTCCCAGCAATTTCAGTGGGATCGTAGTTAGGCCACGGCTGAGTGCTTTTGGAAAGTCTCAGCTTTAGCCTAACTGTGCCCATTAAAATCATTCAGGGTTTTACCATTGACTTCTATAGGAGCAGAGTTGAGCCAACGCTGAGCCAAAATAAATGGATTCATATCGATGGATTCTATCTAGATTCGTATTATGACCTGCCCATTGCCCTGAGTATCACACAGAAGCCAAACAGCTGATGGATTGCTTTCCCCCTACTGGCCCTAAAATAACTGGGCAATTTTTAATATGAGATTAAAACAGCCTTCAATAACTGTAGATGTTTGTGCTGTTCTTATTTAAAACACTTGTTTGTGATACGAATTACAGTAGAATCTCAGAGTTACAAACACCAGAGTTATAAACTGACCAATCAACCACACACTTCATTTGGAACAGGAAGTACACAATCCAGCAGCAGCAGCAGAGACCAAAAAAAAAAAAGCAAATACATTACAGAACTGTGTTAAATGTAAACTACTAAAAAAATAAAGGGAAAGTTTATTAAAAAAAAGGTTTAACTAGGTAAGGAAACTGTTTCGTTGAATCATAGAAGTTTAGGGTTGGAAGGGACCTCAGGAGGTATCTAGTCCAACCCCCTGCTCAAAGCAGGACCAACCCCAACTAACTCATCCCCGCCAGGACTTTGTCAAGCCGCAACTTAAAAACATCGAAGGATGGAGATTCCATCACCTCCCTAGGTAACCCATTCTAGTGCTTCTCCCCTCCTAGTGAAAAGTTTTTCCTAATATCCAACCTAGACCTCCCCCACTGCAACTTGAGACCATTGCTCCTAGTTCTGTCATCTATGACCACTGAGAACAGCCTAGCTCCATCCTCCCTGGAACCCCCTTTCAGGGAGTTTCCGTGCTTGTTTAATTTAAATTAAGATGGTTACAAGCAGCATTTTTCTTCTGCACAGTAACGTTTCAAAGCTGCATTAAGTCAATGTTCAGTTGTAAACTTTTGAAAGAACAACCCTAATGCTTTGTTCAGATTTATGAACATTTCAAAATTACGAGCAACCTCCATTCCCGAGGTGTTTGCAACTCTGGGGTTCTACTGTAGGGCTTTTGGTTTTGCCTCAAAATTACAAGTAACCCTGTTAAGTAGGCAGGTGGCAATTTGCGGGGTTTGGCACTAAGTGTTTGATAAATATCTTTATTGTATGCATTCGGGGAGCTGCACGCCTGCTCTCCAAGGCTGGGTCTACACTGTATAGACACGCTCAGTCGATCCAGGAAGCGACACAGGAAAACCACCCTGGTAAGTGGAGTAGCGCTGCGTTGAAGGGAGCGCTGTTCCCTTCGACGCAGCGCAGTGTGGGTGGCGTGCAGAGGAGACGCTGCAAAGTCGACGGGAGATACGCAAGTGATTTGCGTCACTTGCGTATCTCCTGTCGACTGCTGCCAAATTGCCAAGGTAAGTGTAGACCGGGCCCAAGAGAGAATAATGAAAAGTGTGTCCTTGCTTTGTTCAGATAGGGTTGCCCTGGACAGTAATTTCAGATTACAAGACGAGCCACCACTCTTGCTTTGTGCACAGAGCTCCCTTTTATGTGAATGAGCAGTCTGCATGCGGATCAGTGGCTCAGAGTATATTGCAGACCTGGAGGAAAAATCCATTATTAGGAATTAGGAATGATATGAGATTTTAAAATAAATCATATTTTGAGCCTCTCAAGTTTGATGGTGTCTCATTAACCTGCCTTGCAAAATTCTACTTACTTGCTCGCCTTAAATACAAAAAATATAAACCTTGCCTCCAGAATAATGCAGAGAGAACAGAGCTATCAGACCCATATGGAAATGTAAAGTTCTGCGATATGGTACCTATGTATGACAGTGCTTTTTGGACAGATGGGGATCATGCACATATTTTGACAGGGAGAAAAATATCACTATTTTTGTATCATCATCTTAGTTGTAGAAGGCTGGTGAGCAGATTTTGCACCTGATAAATTTTCACTACGATTTTGCAACGTGCAGTAAAAAAAATTGGCATTGCAAAAGCACCTTAGAGAGAATCAAACAAAAAGGGAACATTTTCAAGTGAGCCTTAGTCACTTCCTTGTGTACCATTGCAACTCAGGCTTAGGGTGACCGAATAGCAAGTGTGAAAAATCCAGACGGGATGGAGGGTAATAGTCACCTATATTACAAAAAACCCTGAGTATCGGGACTGTTCCTACAAAATCTGGGCATGTGGTCACCCTACTCAGGATCCACAGTGCTTTTGGAAAGGGAATTTAGGCTTCTGACAGCACCTAAGCAACTTGAAAATTTAACCCCAAAAGTCTAAATTAGAGCTGACATCCACCCAAATTAGAGTTGGGTCTAGATGTTTTCAGTGATTCCCATCAGTGCATGAAGCTATCCCTCATGTGCTTTACAATGTGTTCAGACATTTTAAACAGTTAGAACTGGGTTCAGCTGCTGACTGATGAACAGGCATGATACAGTCTTGCAAGTGCATAAGGACACTGAAGTTAATGGAATTTTGGGACGATGAAAGCAAGGAGGGTTTGGCCCACACCACACAGACGAGAAATGCAAATAATTCAGGATCTCCTTGCAGCCTTGGGCATCTCCGGCTTTAGGCCCAATTCTAAAAAGCACTTAAGCACATGCTCAATTTTCATGACTTAATTGGGATTTCAGCATGTTGTTAAAGTTAAAAACATGCTTTAAGTGTTTTGGGGCTTGATCCAAAGCCTTGGAAATGAAGTGAAGTCTTTCCACTGATTTTAATGGGCTTTGCATAGGCCCTTGATGAACAGGGAAGGGAATACTCACGTTTAAAATTGTGCATGTTTAAGTGTGTTGTTGAATCAAGGTCCTTGTCCTTTGCTATGCTGCCTTGCTGTGGTAGATAGTATTGATTGCTAGAACTGGTGGATTAAACTGCTTTCTCCTGGAACACAGGACATTAGACTGCAAATATAGAACATATTTACACCAAAAATGATCTGTTCTCCAAATAATTGAACATTTTGTGGCTCCTGTTGCTGTGCTTATCTGACACATTGATCCAGATGGCAGCCTGCCTTCCTCGTTGTCATTTTATCACTTCAGTTTTGTTTTGTTAAACATAATCTCTTTGTCTACATATATCTGAGCTACCCATGGTAACTATCAATTTGTGAATCAGCTACTTGGGTTTTCAAGCTTTAGTTACAACTTAAGCCGAGTTATATGGTATCTTCATCCAGAAGAAAAACACAGGAAGCAGGGTTGTGTGGAGAAAAAGGTGTAGAAAAAATGAGTTATGAGGATTTTATTTGATATTAATAACATCTTACAAGTGCATTGCTTCTTTCATCCAGAGTACTGCAAAACAGCTGTCTTTTTGTTCGGAGTTTATTCAGAACCTAGCATAATAGGGGCTGACTGGGGCTTCTAGCTGCTAATGCAATACAAATAAATAATAATAAAATATTAGAGATGAGCCTGAACCAAACCTCTATGTTTTGAACACCCACCCTGGGAGTTTGGAAAAGTTTGTGTCCAGTACTTACGCACTTAGCAGATTATATTCTGTACCTTGGAGACCTCTGCCTTTTCCTGGGACTCAAGGAAGCAGCACCGGTGATTCTGTGACTCAAAAATATTTTGAAATCACAATTTTCAAATCTGTGTGTCTCCAAAGTGGATAGTTTAAAAAGCACCTAAGGCTATTTGGAGCACAAGCCCCACTGATTTTAAGTGAAACTGGTACTCTTAAATTTCTTGGGCACTCTTGAACACTTTCCCCCTAAATCCCATATTTAGGCTCATAACCAGAAGCGGCCTGGTTTTCAGAAGAGCCAAGCTGTTGCTGCTCCCCTTGATCGCCCTTGGGCCAGCTGGCAATGTGATCATAGAATTATAGAAATGCAGGCTTGGAAGGCCCCTCGAGGAGCCATCAAGTCCAGCCAGAGAATGTCTTCACAGAAGGCACTGTGGGAAAGCAGAGGGGCAGGGAGTTTGGTCAGAAATTTTGCATGGAGGGGATACTGTTGATTAGGTGTGCTCTGCAATTACCTTAGGCAAGTAGAAGGCATCAAACAGACGTAAAGGGCGACCTGTTGAGTTGTCTGAGGGGGTTGCCAGAAGCAGGAGGCATTTTAGGCCTCCCTAGAGAGGACCCACTTGAAGAGTGCAGCTGTGACGCCTCCAGTTCCCTTCCATGCTTGAACTGAGATGTGATCAATGCAGTTGAGGAGAGAGGCCACAAAAGGGGATGGGGCTGCTCTGGCAGCTGTTCTAATTTGCATTGATTGCACAATGGCTACCAGAGATGCCCCAGTCATGCCCTCCACACCAGCAGCTGGGAGAGGCATAGGAGCTACTCCAGAACCCTCCTACACTGGGAAGGAAGGCTGTGGGACAAGGATCTGGCTTTCGGGAACAGTACAGTGCCAACATGCCAGAGCATCAAGTCCTAGAGCTGCACCAGTTAGAAATGAAAGAGTACGGACAGTATCAAGCCTTGCTTGGAGATGGGCCAATCGGAACAGTACTGGCAGTGTTTGTCCAACACTAGGAAGGCCTTTGTGTGTCAACGTGGAGGGTTTACAAGGTGAGCAGGTACCTCCTCAATGGGCAGTGCCCACATCTTATGTCAGTGCTGCAGGCAGACTTTCAAAGAGAAGTGTGCTAGCTACCCGTAACGTTTCCTGCAGTAGCCTGGATTTTATTCAGCTATCTCCTATCCAGTTACTTACCAGGGCCAGCCCTACTCAACTTGTGATATCACAATCTAGGCTATTGCCATTGGGATTCACTACAAAATGTAGTTCTGCAGCTATGCCATGTGCAATGGTGAGAAAGTAACCAGGCAGCCAAACCTTGCAAAAATTTGATTGCGAACAGAAGAACCTCACACCTTCTGAGTTGTTTGCCATGAACAATTTTGCTGATAGTAAATCTGACGTAGCAAAGCTGTCTGAAAATTGCCTTTCTGATCAAAAGGAGAAGTCAGCTGTCTTCAAAAGCCTTGTATGTGTTTATTAAATAGTTGTAGTGTACAGAAATAGGGTAGTAACCCTTTAAATAGTTTGTAAGCTCTCTAGTGGCGTTTACCATGTCTCTGTGTTGTAGAAGCTGCTAGGTCGGAAAACGAGTTGCAGTGTGTACGTGTAGCTAGGCCTTGCATGTTGAGTGTGTTCAGTAAGCACAGTTATTTGGTCCCCACCATTCCTGGTTGGTTGCGCCATACGCTGTGCAAGAGCCAAAATCACAACAAGAGCGTGACCCATAAGAACTCTCACAATGCTCGCTGATTGTAGGAGTCTATTAGATTTGAGGCTGGTTTGTCCCTTTTGGAGACCTTTCTAAGGGTACATCTACACTGCAATAGAAGACATGCGGCAGCGAGTCTCAGAGCCTGGGTCAACTGGCCTGGGCTGAAGGACTAAAAAGAGTATGAAGTGTGGGCATTTGGGCTCAGGCTAGAGCCCTAGTGTGAAACCCTGTAACCCAGCTGACACGGGCACTGAGACTCACTGCCACAGGTCTGTTATTGCTGTGTAGATGTACTCGAAGCGGCTGCTAATCCTTTCATTAAAACATTGCATGTTTTGGCAGTGCTTCATGGCTGGGATTTACCACTGACTTGAACGAGAGCAGAGGTCGACCAGCACTGAGTGCTCTTAAAATCCCATGCCAAGTTCACGAAGAGTGTTATCAGTCCTAGCTTTGGTCCCAGCAGCGTCCAAGCCAGATGCTTAGATGGATCCTGAGAGTAATTGGGGGCGGTGGGGAGGAAGAGAGGGAAGGACACCACTTTTACCTACCTGCATAAAGCTTAGAAGGTCCCCCAACTACACACCATTCCCGAGGACAGAGTCACAGCACAGGTGCCATCTACAGTAGTCAGGCATTGGGAAATGATGGCAGGGAGGCTCTGAGCCTCCATCTAGGGCCAGAATCCTTCCTGGCTGACCAATGGGTGGGGAGAAAATGCACAGGCTGTTGTGGAGGCAGAGATGAGGCCCCTCAGGCTGTCCCATGAGAGCTGTAGGGAAAAGCCCCCTAGGGACACTCCCTCCCCACTATATGATAATCTCATTCTCATTTAAAGAGGCTGGGAACCGCCTCCTCTTCTCTCCTCCCACCCTGCTGGTGATGTGCAGTGATTACCAGAACCCTAGACCTGCAGTAACTTTGGCACCCTCTGTGGCTGCAGCGTTGTTGGGGGCAGGCGACCTGGGGAGGTATGTAGAGCTGCTACGGGAAGCCCATTTCTACGTGGTTTCCATCTTTTACTGCTCATAGCTGGAATGTGGCTCCCTCTCCTTCCTCTGCCACCCCAGCTGGCAGTCTTGCAAAGCAGCCGGCTTGGTGCATGGATGCCTTAAGCAGTCTGTTGGGGCTTACATAGCCTGGGCTGCCATGTAAACTGGCTTCCGGCCCATAAAAAGTACACTTAAAGTATAGTGGATATAATAAAATTATAGTGGTATCATAAAAATATATTGCTCTTTCATAAGAAATACTAGAGGCCTAAATATCCACAATAGCATCCTTCATCAATCCGCGCCATTCAGTTCCCTCCTCTGATCCTGAGGAGAATGTAAGAAATGAGCACCGAATATCTTCCCTTTAATCCTGGCCCCACATAGTTCAGACCATCTCTGGCAGCTACCTCTCTTGGCTCCACTGCGCCCCCTGGCTGGATCCTGCACTGCTTTGCAGTGAGTGCAAAGAGGGTAGACAGCCCACTGGTGGGAGTGAGTAGAGAATCCTGACTGAGTAGGATCCTGAGAGCTGCCATGACCCAAGTTCAGTCAGGGAACTATCATGAGATAGTTCATTTAGGCAAACCTTTGATTTCTTTTCCCCACTGTTTTCCCCTTCGTTGTACCAGGTCTCCCGTCTCCTCTCCCCCAAGGTAAAGGTCCTGCGTTGCTCCATTTATATCATTGAGCACATTTTGCTAAATGTTTTTAGCTCTGGGGCAGCCTCTAGATGACCTCCTGTTGATCCCATGCTGGCAACACTATTCCACTTTCTAGAGTTCCAATAAAAGCACTTTAATAGTTTCATGGGACTTTGCCATTTCAGTGACTTCACTACTCAATATTCCTACTCAGGCCCATATAAACAATTCCAAGTTGCTGTAAACCTGCTTAGCCAAAGAGTCCAAGAAGATTACATTATTTTTATCCCTTTTTTGTTTGTTTTCTAGCATACTCGACTAAACTCAACAAGTTTCCTGTCTTTAATTTTGATGATGACCTCAAGTATCTGTGTATCAGTGCGGTGAGCCCAAACACTACGAAGGCTACTCTGTACGCGCTGAACGTGTGGAGATACTGGTGCATGACAAAGGGCCTTAAAGAGTACATGGACGTCACTAAGGTAAGCGCTGTTAGATTATCTGAGGCAGCTCCTCGATCGAGTCAGGCTGACGTAGGAATGGGAGAGACAGGACTAGATAAAGGTAAGGGTTTACAACTTCTTTATGCTCCCGTGATCCAGGTATTAGCCAGGGTCCAGCCCACTCTCCAGAATGAACCTGGAGTCTTCTCTAATTTGCACCTTGTTGCCTACAGCCTCTTGGGGCTGCTCCAGTAGCCAGAGACAAGCTGGGTACAGGGGAGCTCTGGCCACACCCCGTTTTGCCCAGCTATGCCCCCCGTGCTGACAGCCCAGAGATGGCAGAATATTCATGTCCTTGCCCAAAGAACACGCTTATCTAAGGGGCCTTATTTCTCATCTCGGGGACAGGCACTAAGGCCCCAGTCCAGCGAGCATTTAAGCATGTGCTTAACTTTAAGTGCATGGCACTACTTACATGTTTCAAGTTAAGCATGCACTTAAGTGCTCTGCTAGATGGGGGCCTAAGATCTTTTCTTGTCTGAAGTGACATAGAAAAAAATAAAAATAACTCTTGTGTCAAAACTCTACTCTATGACCAAAGCAGTAAGAAGGACGTTAGATATCAGCACTCAGTGCACGAGGATGCAGAGAGGAGACATCCTGAGAACTGAGGCAATGGCGATCCGATAGAAGTTGTGTGGATCAGGCATCCTGCTGGTTAACGGAAGGATTCCTTGTGTTGTTGAGATTAGGGACAGTGCATGTTGGGCATCTGAGGAATGTTAGTTGAGTCGCGAGGTTGTGATATAATATTAGAATATTCCACTTCAACCTGTAATGTCAGGAAGTGTATTTTTGTCTTAAATTTTAAGACATCAATTTTAAGAAGGCTGTTGCCACTTGAGTTTGCATCTATTTGCATGATCTACAGATGTTTTTGTAATCCAGACGTAGAAGTGAGAGCATTGAAATAAACCGATGCAGGCAGGTAAACAAAGTCCAATTGCAAGTGCGACATACAGTGGCTCAGGTAAGTGCTTGTGATCACAGACAAAGAGTCCCTTAATGCATCTTAATTCTTAGACTCTCGGAATCAAAGGCAATATTGTACATCCATCCCTCCTGCTATTGCAAGCATCTCATTATAACCAGCTTAATGCTTTCCTTTAATTATGGAATTAATAGAGGCCGTAAGTATATCTCAGTGAAAAGGCGGAATGGAAAATTTCCATGGCTAGAGCTTAAAAGGGAAAGGTACAGCATATAAGGCACACGCTGTACTTCAAGCATCAGAATATATTCATATCCAGTGAAATCCTGGCCCCAGTGAAGTCAATGGCAAAACTCTCATTGACTTCAGCATGGCCAGGATTTCACCCTCTGTTTCTTAAAAGGTTGAGGTTGTTGTTCTGGTGTTGTGGTGGAAGGGGCCCCAAACATCAGAACATGTCAGCTCTCGCCTCACACTAATACCAGTGGGGGTCCTCATCTCTCCAAAGCAATGTCCCTCTAGGGAAGCTCTAGGAAACCCAACCTCTTTTATTCCAGGGTGCCTTTTTTTCTCCATACAGCGTCATTTCCTATTCCTATCAGTACAGCAGCAATATAGATTGAATTTTCCTTGGAGTTACACAAATATGCAGCCTTCTTCCAAGATTGCAAGGTTACTACATTCTTTTTGGGAAGATGAGAGCATATTGCATATTGCACCTTTCCTCATATTGCACCTGCTCTTTCAGGAAGAGCGTGAAAAGATCTTGAACTTGGGTCTTCCCACTTAGTAGCATAGTTCACTATCCACAAGCAGGCTGACGTATTCAGGTTGTTTAGACAGCTATAGAATAGAATAAAAATGGACCTGAAACACAGCCCCAGATCTGAAAAGTTGCTACACTTGGAAAAGTTTAGATCTGGATCTAGATCCAGAACCAAAGTTCATGGCTGATCAGTCTATTATGGGACAGATAACTAAACATCTAAACCCTAGATGTGAGCATCACTGCAGTTTGGGAAAATTTGGATCTATTTGCTAGTAAAGAATTCTATCCCATGCACGTAGTAACACTCGTATTTGCATTTCTCTTGTTCCAGATTCCAGCTATGAAGCTGAATGAACTGCTTGAGGACTTTTACATTACGGTGAAGAAAACGGATGGATCAGACTTCCTAGCCACGTCCCTGCATGCTATCCGCCGAGGCCTGGACCGGATTCTGAAAAACGCTGGAGTGGGATTTTCGATCACTAGCAGCACCTTCAGCTCCTCCACCAAAAAGCTCAAGGAGAAACTCCGGGTGCTCAGCAAGGCTGGGATGTCTGGCGCTCGCTCTCGCAACATTGTCTATTTTTCCCTGTCCGATGAAGAAGAGATGTGGAGAACTGGGTGCTTGGGTGATGGGAGTCCAGTAGCCCTGTTGTCCACTGTGGTGAAATATAACAGCCAATACCTCAACATGAGGACTTTACAGGAGCATGCTGACTTAATGTATGGGGACATTGAATTACTCAAAGATTCACAAAACAGGCCTTTTTTTGCCCGAACAGACAGCGTGAAACGAGAGCACAGGGTGAGTGCTAACAAAGTGTGTTATGGCCAGATATACCATGAGCACTCCAAAGGACACAAGCTCTGTCCGTACTGCCTCCTTTATAAGTACATGTACATCCACCGGCCCCCAACCCAGATGGAAGCAAAGTCTCCTTTCTATCTGACTGCACGGAAGGAGATTAGTGGCATGGGAAATGTGTGGTACGAGGAACAAAGGATGGGTCTCCGCTCCCTGCGGGGGGTCGTCCCAAAGCTGGCTAAAAAAGTCAAACTAGACCACTGTGAAAACTTCACTTTTGTTTCATTCACTCAGGCTTCCAGAAAGTTTGGCTCTCTTAACTCCTATCAGTAAGTCTGACATCTATGTGCTAACACCATCCATTTGGTCAGCCAGTTGTACAAGAAGGGGCATTGAACTAAAGAAGCTTATTTCAGTAACCAGACCTCGATAGACCATCAGAAAGATGATGACCTACTGACGATTCACTTTGATCCTTATCGAAGTAGCTGCTACTGAAAAAAATTGAGATCTTTTCCAAATGTGTACTAATATACATTATAATATTGAGACACCATATTGCTGCATATACAAGAATGCTACAAGAGTGAGGAAATCAGTTAAATACAGTGCCTTTTAGCACAGGTTTTTGTCAACAACTACCACATGGAACTGGTCCAGAAATAAAATTCCCAGTAGGTCACTAGCTTTATTACATTGTGAAGAAAGTAAGTTGCTATTAAATAATAATAATAAAAAAGTGGAGAGAGAGAGAGGCAGATGCATTACATATTTCGTGGGGGAAAACCGCACTGCTGTTTGGTTGATGGATATAACCTACTTCTGAAACGCCAGCAGCATGACTTGATGGAAGATCCAGCAGCTTTCTTCTGTCACAATGTTTGGAAAGCATGAACTTGGGTCATGGCAGCTCTCTGTAGTGGTTGTCATTTGCTTTCCATTGTCAACTGGGGCAATTTTATGAAGCCAGATTCACGTACAAACAAGCTTGTGAGAACTGGATTTCCTACACAATGGATGACCTGTGCTATCATGGATTTTTCTCCTTAGCAAGTATGGCTTGGATTAAGGGAGCTATTATCAAAGACTGGTAACTCTTGAAGCAGAAGTGCCTATGTTTTCTTCCATAGATACCATACAAAGCTTATTTTATTGTGAACCATTCTTAGATGTTCCTGTCTGTTTGGTATGTCATGAATATAGATATTTTTCCAATATACAGGAATTTACACTGGATCTGTAGATACTGCTAGAGGTAATTCTTGGATTTACCAAACAACAAACAAACATGGTTACAGCATCCTCAAAGGACAGCTCTTTAAGTCATTAATTTATAAAAGTTAAGTCTAAATGCCAACTAGTGATTTTGGGGGGCTCAGCTTTTGAGACACCTTTAAAGGGACCTGATTTCAGAGGATGTCTGCTCAGCATTGTCTGAAAGTCAGGTCCCTTTAAAATATCTCAGGTTGGGCACTTTCTTCAAAATCACTAGTTACGTCTGTAAAATCTTGGTCTAAACTTGTAGAGTTCAATCCAGCTGCCGTTAAAGTCAATAGGAAGACTCCTATTGACTGAAATGGAAGATGTAGCAAGCCCTTATGTCACAAGAGAATGAATTGTAGAAGACCTGCAACTGTGTTAAGGAAGTAGGAGTTTTACCATGTGTGGCCCATCATTCTAGTACAAATGACATGGCTGACATCATCCAAGATATTGCAAAGCTGTGACATCCTTATGGAATTAGGGGACACATCAAGCAATTGACAGAATCATTTGTATACCAAGATAGTGTTATGCCTTTAAATCATAGCTCAAGACCTATAGTTACGTGCATACGGATATATATTAAAAAAATCCGGCATTATTTTTTGGAAGATTCACATATACATGCACACATTGCAAGAACTTGCACACGTTGCAAGAACTTGATTTCTAGTATCTATTTATTATTCGTGAGTTCTAAAATATAGTTTTACTTCTGTCTTTTAAATGTTTGTGCACAGCCTTAAATGTTACTTTAGTTTTAAGAAAGTCATTCACTGGACCTGGAAAGACCTGGGCAGCATTAGCAAGGGAAATATCCATCAAAATCTGCCAACTAGATCCCTGCATGCTGTCTAGCTTATTTTTCTCCTTCTCTTTGTTTCCTTACTAAGAACCTGGTCAACTGGGGTCTAAGCACCCTCTGTCCCATTTGCCTATAGGGTGAGTTGAAGGTGCTCATGCCTATACATGATCAGATTCCTAGTAAATCCTTGTAAATTCCTAGTAAATCCTAGTAAATTCCTAGTGTGATCGCTGTGGAGTTAGGAACCTTGGTTAAGCTGTATTTTTTCAGAGAAGCACTCAATGTAGCTTGATGTATATTTCTGAGTATTCTTAGGGCTGATGTCTGAAAGAAAATGTACATTTTTCTAAACACTGTACCTCTTTCTAGTTTACACTGTTTTCCTTTATTTGACTGACTATGATAAAGGGAATATCCTCTTTCGTCAGTTCTCTGAGGCTAATCTTCATGTAGGCAACTGGCGTGGTGTATGTGCAGTGCACGGTAGCGTCACGATGGCATTATAGCAAATAACTGGATGTTACTGAAAAAAAGCAAATGTTACATTTATATAGGAGGGTTAGTTTTCATTTTAGAGAGCTGATTTCTTTCACGTCTGCCTGGGTTGGTAGTATACCTGTGCCAGGTATCAGTGGCAATCCAAGGGACAGAGCTGTGAAGAAGCGTACGTTTTAGTGGCAAAAAGTTTCAAACTTAAGAGCATAAAGTCAGGTTTTAAAATCCATAGTTGGTACCTGAATATGTGGCCTACTCTTCCCAAATACTGAGCTTCTGCAACCCGTTTGGAGTTAATGTTGCTCGGCAATTTCCAGGCATTGGGAGAAGGCAAAAGCATTAGGGGAGAGATTTCCAAATGCACAAAAGAGCATTATACACCAATTCCCACAGACCATCACCTAAATCTCCATCGTGCCTTTGAAACTCTCACCCTCGCAGTCCAGTTGGGTTAGTGGAACGGACGTTTTTGTACTTAACTTCTTCGCTTAATTTAAATATTGTATGAGTTATAACTGATTACCAGTCTCTTTGCCAATTAGTTGATAGGCTGCATATTGCACGAGTCTAAATCTGACTGCTTATAGCAGAATTTGGCTAACATTTCGTTAATTCCCCTCTGAACTCTATTAGGACTGGACAATTGGCATTTCGTTATTGTATTTCAGAACTCTCTGCAAGGAGAAACTAATTCTACGCACGATATCTGATAAAACACTATCAAATGAGTAAAAATTCTATTTCTTTGCTTTAAGAAGTGATTAGTACCAAAAAGATTTTTTTAATACTAGTGTTGATTGTTCCCAAAAAATAATTCATGGCATTAATAGCCATACTTTGCATTAAATGGTGTCCCTTTGTCCTAACACATGAATCTATATTATCCAAGGAAAGCATTTATCCTATTCTTGATCTTCTAGCAGTAAAGATGAGCTTTCCATGTTTTGCAAACATTTGTATTATCTGTATTTGAAAAGCAAATACACCACTGAAGGGTAGCAGTTGCCATACAAACTCAGACCAGCACTGAATCATCCAACCTGTTACCTGCCTTTGGCCTATCAATCCGATATCTGATATTTCAGAGGACTACATCCATAATGCACCTGTGTACCGCTAAGCTTTTGCTACAGATTGTGTGAGAAGATGCTACCTTATGAGCTGAAAAAATATGACCTAATGCTTTTGTGAATGAAAGTCTGGTTTGATCCTGTTTAACGTCTTCTCTTCCTTTTCTTTTTAATATCCTTACGTTTGATAATTAGGTGGTTCTGTTCTGATTTACAAGCAGTGTTTGCTCTTCAGTAAAAGCAATATCATCTTTGCAAAATGTGAAAAGTGACTAAATATTTCAGAATCTGCCTTTTTTTTTTTTTTTGGAAATAGAGAAGAACATTTGATAGTTTGTGATCAATTCTTTTTTAAATTGTTTGCTTATTCCCTAGATGTTCTCTTTTGGTACAACAGTAAAAGATCTTCATTTTGTCTTTTAACTTTCAGAATTAATTATACTGGAGCCACTGTTACTTATCTAAATAAACTGCATTTTTAAAAGCATCAAAGATAGGCTCAGGTTATTGTGATTCGTATTATAGTGGTTTCTAGAAGCCTCATCTGAGATCAGGAACCGTTGCGCTGAGCAGTGCACAATCACAATCCATGTTGCAAATAGATTACAGTTGACCTAGACAAAGAATGAGAATGTAAAAAGGCACAGAGATATGAACTGATTTACCCAAGGTCACACAGCAGCTCGGGGGGAATAGAATCCAGGTCCCAATCTAGTGCCCCATCCCCTGGGCCATGCAGTCAATCCTGCCTGCCTTATGCTTTCACAATTTTTCACTTCCAAATAGAATGTCAGTGGGAGTCCTGGGACCACTGGGTGTATTAGTTCAAATTCCTTTGCGACAGCATGTTCTGGAAATCTTGATGACAAAGTACATCATCCTTAAAGCTGGGACCCTTAAACTCCCCCGTGCCACAGCAGTAGGGCAACATTTATGTTACACAGATGAGAGCACAACCACTGTTCAAAATGTGTATTTGTGTCTTCACGGAGTTTTCATTTTGAAGAGTGTCCTTTTGATGGTTGAACATATAAGGGCATGATGCCAGGAAAGCATCTGGTCTGGTGTAGTAAATCCCCTGGGTCTAGGTTAAAATGAACCGGTGTTTTAGTTTTGTTCCAGCAAATTGTTTTCTCGAGCTAATTTAAGAAATCCAGTTCATTTAATTATGGAAAGCTTTCTGTTCTTTGGCAGAATTTCAGACACTCAGATCACTAATTTCAGCCCTTCCTGTGTGTATTGGTATTTATTTGCAGTGTTGTTGTAGCCATGTTGCTCCTAGGATAGGAGAGAGACAAAGTGGGTGAGGACCAACTTCTGTTGGTAGAAAGGAAAACTTTCAAACTTCACAGAGTATTCCGAATATCTTCTCCAGACCTAAAGAAGAAAAGTTGGTCCAGCAAACGATATTACCTGACCCACTTTGTCTCTATTATTATTTAGTAAGATTCTTGGAAAACTACTCAGCTATTAGACACTTCAAGTCCTTCTCCTTGCGCACACACACCGATTATCGGGAATCAGAAGTAACAACTTCTAACTTCATTGTATGCAATCAGTATAAAGGGGTAAATGCTGGTCCGTGTAAACAGAGCAAAGTGAATGTGGAGCAGGTTGGGAGTATAGCAAATGTGGGGAAGGAACTGGGCTGTCAAGGTGTTTTGACATTGATTTCAATGGTGGTAACCAGGG
Source organism: Mesoclemmys tuberculata (assembly GCA_007922155.1). Lineage (NCBI taxonomy): Eukaryota > Metazoa > Chordata > Testudines > Chelidae > Mesoclemmys > Mesoclemmys tuberculata. Next base: position 8,584,093 of record ML675650.1, read on the forward strand.
ATGCATTAGACCAGAGTTAGACAAAGTTTGTCATTAAAAAATAACCAGTAACGCAATAGGCAACCCCAGCACTCCACTGATTGGCTGAATTTCCCTGTCAATCACAGCTGCAGAGTTAGCAAAATGTTCTATATGAGCAACATCTTTCAAAGATTCTTGTTCAGGAGTCCTGGCCTTACCCGCTGATTGGAAATTGAAGTTACAGCAAGAGTTCAACTTACATTTTATTTTCAGTAGCACTCAGTGGTTTCCTTCTAATCCAGTATTAAAACACTGAGTACTTTACATGTTTCTTTCTAAGGCACATTGATCTTCTTTTTCAGAGATATTCCATGATTTCAGGAAGAATTTCCATGAACAAATCCCCCAGGATCCAGAACTTGCTAGCTCTCTCTCTTTCTCTCTCTTTCTCATAAGAACATAAGAACCAAAGTAATAGATGGCCTCAAATATTATAGTTAGTAACAATGATTCTGTTAAGAAATAAATATACACTCCCATCATATTGAGCAAGAATGTTCTAATGCTTTTATTTGCTCTGCATGTATTTTACAAAATAATGTAGAAGTGACATGCACTGGAAATCTTCCCCATCCTTCTTCAGAGTGCAACAGGCAATCAATTAACATCAAGACTGATTTTCTTGTATTTTCTTTTATCTGTCTCCTCAGCACGTCATACTGACTCCTGATGTGTGTATGAATTTATCATCATATCTACACCCTTTTTCTGCAAGCCGTTACAGATAAGCAGATTTGCAAGAAGGGGTGCTTCAATTTTGGTAAATGACACTTAATCATGCCATCCAACTTGTTGAAAATAAAACAATAAACCACTTTTTAATGGACTTTTGGTGAAGTTATCATCAAAGCTATCAAGTTAAAGAATGAGTCATTACATGTCTGTCTGTATAAGGACTGTGAGCCAGATTTTGCCTTTCAATTTGTCCATGGGAGTATAGTGGGTGAGCATGCAAAGGTAAAACTTAGAAATATGGGTTGATATATGGCTGCAGAGCTAAACTAGATCCAGCTTGCACTTGAAATTTGGTTTCCACTTATAGTTTATAAAGGGTTAATAAATGTTGAATAGGCTTATTAATAAATAGCTAATCTATTGTTACAGAGCCCAATAGGATGCCTATTACCATGGCTTATAGCCATTTACTGCACCCTCTACTTGTATGCTTATCTAGTCATGTATAATCTATAAAACATACTGTCATGTCTGTAACATGCCTAAAACATCTATTAATCAAGTATTAACCTTTTGTAAAAAGACCTCAAGATAAAGTGACCAAAGTCCAAGTTTTGTCAAAAAGTGGTTTACCCTTACATTTCTGAAGGGTATTCTGAAACACAGAAATCTGCCTCTCTTGCCTGGAACACACACTGTAACATGGGTGAAGAGAAAGATTAATATAAGGTTAACTTTTCTCTTTTGAAGGAAACGAGGGCTCTCAATTAATTGCAATTAATACATGCAATTAATGCAAAACAAATTAACCAAATTTAAAAAAATAGTTGCGATGAACTGTAGTTTTAATCGCACCGTTAAACAATAATAGACTACCAATTTAAATTTATTGAAATGGTTTGGATGTTTTTCTACATTTTCAAACATTTTGATTTCAGTTACAACACAGAATACAAAGTGTACAGTGCTCACTCTATATTATTCTTTCTGTTTACAAATATTTGCATTGGGTAGCCAGGAGGTGTGGCCTCCCTTGGAGATTGACAGCGAGGGAGAGCCAAACTCCCTCTGGGGGGCGGAACCCGGAAGTGCACCCCCACCTGACAGGAAGCAGAAAGGCGGGACAGGAAGTATAAAAGGCAGGCCTTCCAGCTCAGTGAGAAGGAGAAAGCCGAGGGAGAAGGATATCTCTCCCTTGGTGCTGGGGCCTGGGGCTGAACCTGACCCTTACACAAGCCCTGAGGGGGGGCTGCCAGAGCTGGCAACTGTCTGGGGCCCTGAGGATCTGCTGGAGATACCTGAGCCTGGCGAGCAGAAGGAGACCCCTGGACCTTGCAACCTGGAGCAGCTACCTGAGCTGCCAGCCCCTGCGAACCAGAGGAGGTTCCTGGCCCTTGTGACCTAGAGGAGCTGCTCTCCGTGGGCGGCTCCAAAGAATTCCTGGACTTGCTGCCGATCGACGAGGCCAAGGGATTCGGGCACTTCCCTCGGGCAGAGTATCTGGAGGGAACGAGAAGTGACCCAGGGGACCAGCTACTCTAGGGACAGGGGGAAGGAAGGTGCCCAGGGGAGCCAGACACCCATCCAGCTGCATTAGGGCCTGTAGCCGAATCAGCACGTTTTGGCTGGAGCCCCACGGACCCATGGACAGGACGACCCGTCGCTGCCAGGGCCCTGGGCTGGGACACAGTGGAGTCGGATGGGCCTGTGCCCTCCTCTCCCCTCCCTACCCTGACCTAGGGGTGATTCCCCACCAGCACCACCAAGTGCCAGAGACTGTTCCTCTTTGCCTGCCCTGCCCTGCCCAAGGGCTGGGGCCTTGAGCTGTTTGCACGCCCTACTGAGGGCAGAGACTGTTCCCATTTGCTTGGCCCACCCTGCCTGAGGGCTTGGGCCATGAAGTGTGTGCTCAAAGTCTTCTACCTGGCCTTCCCAGCCCCAACGGCGGGTTTGAGCCCCAAGATACTGGATCGCACCGCCTGACGATGGGCGGTGTGGCTTCCCTCGGCGATTGACAGTGCGGGAGGGCCACTGGCCCCACCCATGCCAGGGGACCTCTACACACTGTAAAAAAGGTAAAGAAAAGAAACACCTTATACAAGTCCACTCAGCCCTACTTCTTCAGCCAATCACTAGGACATTTATGGAAGATAATGCTGCCATTTCTTATTGCAATGTCACTTGAAAGTGAGAACAAGCATTCGCATGGCACTGTTGTGGCTGGTGTTGCAATGTATGTACGTGCCGGGTATGTGAAACATTCTTATGCCACCTACATGCTTCAACCTGTAAGTTCTAAAAAGCCCCAGTGTCCCTGTAAGGAGGCCAGTTGTCAACCACATTTTAATTCTACTGAAAATCTTACCTGAAGCTGCATGTCTCTCTGAAGAATCTGATCTGTGTCAGAAACCTTTAGCAGGCGGGTTGAATTGCGACAGCTCACACTGACTTGGCAAACCAGCGCTTTTTCCTTGGGGCTTCAACTTGCGCTGCAGAATCGCAGTTTTCATTTTTTTAAAAAGCTAGTCTCTAGGTCTTACGGTTGTGAAGCGTGCCAATCAAAGCAGTGAAGGCAGCCTGAGTCTGCAGACAGTCTGAAAGAGTAGGTCTGAAAGGCATGAACTGATACTATTCATCTGACTAGGGTGTTGATTCCGAAGCCGAAGGATAAACCACCTATTTTGCTGTTGATTAAAACGTACCAGAAAACAGTGGGGTGCTCATATTGTGAAGATCTGGATTGTCTGCTGTGAGTTGCAACTTGTTTCAGCACTGTGTGTGAGTAGATCAGGGGGCTGTGGTCAGGATCCAAAAGAGTATCCCACCCTTTCTATTTTTTCCTTTTCCCAGTCTGATCCCCAATCTTTCAGGATGGATAGGCCTGACCAGAACCTTAGATCCAAACTCTGGGAAAGCTTTTACCCAGAACTAAACTTCTGTGTCTTGGGTCCATGACCATGTATAAGTATGGAATCCAATACGCAACCTCGTTTGTTATAAGGGCTTTGAAAGAAATCAAATCAGAGACAGGCATTCATCATGGCCTTAACACAGATGGTAAGCCCAGGTCATGCCCCATACTAAAGTTGTTACTACAGTTAACAAAAATTGTACACATCTTACCCCAAAACAAAAGCTGAACAGAAAAGCTGCTGAGTAATAATAATAAGTGGCGGAAAACAAATGACAGACCATATAAGTGGCCTTAATATTTGCTGATTTGTTAATCAAATTTCAAGTGAGCCTTCTTTTCTCCAGTAAAGGGAGTCAGTGGGGGGAAATGATGAACAACTCGTGTTTAATGGAAGCTGGCCTCTCTGTCACTTTTCAGAAGCAAGGATTTACTGGAAAAGAGTGCTCAAAGGTGTAATACAGTCTTCATTTCCTGGCTTCTGTCACATGATATGCTTGTTCTTTAGCAGCTAATGTTATCACCAAAATCTATACAGGGAACTTCATTCCTCACACTGCTACATGTAATGTAGGCCTTGTCTACATTAGCCTTCTTTTCTAATGTCTCCTGCCAATATCCGTGGTGGTGGAAGCAGTAGTGTAGACCCGATGTTAGCAACCACTGGTGTTCTAACCACCTGGTTGTCTAGACCTGCTCTGAGCAGCCTTTCCTGACATAATGGTTAAATTGCCACCAGTGCCTTGTCTACACTAGAGCTCGGTTGGTAATGATGGTGGGAAACTTTAGAGAGGGAGTCTAGTGTAGACAGGATCCTGTGGTAGCAGGGGAAACACTCTGAGCTCGGTTCTTAACAGGGGAGTGCAGGAGAAACCTAGGTCCCGATATTTTACTTCAAAGTGCATACAGTGCGAAATGCTGGGCTGATGTACGTGGCCTGTTAACTCTTTAGGAACCTGAGCTGGTAGATCTGCCAGTCGCTGTCCCTCACCAGTGCTTGCAGGGTGAGTGCTTTCTGCCCGTTGAGAGACATCACACGGTTGATAGAGCAACATTTTTACAGCCCTTTTTCTGCCAATCAGTGGAAATCTTTTCCCCCTGAAGTCTGACACTGAGGTCTGAGTGCTTGATTCTGCTCCACTCGGACAGCCCAAGTGGGGTCAGTGACCCTGACATTATCTGCCATCTGGATCAAGACCTGTGGCTGTATCCTTCTTGTTGCTGTGGCAGTCCCTGTGTTCTCTGTTCCTGCACTTTTTTCATCAGCTATGGAGGCCCTTTCCGTTTATGCCCGAGAATTCCCACCACTTTCCCGTGCTAGCGGAAAGCAGTCGGGATTCTGCTAAACACACCTGTCTGCTCCACAGAGCAGCTTTCCTCGGCCCCTGCTCCATGCAAAACGAAGCAGAGCGTGCGAGACTTCACTGTCTCCTACCTACAGCAAAATGATTCCCCCTTTTGGTTGCAGCGAGCCTGTTTGTGTCCTCAGATTCTCCCTGCACTGGATCAGAAGCAGTGGAACAGCATGTTCAAGGCCATCTGAGTGAGCAACGGGAGAATCTTATGAAGCAGGAGATGAATTTGCCACAGCACTAAGAATGGAGATGAGCTTTGGCAGAGGCCTGCGAAGGCCTGCTGGCTTCCTGGCTACATTGACAGGTAATAGGATCAGGTCCCGTTCGTTGCAGACTTCATAAGATAAATAGGAAGAATTTCTCCAAATCTATTACCAAACACAACACGGAAAACCAATAAAAACCCTTCTCCTGGCCTGTAGGTGGTGGTATTGGTGCATCACAAATGGTGACAAGGACGAAACCCCCCCCACCTTGAGCCGTGCAGAAAATCCATGGCAAACAGTGGGGAACTGGGCATGCAATGAAGAGAGATCAGAATAGGGTTGTTAGCCTCTAGAGGAATTGTGCTGTCCCTCCTCCTCCTCTCTCCACTCGCTGATTTATGAGGCTGTGTTTGCCCTGGTCTAAGGGGCAGCCAGATGTCTGCATTCCCAGCAAGGGGGTGAGGCACATGCTCAACAGCTGCAGAGGGGAGAAATGCTCTTCTTTAGCCTAAACCCATTTTCCATTTAAAATGGAATGTGTGAAAATTCACAGGTTCCCTGGAGTCAACTTTATCCCTAGTCACTACAGATCAGAGGCAGAGTTCTTGGCGGGTGCTTTTGTTTGTGGCACTGGGCAAGCTCTCTAACTTCGAGGAAAACACCAGTAAATAATAAAAATATAATCATCCCTCCATCTCCTCACTCTGGCAGGTCTACAGCGCTAGACGTGAGAGTGCAGCACCCTCAGTGGCAAAGGGCTTTTCATGCTGTAACATTCAATTTTCCAGCCAGCAAGCAGAAATACCTTGTTACTGGCTCGAAATTTCAGCTTCTTCAGGGCCAAAGGATTGATCCTGCATTCCTAGCACACCGTCATCATCTCCCACTGAAGTCAGTGGGAGATTTACATGAGCGAGGAATGTTGGATTAGGTCCCAAGTGAGAGTAGCAAAAAGGCGCTATTAATATTTGCAAATGGATGTGCACTAAAGGGACAGATTGTTGGAACGTCACAATAAAACACTGCGGCTACAAGGACAAATGCTGCAGCTGTTTAATATATCCGTCAAAGAAGGAGATTTATTTTAGGTAATGTAGTCCTGATTGCAAGAGGACTTTAATCCATTTTGTGTGTGTGCGTGTCTCTCTTTCTCTCTCTCACTGATTTTTTTTAATGGATACCTAAAATTAGGCACCTAAAAAAAGCCCGCATCTCCAGTACAGTGGTCAGATGGAACTACAGAAATCTCTGACTATGACCCGAAATAGCTTTTCTGTATCTAAAAAGTCACATCTTTAAACTGTCTTACTTCATGGCTCTTCAGGGCTAGAGGTAGGCTAAATGTTTAGGGCACTGAAAGTATTTGCAAATTTAAGTCAAATTCACAAATAGTTCAGCTGGAAAATAACATTTTCGTTTTGGTCATTTGGAAATGTTTCATTTTGGCCATTTTCCTTTCAAAGGATGTTTTGTTTCAAAATTTAGTTATCTGAAAAAATTAAAAGCACTTGAACATTTGCAGAACTTTAAGAAGATGGCCGATTCCAGTGAGAGTACTTCTGGTCTTAAACCAGAATGAAATCAGTGAAAACTGAAGGTGTTTAGCACCCTGAAGGAACAGCCTCAAAATAAGGAATGAGCCGTTACAGATTTGAAGTGTCCATGCTTCCTGTTCATGCTCACAGTGAAATATAGCACAATTGCATGCTATTTGAGGCTCATTTTTGTCTGACAGCTAATGACGGTGAAATATTACATTTGATTTGCATGCAGTGGGAATATGTAAATCACAAAATCTGGCTTGTGTCTTGTCTGAGCGTTCACTTCTCTTTCACTTTCAAATCCTTTGCCTGGATTTGAACACAAAAGAATTAGACACAGTTCCAATCAGGTATGTAAAACACCAATATTATGTGATACAGAAAAGTTAATGTTAGCTGGTAAATAATGTGTTATACTCCAGACGGGGAAGATCTAATGAGGGAACACACCGTTGACTTTGTCATGAAAATGTTCTCGGTTTTCAAAAGGTGACCTATTTATTGTGGGACTGTAGGATGCCTTTTGTAACGAACTGTAATCATTATTTACAGCGATATTGCTGAAGTCGGTGTGGCTGTCAGATTAATTCACAATTTACACTACCCTGCATGCATTAGGAACTCCCTGAGGTATGTTACCTTCTGCTGCTTGAAATCAATACAGCAGGAAGTAGACCACAGGAAATTTTTTTTTTTAAAGTGTCACAGAGAAAGAAGTCTGGGGACTAGGCTTCCATTCTTCAGGTAATTTAAAAGAGAGAGAGAGAGAGAGAGAGAAAAATATTCCCCTTAGCGTTTGTATCCTAGTGATGGATCTTTATAAGGCAGTATATGCAGTGTATACTGAATAGACATAGTGGAAGTGGCATATAGTGAATGGTGATATAATGCAGCTCTGTTTCTCATGCAAGAGAGTGAAAATCTTGAATTGGTCCATGCTTAGCAATATTCATGCTGCCATTTGCGGGTGGAAAAACAGCAGCTCCGTGCAGGGAAGGGTGAAATCAGGCTTTGTGTTGGGAGCGCAGTAGGTTGAAGTTTACAACTCGTCAGGGCTCCGAGATGGAGGTGCCCTTTGGTTGGCTGTTTCAGCCTATGAGATTGAGGAGCACTGCTTCCTCTGTCATCCCACCTTGCACCCTATGGGTTCACTGGAGCTGTATAAGCATGGATCCCATGGCTGCTAGCCCACTCTACCCCTGGCACTGCCTAGGTCGTCCCTTCCATGCAGCGGCACGTCAGGGGAAGGACAAGAGCGGGGCCAGGGGGCCGACTAGTACATGAATCCACTGTCCATTGCTCTCCACTGAGTTAGGGAATGGAGATGACATTAGCTACTGGAGCACTAGGGTTGCAGTAGGTGCCTGGGAACAGCTTCCTTCCTTCCATGGCCTGTGGGGAAGGATCCCTCCCCATTACGAGCACAGAACCCTATGTGACAAGCCCCAATATCTCACGTTTTGCAGGGAGGATTTGGTCTCTGGTGGGAATCATGGTCCCATGCCTTAGTAATGGCCTGAAGCATTGTTGCTTTTACAATTGATTTTGATTTATGGGGCCTGATTCAAAGCCCCATGAAGTCAGTAGGAGTCTTTCCCCCTGACTTCAATGTGCTTTGGATCAGGCTCTAAGAGAGTTGGTCTGCATCTCCTTTTCCTCGCTTTCCCAGTGTCTAGACACGCAACTACAACCAAACTGCTCACGCTGAGTACTGTCAAAGACTTAAAACTTAAAACATAGCAGCGGAGCTATGTGCGTTAGCAATCTGGTGAGTTCCTTTCCTGGCTGTGTCATGGAACATTTCTGTAGCTGATTGTATTTTAAATGTTCCCAAAAGGAAATTTCCTCTCTGATCCTTGTCTTGACTGTATCTCATGACAAATATAAGCAATCTCATTTATTGCTGAAATAGATCTTGTTTAATAATCCTGGCATTTGTCATCGGTGTCGCAAACCAGCAAAAGTAGGAGCAATCAGAGAGAGCAAGGTGAGAATGAAGAAGTGCAATTGAAAGAGAAATAAAGAAACACCCGTAAGGCTCCAGCCTGAAGCAGTTGCTGTTAAGGCTCTGTCAGTGTCTCCAGCTCCAAAGCAGAGCAGCGTTAATAAAACTACAGCACTAGGAAGTTGTACCCCAGAAAGCTTGGAGAAAGGGCTAAAAATAGACTAAAATTAGAGCGCTAAAAGTACATGAGAAATAGGTTAGCTTTGAGGGAGGCAGGAAATAGACACATCGCATTTGTAAGGAAGGACTGAGAAATAAACCCATGCGAGACTGAGAAACAGGTCCAGAGAAATTTTGTTCCATTGCCTTTAGTTCCCATTTAGACCCCAATTCAGCAATGCATCGCTAGTCAGCAAAGTACATAAGCACATACTTAAGTGCTTTGCTGAATAAGGATTGACAGAAGCACCTTACGCTTTGCCGAATCGGGACCCAAATGAATGAGCCATAAGTCATTAGACTTGAGATCTCCTATTCTCATATGAATTAATCCCTTGTGCTGTCCTAGAATGTGTGAATAGATTATATGGTCATCTTTTTTGTCCCACGCCTAGGGGGCTGTACCATAGCCAGCAAGTGGAGCTGAGTGCTCAGCTCCTCTGAAACCCAGGCCTCCTTTTCGTTTAAGTGCCTACACAGGGCGCCTAGCCTTAGGCACCTTAAATTTGAAAATTCAGCCTTTTTTTGACTTGCCCAGGTTGCACAGTGAGTCAGTGATGGTGGCAATAGGGAAATGGAACCCAGGAGTCCTGACTCTCAGTTTCATTCTCAAACTATTAGACCAACATGCCCCCTAAAACTAGCAGGGAGAACAAGGTACTATACAAATGCTCTAAACCCAAATTAGAGATTTCTTGTATGTAGCTGAGCGCTCTTGGAGGTGTGTTCTCACTCTCTATGGTTTATTTGTACTGCAGCAGGGACGGGAGCCCCATTGCACTAGATGCTGTGTACACACATAACAAAACAATGGTCTTTATCCTAGAGAGCTTGCAAGCCAAGTACAAGACAGAGATGGAAGGAGCACAAGGTAACCGTGAGACATTTGTGGTCGGTGTGCTAAAATCCCTGCCATGTCTCCCTGAGATCTCAGTTGATGACAAACACTAATGCATAAATCAGGCGAGATCCATTATTATTATTAATTTGTAGGCCTGTAATGACTAGGAGCCCGTGTCATACACTAGGCTATGTACCATATGCTATTATTATGCTAGGTCCCATACAAACACAGAACCAATCTCTGCCCCGATGAGCTCAGCAATTACTCAGGGCAGCCAGGGTCAGGGCTTTAAATGGACAATCAATTAGAACGGCTGCATTGCCAGAATATAGGTGAGTGGGCAATGGCCAGCTGGAAGGCAGAGCACTCAGAAGATAATCTGAAGAGAGCCGGGAAATGGGTGATGGCCCCAGTCGTACATAGAGCTGTTTCGCTAAAAGCCAGAACAGCACAATATGTCTTCATTTGGATAAGATGACAACCACCTGGTGCGCGCAGAGGATGCCAAGAGCTGTTCATACAGCAACGTGTCAGCTGGTTGTGCACAGTTCCAGTCCTGGCTATTCTGCTTCCCTAGGGCTGACAAACCATCTGTTAGGGCAGAATTTGAGAACTGTTTACCCGAACTGCAGCCACTTCATACAGAGTGTGCGCTGCAAACATACAGGCCCTACACTCACCAGCTGGCTGAATAGGCCTCCCACGAGGGCAGCTCCAACTACACGGGTTTCGATCTACCTAGTAGTAGCTCTACTCACAAGTGGCCACCTGTAGACAATGCACTTAGAAAGTCTGACATGATCCAACCCATAGAGGGTGCCAGTGCACTTCGCCTAATACATTACGTGCCAGGCAGACACAATTACACAGCCACATCTTCTCAGCCATGAAGAGGTGTCTTTTCCTGGCAGGTTTCCTCCAGCGCCAGCATTGATGGAGTATCCGCTGTGTCTCTGACACCATCCTCCCAAGCCCACACCTCAACCATGAGAGTCCCAGGTTTTGCTCCGTGTTTTCTTGCCTTCTTCCCTAGTGGGCACAAACGTAACTCCTCCAGAGCCAAATGAGCAACTCCTGGAAAGACAGAGTTAAGAAGCAGAGAAATCCGAGAACCCGCACGTTTTCTAGCCTGTAGGAGGAAGGTGACACCTTGAACATAAAATAGAGTGGAAGGAAGCGCTAGAGGATGAAGGATGCTGTGTAATAATGGCCATTATGCAGCTAGGGGAAGCAGCAGCTCTTGGGTTCTAAGCCTGTCTCCACTACTGACTTGCTGTGTAAACTGCAGTGGTCACTTAATCTCTCTGCCTTTGCTTCCCTCTTTGTAAAATGGGGATAATATAGTTGCTTACCTGCCTCACGTAGTTGCTATGAGATTCTCTGGAGATGTAAAGTGCTACATAAATGACTGGTACTATTACTATTAGTTATGGCAAAGCATTTCTGTGGTAGGAATGGATCCCTCGCCTCATTGGCCACTGACCCCTAGGTAGGTGCTCTGGCCTTTACCTTACACTTTTAATTTAACCCTGGGATGAGATCAGGCAAGCGTCAAACAACTGATTTTACATACAAAGCTGGAGCTATAAAAGCACCATGCCAACAGCAGGATCTGCTGTCACAAAAGCATCCAGATTACAGTGCTTAATGATACCAGATCTAATGCCATGTAGTTGCTGTGCATCATGCAATGCCTGGATGAGCTTGGCTAAGAGGCAGCGTAGAATCAGTTGCTGATCAGCAGCCTTGCATCATATTTCACAGACTCCCAGTGCAGCAATGATTTTTTCACTCCAGAGTGACTGAACCTTGCTTTCCCCTGCTCTCATTCACACTCCCTGCACTAAAGCAAAGAGAAGAAATCCTTTCCCCAGGGGAAAATTGTCAACTGCCAGACTGGGTCTGCGTACCCGATGATGGGAACACAGTACGGAGGACACAGTGCCGTCTACAGTACACTGTGGAGTGCTGTGTCAACCGATTAGTGGGGCAGATGCTCCTTGGAGCAGGCTTATTGCCTGGCAGCGTGAGAAATCTGCTTAGCTTAGTAGTCGTCAAATTGCCTTCGCTGGTTGTTACCGAACGCGCTGTAATATACACTGCTGCCCTGAGAAGGGTTTTCCCATCGCCTATGCGAGTGTTTCAGAGCTTATTAGTCAGTCAGCCTTACAGACGTGATGATTTTACTAGGCGTGTTGACTGGATTTTTCAGCCAGCCCTTGGTGGAACAGGCATCAGGCAAGCTGCTTTATTCTGTCGCTCTGAATGACTGGGATCGTCCGGCTGGTGAGGGCATTCCTCACCTCACTGTCCCCAAATCAGGAGTGCCTGTGTGGCCACCAAGGCACCACAACAACAAAGGGGTGGGACTGCCTGCCCCTCATTTAGCTTTTGCCCCAGTGATCTGCATCCATACTGGGATACGGGAATTAGCTTCAGCAGAGGGAGAGCTACCTGTTCAGTGACCCTGCGCAACCTGCTGCCCTGGGGGATGCACTATGTGAAAACTGGTATATGAGGAGAAATTACAAGGGCCATGGCCTCAGCCTTCAGTGCCTCCAGCTGCTTGTCGTGTGCGCCTTGTTCAGCCTGGGAGCTCTCTGGAGAATGCAGATTCTATCCTCTATCTCCAACTCTCAACATAGCCCCTGTGAGGTATCTGGCCCAGGTGGTACCGTGAATGGCAGAGACAGCGGCCGACAGTACCTTTCAACATGTGTAGTGTACCACGGGGCCACACAGCTTCCCCAATGGCTCAGCCTTTGATTAGGTTCTTTGCTTTCTTCTTCTGCCCTCTGGGTGTTTTTGTTTAAAAGGAGGCAACATTTGCCAGTGAGGAAGACCGTCTTGTGGGCATGCAAGCTAATTTTAGCAAGTGGCTCTTTCTAGCTGGGGTTGTCACAGCTGGATACAACTCCCATATGATAGAATGGAGCATATTAGGCTTCTGCCGCCTCTGTCGTCGCCCTGTGGTTCCTTGTTTCACTGTTCTAGCGTGACTGGCCTTTCCTCGGTAATTGCCCGTGGTGCTACATGTAGCACAGAAGCTAAGGAATGCACGGCTTTGTGTTTAGGCCTTGCAAGACACATCTACTTGTGCATGCTTTTCCATAAGTGCTGCCTCACTTTCCTCTGTCATCTGGGTACTGTCACGAGCCTCCTTATCTTTGTTCTTTTAAGTCACGGGAGGTGAAATCCTGGCCCCACTGAAGTCGATAGCAAAGCTGTCGTCAGTGGAGGCAGGATTTCAAGCCTGGTGCTGCGTGATCCATGGGATATTGGCCTCATACACTGGAATTGTATTGTATGTCAAACTAAGCCATGGACAGGGCAGCCAGATACTGTTCATCAGCATGCGAGTGCCTGTAATAAATGAATTAAAGAAAATAATAAATATTGGGATTAAAATATTGGAGTGATGCCGTGAGATGTGAGGCTTTGACACGCAGGTTGCTCCAGTCCGCTGAGCCAGAATATTGTTAAACAGCCTTAATATTAGGTGGGAGACCAGTGACGTCAGCATATAAATGTATATTAAAAATAATTAAGGAATGAGGAAGAAAAACAACCAAAGGCTCTAGATCTAGAAAAGGACTTGGGAAAACGAGTACTGCTGAGAAGTAGGCTGCTGTTACAGCTAATGCACGGGGCTTGAACCCAGGAGCGCTAGTTCAATCCCTGCATCCACCACAGATTTACTATGGACCGCTGGGTAAGTCACTGAAGCGCCAGATTTTGAAAGGTATTTAGGTACCTAAATGCAGATAGATATCTGCAGAGTGGGTGTGGCCTCCCTTCAAAACTGACAGGGAGAACCAGGCTGAGCCTGTGGGGGCGGAGCCAGAGACTGCCTGTCCGCCCACCCGGAAGCGAGGGGGGGGTGGGACAGGAAGTATAAAAGGGAGGACCAGGAGCTCAGTTGGTGGCCAGCTCTTGGAGGGGAAGGATGTCCCTTTCTGCCCTCCAGAGCTGCCTGCGGTCTGGTACCCGAGCGAGCGAGCGAGCGAGCGAGCAGACAGACAGACGGACGGACGGACGGACGGACGGATCTGGGTCTGGGTCTGGGTCTGGGTCTGGGTCTGGGTCTGGGCCTGGGCACCAGCGAATGAGCAGCGTTTGGCCTGGTGCTCAGAGGTACCCCTAGAACCGAACACCCCACTGGACCCAGAGACCCAGAGGGGCCAAAACCAGGAGGAGCTGCCGGATGCAGATGCAGATGAGGAGGAGGTGGCCAGACCTGGAGGAGTTGCCCTTGGAGTCACCTGGGGATGAGGATGAGGCACGGGCCCTGACGGGGCCAGACCTGGAGGAACTGCCCCCACCTCCCATGCGCTGACCTCCCTGCCAAGCTGCCAGACCTACTGCCCCCTGACAATATCGAGGGGTCCTGCAACCTGCCCCTGGGCAATTACCCTGATGAGGACGACTGGATGGCGGCACATGTGGTACTCAAGGGAGAGGGAGGCAGGAAGTAGCCCAGTCTGGAGTTTGGGGGACCGGACAGCGAGTCAGCGTGTTGCAGCTGGAACTCCGCTGACTCCACAGCATACCCCTCTGCCACTGATAGGGACCTGGTCTGGGACGCAGTGGAGTCGGCTGCAACTTCGTCCCCCTTCCTTAATACCCCCAGGGGCCCTTGAACTGTGGGTTGCCCCGCCCCGGGGTGTAAGACAGTTTGCTGCCTCGTTGGGGCCTCTGAACTGTTTGCTGCCTGTTGGGGCTCAGGCTACTGCCTTAGGGCTGCCCCGTCTGAGCCCAGAGACTGGGCCAACCCGGCCAGAGCAGGGGAGGGAATGGGTGTGTCCTCCCTCCGAAACTGACAGGGAAGGATGGGCCAACCGCTCTACAATACCCAATTGGATTTGCAAAAGCAATTGGGTGCTTACCATTGTTTATATAGGAGTTAGGCACTTGGGTCTAAAACACCCTCTAGTTGTCTATCTGCATCTTAAAGTGCCTTCAACAATCTGGCAGTCTCTCTCTGCCTCAGCTCCTCTCCGGTAAGATGCATATAGCAATATACGCCTTGACGATTTCAGGTGCAGGGACTGGCTCTCTCTTTTCTTGTGTATGGAAAGCACCCAGCACAAAGGAACCCTGACCTGAGATGGAGCCTTGAGGTGCCGCCATAGCGCAAATCATAAATAAACATAAGAATAAGAAGATGGAGAAGATGCCTGTTGGGAAAAACGAGCTGCATCACACTAGAGTCAAACTGCACTTGTACGCCTCCTGTAAGGGGCAGCAGAAGACGAAAATGTTGAAAGAACTCACTCTGCAAATATTGACGATGTAATTTAGGCAGAAAATGTTGCAATCCTGAAGTGTATATAAATAACCGGTCAAAGCATTTGTGCGTGATTCACCTTCAGCAAAACAGCCAGGGATCTACCCAGACGGCATAGGTTCAGCCAATGTATCCGTACCCTTCTGAAATTTTTCTTCAGCTGCAGGTGTTCACGCAGATGAAGGGCTAATAGTTTTGAGCCACAACGAGGCATTTCTGCTATTGCCGAATCTCAAATGCTTTTACGTAGTTTTCGACTTGCAGTGTGGCTCTGTAATACCCAAGAAAATGATCTGGCATTTACTTTATTTCCTCGAGGACAATGTATTGGAGGTGGAACGAACAAAGTCAGTGCTGGACATGAACCACAGAAAATCTCCAATCATGCATGGCAGGCTGTGTGTAAGATAAAGAGCAAGTGGCGCTATGCCATTAAAAATATCTCTGGTATAAAGAATGTTAGGGTTGTACAATTAAGTGCCAAGAAATGCCAATGTATAAAAGGCCATGGAATTGAGTTCGGTTGCTGCATGCCAGTGGTCTTTGTGGAGCTACTCTGTGTCCAAAGGACAGGATTTTTCCCTTGGCTACTCAGGAAGACAAACCCTGACAATACTAACTTCAAACTGAGCTTGCACTCAGGACGCCCCACGAACGGCCATGTTTTCCTGCTACTCCATGTACCCTCTTTCCCCTCTTTTTTTTTTGTACCCCCATGCAGGCCAGGCACCACAAAAGCTAAGATATTGCTGGACTGGCTTACGTGCAATGCCTTGAGATGCTACGTATGACAGGACACATTTAAAAAAAAAACTTAACAGCTATGTAGAGTGAAATAATGATTACAGGAGCTGGGACCTAACCAAAAGGGATCTAAAGAGCCCCCGGCATTGGGAAGTTAGTCTGCAGCTCAAGCCCCCCATAACTGATTGATTGATAGCACTCACTTCTCCTACGCATGTGGCCTCTTAGGAACTGATTTTTCAGCAGGGGGGGTGACGAACTAGTTACAGTAGATGGGAGAAGGTCAGCAGCAGGGTGCAGCTAGATATTCACCCAGTCCCCCCCTTCCAGTGCACCCACTTGTTTGAACAGCTCTTCTTTCATGTTCAATCCCCCGCTCCAGTGTGCCTGCTGCAGCGAGGACGGGAGTATGTTCAGCGCCCAAACCTTCAATAGAGGCTCTTCAGGGAAATCTTTTATATCACTATCCAGTACCGCTTCTGCAGTGCGTGGGAGCAACGCTATCAATAGAAAAGCACCAGGAAGGGCGTCCCATGATGAGTCAGACGACCTGCTGGCGAGGGAAGCTGAATGCTTCAGAACAAGCAACTCCTGGCCTCTGTCCCCTGGATTTATGCTGTCAGGCCCTTCCCTGAGAGAATACACACAGGGCCTCCTCCAGTCCCTCTCCATATTTATTCCCCTATTCCCTCTGGAACGTGTCCTGAGGAAATTGTCAGCGCGTCAGTACAAGAAAACACTTCATGATGACATCAAAGGGAACAGAATGGCTCAGAGCCAGGACTGGGAAAGTGCCCCCTCTCCCAGTCTTTTGAAGTGGCAAGACATCTTAAACCTTATTTGTGCTATGAGCACAATAAAGCTAGTTAAACATTAACATGAAAATAATTCTGGACCACACTAGGAAAACAGATGACTTTTCCCCACACTACATTTCCCGTTGAGGAAGGTTCATCTGGCACTACCTATATTTGTGTTGGACTGCATTTCTGAAGCGCAGTATGAAAGTGACTTTAGGCAGCTATTACAGTCAGGATGAATGAGAGGGTTTTTTTGTTTTGTTTTGGTATAAACTTTTCCACTCAAGATCTGCATTGAGCAAGCAGTAGAGCCAAGAGGAACAGTTCTTCAACTGGTCTAAGTCAACACAGCACTGATGACTTTGACGGAGATCTGTCAATGTACACTGAGACTCGCCCTGAGAGAGAGGAAAACCTATCTGAACAGGTCCGGCCACGTGGCCAAGGCTAAAGGGGGTGATGGGAGGCGAGGAAGTGACAATGCTGCAGGACGTATGTCTTTTTGACTCCAGAACAGGTAATGGAACAACTGGTGACATAACATAACAGCTACAGAAAATATGTAAAAGCCAAATTATAGTAGTTCCCCCATGTATATGGTCTGGAAGTTGCAGCAATCTTCTTGTAACTTTTTATTAGCAACTTTTGAGAAGATCTATTTACTATGAATTTTTCTCCAACTATCTTAACTGACTAGTGTCTGAGAAAAGGAAGCATCAGAAAAAGGGGAGCGATTTACTTGAGCTGTGAGCAAATGGAAAACAAAACCAGCTAAGAGCATTCAAGGTTAAGGCTGACACTGCCCTCTAACTCCAGGATTCCCAAGCTTTTTAGTGCTGCGGCTTCCTTACAGAGATTTTAAAATTTGGTGGTTCTCCACAACCCCTTTTTTTGTTTTTAACCAACTCAGGACACTAGATTCAACATGCACAAAGTGTGGTTGGTTTTGTGACTTTATTCAGCTACATGCAGTTAAATTATATAATTCAATCTAATATGAGTTTTTAAAACTAGAATCTGAAAATACAGATTTTTGGTGTGTTCAGAAACAGACTACAATGTTAGTGAAAAATAGGGCTGTTTTGAACTTCGTAGTCGTACATTGTTTAGTTGAATCTCTGATAGTACCAGATGTAAATAATTTTCCAACTTCAAACAATTAAATTTGTTCATACTGCTGAAAACCCAGACTCTCAGCACTAACAAGAAGCAAATGGAAGCAGTACTGTCATAGCTTTATCACAGCATTCTTCATACTCTCTTTCACCAGAAATAGCCTTCCTGGTTTGTTAGATATGAAAAGAGAATCTTCAGCTTGTGATCACGTGACAATTCTAAGCGACTTTCTTCAGCCACGATACTTAAGGTTGCAATTGAGTCAACTGCGACTGAGAACAACCTTCAAATCCAATCGGTATCATCAACTTCAGCTGAACACTTCAGATGTTGGCTTAGCACTTGGTAAAAATCATTCCATTATAAGAAGCACCTGTCTCTCCCCCACTCCTTTCCCCTATCTGCTGCTACTGCTAGTCCGAGGAGCATCTCACTCCAGCAGGGGCTTTAAGCCACGGAAATTCCTACTGAATGTTTGCCTCGCCGTTGAAGGGCCCCTGTAGAGAGGATTTAAACCCATGTAAGTGAGAGCCAAGTCTGGCCAGCAGCGTAAATCTCACCTTAAACGTTCTTTGTGTTAGCAATTCTGCCTGCTACTGAGATGGCTTTTCTGAATGTCTAACTTCTTTTTTAACAGTAGGGGGATTTTGTGTAGAAGTTACTCAGACATGGAGATGCATTTGTTTTTAAATGATGGAGCACGTGAACAGACAGTAGGCTTTCTCCCCATTTTCAGAGATGATACAGCCTAGAGTCTGATCAGAAGTAACTTCCCTGAGTGTCCTGGGTATATAGGTGGGCAATTGTTAATCAAATCTCTCTAATACCACGATTCTTGTGCAAATATCATTGTTCCAGGTATGTTTAAATAGAGGCACATACTAGATGGAAAACATGGCTTGTATGCAGGAGGTGAGCATGGTAATGGATATCAGCAGACGTCTCACTAATAGATTTTCCCCATGTATGGCAGAACCTTTATGAAGAAACCCATGTGGTGTTGGTTAGGGTAATTACAATTGTTAATCATTTGAATTTGAACATACAATTTCAGTAGGGGACTGCTGCTTAGATGACTGTATAGGTGATATATGAATTAGTTTAATGCTGATTAATAGTGGAAAAGAGAAAGGTATGCGTGGTAAGACAAATTGAGGCATGTGACACTAATTGCTAGACTCTGGTTTCACAGACAGAAGCTTCCACATACACTATTTGTATCTTTGACAGTTAATTATACCTAGATGTATCACCAAGTCCCTTGCAATTACACAGAATGGTTATTAGCATTATAGCTTAAAAAATACCCCTACAACTATTCCACACTCTGAGCATTTTTAAAAATCCTTCCACCCATGAGCCTAGATCCTCTGCTTTTTGCTGCATATCCTAGCTGAATGCATTACTATCCCTCCACATCTTGGGGCTCAGCCCCAGCTAGTGTAAGCTGGCCTAGTTCCTTGTAACTCACTGGACCTACACTGATTTAGACCAGTGGTTCTCAACCAGGAGTACATGTACTCATGGGGCTATGCAGAGGTCTTTTCCAGGGGGAACATCAACTCATCTAGACATCTGCCTAGTTTTACAACAGGCTACTCAATAAGCACTAGTGAAGTCAGTACAAACTAAAATGTCTCATAATGACTTTATACTGCTCTCTATACTATGCACTGAAATAGAAGTACAGTATTCAGAGTCCAATCGATTTTTTTTTAATTGTGGTAAGAGAAAGTAAGCAATTTTTCAGTAATAGTGTGCTGTGACACTTTTTGTATTTTTATGTCTGATTTTGTAAGCAAGTAGTTTTTAAGCGAGGTGAAACTTGGGGGAACGCAAGACAAATCAGACTCCTAAAAGGCGTATGCTACGCTGAAGAAGTTGAGCACCACTGATTTAGACAAGGTGGGAATCTTCATAGAAGATTCATAGAAATGCAGAATTGGAAGGACCTCGAGAGGTCTTCTAGTCCAGTTCCCTGCACTTGAGGTAGGACTAAATATTATTAAGACCATCCCTGACAGGTGTTTGAAGATTTTTAAGAGTAGGTTAGACAATGATGGAGATTCCAAAGCCTCTCTACACAATTTATTCCAGTGCTTAACTATTGTGACAATTAGGAAATTATTCCTAATGTCCAACCTAAACCGCCCTTGCTGCATTTTAAGTTCACTGCTTCTTGTCATAGCCTCAGAGGTTAGAGAACAATTTTTCTTCCTCCTCTTTGTAACCACCTTTTATGTACTTGAAAACTTATGCCCCCTCAGTCTTCTCTTCCCTAGACTAAAAAAACCCATTTTTTTTCAATTTTCCCTCACTGGTCATGTTTTCTAGCCCTTTCATTTTGTTACTCTTCTCTGGAATTTCTCCAATTTGTCCACATCTTTCCTGAAATGTGGCGCCCAGAACGGGACACAATACTCCTGTGGCGTCCTAATCAGTGCTGAGTAGAGCTAAAGAATTATGTCTCATCTCTTTCTTACAACACTCCTGCCAATACATTCCAGAATGTTTGCTAAGACCTCCTCCCACGTCCCTTGAGGCAGGAGTCTTTCCTAGGCACTCATTTCCCATCTTCTATATATGCAACTGATTGTTCCTTCCTAAATGGAGTACTTTGCATACACCCTTATTGAATTTCATCCTATTTACTTCAGGCTTTATGGCCAGATTATTTTGGGTTTTTTTTAATCCTATCCTCTGAAGCACCTCCCTGCTTGGTACCATCTGCAAACTTTATAAGTGAACTCTCTATGCCATTATCTAAATCACTGCTGAAGATATTGAACAGAACCAGACCCAGAACTGATCCCTGTGGGTCCCCATCTTGCCTGTTTCACTGCTTGTACCACTTATAACCTGAAGTCTGTATGAGACCACTGAAACATTTTGTCTTCTAGTTCTTTCATGTTCAGAAGCTGGTGGCTGGGACAGGCCACCCCTTACCCTCCCACTCCTGTCTTTAGAATCTAGGCAACGCATTCCAAACACACTCCTAACTATAAAGCTAAAATCTACCTTGTTTTACATTCCTAACCCCTGGATATTTGTGTCTGGTAGTACCATTTAAATACGATTCCGTACTTTGAGCAACTTGTGGTGAAATATCTGGCTCTATTGGGTTCTGAGATTCAGGCATGTCAACTTTTTCAAAAGACTCATAGCCATTTAGTCCATGCTGTTGAACAGGAGCTGAAAGTTTCAATTTGTAAAATAAAGCAAGTTTTAAAGGTACAGAGTCACATAATAGCCATCACTAGGAATGAGAATGGTGGGGCGGGGAGGAAGGGACATGTACTCTTCCAAGCTCTGTCCTCAAAGTAAGCCCCACACTTTTGAGTCCACTGGGCTCCTTGAGCATAGCTTCACTTTGTTGGGGCTTCAGTAACGCGGTCTTTGTGCTAGGCTCCTTCCTGATGGAGACAAATGAAAAATGGCGGTACTTCTCAGATGTCACCCTCTTGTGACACCAAATGGGGGCGGCACGCACAGCGAACAATGCGAATTCTGTGACTCTCCCTCTTCTTTCTTATAGGTGAGAAATGGAACTGTTAACGCTGAGATTTAAATCTTCACCACAGGGCACCTGGGTTAGCCCCTCACTGAGATGGATGCAGTTTGAGCTATTGGTCCTGGCTCCCTGCACCAGTACAGTGTACGGGCACGTGCCAGCTGATTCCAAGCCCTGATCGTCACTACTTTCTCTTTATTTTTTAGCTCCTGTACATTAACATCTCAGGGCTGGTCTCCATGGGAAAACCTGACCAGCATAACTATGGCACTATAATTGTACTCATAAAGCCCTACCAGTATTGTGCAGACACTATTCCAAAATAAGTGACTTTATTTCAGTTTTTATTAATGTGCTTCCGAAATTTATCCAACCAATAGACTTTGTATGCCAAGCTTCAGCCTGGTGATTTAATTGGATGCCAAAGCCTGGAAATGACCCTGGGAAAAGATTTACAGAGACAAAAGCCAAACTTTGACTTGAGCAGCACAAACAGCACTTTCAAAGGCACTGTAATAATAAATAATACAACCTGAAAGGCACAACACTTTGAATTGGGATGATTTTGAACTTTTACGGGTAACATTTTCAAAGGTGCCTAAAGTAACGCAGGCACTTAAATCCCATGAAACTTAGGATCCTGGGTGCTTTGGAAATGTTTGTGATGTCACTAGAAAATATGAAGATAAGTAGACACAAACAAGATAATTTGTTGACACAAGGTTAATAATTAGGCTTTATATATTATAAAACAAAGACTACGACAATGGCACATAGTACCACTACCTGGGAAAAGAGGATACTGTTACAAAGACCAAATGTAAAAACCATTAGGATGTGCTTCTAATGTTCCTGCACGTGAAAGTGACTGATGTATCTACTGAATCCATGTCTTTCTTAGGATAGACAAAGGTGACGTCTGTTTTCATTAAGGCCAGGTACAGAACTTAGATGCTATATTGAAAGATACCTTAGAAATGCTGATAGAACAAGTGTCTCTTGAAAATTCGGGGTGGGACATTTTTCCTGCCAATTGAAAGAAGGGGGGAAAAAAGGAAATGAGAAAAAAAATGTACAAATGATATGTCAGGCATCCACTCTTACATCTGACTTTGAGCTAACAAAGATGAAATTAAATAAAGAATACAGTCAGTTCCACAATAATCTGCACCACCTCTTTTTCATGGTTGAGTCTGGCTTCATTTGAAGACGTATGAATCCAGAATGAAACGGGCTTTTTTTAAAATAAAATAAAAATGTCAAAAAGCCCTCGGTTTTTTAAATCGCTCGCATCCTTCTCTGTTTTCATAAATTATATAAAGCAGCTCTGAAAGATGGCAGCTTCGACAAAGGACAAAATATCAGTCCCCTTCATTCTGTGAAATACCATCCTTCACTCGGACTCTAGTCGAGGTAAAACTGGAAGAATAAGATTTCCAAATGCAGAGTCTTGGGTTATGAAGTATCCTGAAGAATGTGCATGTGCGTGCTAGAAAGAGGAAAACACTTGTTAAATCATTAACTCCCACAGCTCCAAAATAATTCCAGGTTTAACTTCATGTTTTGCATTTAGCCAAGCCTGGCCAGAATCTTTGGCATCCATCTTCTGAACAGATGAATTAGTCTGCTTCTAATATCCCAATGGCATGCTAATGAGGGGCACACTCCTGCTCCCAGTGACTGGAATAGGAGCAAAAACGGGACCTCGCTTGGTCTGCGGGGACCAAATGAGTCCCCCAAGCCATGTGCTGAGAACTGTCTGTATAGATCCCCACTCTTGATTGTTTGTGCTTGTTGTATACTTAAGAAAAGAGAGCCACAGGTGTAGGTGGCCATGTGCATGCTCTTTTGCAGCACCAAGCGTTCCAATAAGGTCACTAGTCAAAGTCCCAGGCCCCTTCGCTACTTCCTATTGCCAAAGTGCGGAGTCCAGAGATCTTGAACGTCTCCTGACGCCAGCTATAATTTTGCCTCTAGAATTCATCTGTGCTGCTAGCGTTTGGGGGGTTTTAAATTGTTTTATAACAATGTAATGGTGTAATAGCAATTTGGTGGTGCAAACCAGCCTAATGACACTGTATCATGGAAATAAGGAATCAGAGGCATGTTGGCTTGTGCTGGAGTCATAATGGAGGGGTTGGAATTTCATTATTGCCAAATAGAAGGCTTTCTTCTTAAAGCTTTTTTCCTATAAGGATCCTTTACCTAAGCTCTGTAGCTACATGGTTGCTCTCTGCATGGGTTAAAAACACAAGTAAAAGCAAACTGAAGAGGATACAATGACTCACCTGTAATGCTGCTTTTTGCTGTGCTGCAATGTGCTGTTGCTCAGCGTGATCCCGGAAATCCTTGTTAAGGGAAGATCTTGCGAGTGCAATGCTGTAACAAAGAGCAGGAAGGCATAATCTATCCTCCATGAGAAAAGCTGTAATTTTGTCATGGGGGGGTCACGAGTATAAGGGGTTCCATGATTTTCTATGGGTTTGGGGTTTTGTTGTTAAATCCACGACGTGACATTTTTGTAATTTTTTTGAAACATGAGCGAGACAATGCAATGGCAACATCTGAACTGTTTCACTGAGAATACCGAATGATGCCAATGGAGCCTAATTCCGATCTCACTTTTCTTGGTGTAACTCCAGAGATGTCAACCAAGATCCGCTGGTGTCATGCCAAAGTCATCTGACATTCTGTTTCCTAACTATAGCTTTTGCCCTCTTCACCATTGCCACCCAGTGCATTTCCTAATAGTATTTGTGATAAAACAATGTATATGATAAAACAATAGCACTAACCATGGGTCCATATTCTTCATGATGGGAAGATCAGATGTTTGGCAGAATGGCTGCAGAACTCTGCATATAGGAAAAGGATTTCCTATTGATACAGAACTCACATGTAGGCCCTTAGTTGCTAAAATGTTAATAAGATACCTGAGTAGTCATTTTGTATACAGTATCTGTGGGCAACAAATAATATTCTAGGTTTCAATTTAAAAAAATAATCGAGACATGTCCAAACAAAATATTACCTTTCCTTAACGTTTTGCGATTTAGAGCCCAATCCAACTGATGCTGGTTTTGATGGGAGTGAGATAGGACCCTTAGCCAAATTTGTAAGAGTTCATCACCAAACAGCTCCCATCAAGGACAACATGATATGCTGTATGCTGAGCACTTTTACTGAACTGTGGAGGGGGGGAATCACCTCCAAAAGTCATTCCATTGATAAGACCTTATGGGGCAAGGGAATACTTAGAGCTAAATAGTGAACCTCGGAACAGAAGGGTTTATAACCAACACTAAACTGCAGTGCTACAGAAGAGGGGCTTGTTTGGTTTTTTGTTTGTTTTTTAAAGAAACTGGAATAGAATACTATTTGCATTTATTTTAGTAGGAAGATAAAATGAATATCTTTCTCAAGTCTCTTGCACTTAATATTGTATCCTAAAATAACAACCTTCCAATTTAAATATTTAAGATAAACTTCACACCTATACATTTTTCAAAAGTTTATACTTTCAAGAGAGCTCCTGTGTCCTTAAGCCTGAGGCTCACATATGCCAAGAGTAGAAATCTGCCATACACTCATCCCTCCAGCATTAGTTGTTCTGTAAATACTCTTTTGCATATTCCTAAATATTCCAAACTGCCTGCAGTTGTGTTATGCTATCTAGATTTAAAAGGGAAAGTTTGAAACACAAGAAATAGCACATTAGCTTAATAACTGAACTTTTTCTGGAAGCATGCTCCTTTTAAGAGGGCTTGCTTAGCAGCTCCGAAGCCCGCTCTCTCTCAAGTGGGAAATATGCAGGTCAGGATTTGGAATCCACAAATATAAATCTTGCACTGGTTATTGGGGACATACAGCACACAATTCTAATATCAGTGGTGTACCAAGGATCTCTGGCGCTGGGGGCCAAGCCCACATTTGCAGCTCCCCCCTCTGGCCTCAGGCGCCCCCCACGCAGGGCAGGAGGGTCCTGACTCTGCCCCCCAACTGTCCCAGGGAGGAGGTCTGTACCTGGGGGGGGGGGCGTGTTGGCACAAATGCAGGCTTGGCTCCACCCCCTCCCCTGCACTTAACCACTGCACAGTGCCTGCCTCTCCTGCTGCAGCTTTGCGGCCCGGTGCCGGCTGGAACAGGGCGGCCACCCCCCGGCCAGGGGGCAGCATTGGGCTGGCTCTTCATGGTGTGCTGGGGGAGCCCATGGCACTGAGAGGCGCCCCTCAGAGCCTCCTGCAGGTCGTGAAGGGCCAGCCTAACCCCACCCCCTCCCCAGGCCAGCCGCCAGCCCCCTCCCCTTCGGTATGCCACTGAATATTGTGTGTTGTTTAGATCTACAGATTACCTGTAAGGAAAGAATATTTTTCATTCTCTTTGATCTACAAGTATTGTCTAAACATGTATATGAACATAAAGTACCTGGCTCCAGGGTGATTTGTGGAAGATTGGTTTTGCATAAGTAGCTTTCTCTTCTCCTTGTCTAGTTCTGCCAAGATTGCAACCCTATTTTTATTCTGAAAACCTAGTAAGAATTAGAAAAATATTAGATTTGCTTTTTTCTATGGGGCACCTACAACCTTATAGAATTAAAGTGGCTGCACAATATGACATTATGATGAATACACTAATCTTCAAAGCTTTGCACAATCTGAAAGGCTATTAATAAATAGGTTTTATTTTTCCTCTCCTCATTTTACAACATGAAATGGCTTCCTAAAGATATCATACATATTAATATATTTTAAAATATATTATCTATCATCTCTAGTTAGCTTTTTCCAGGAACCAGTTTTAGAGCTATCGCCAAGATGTGTATCTCTGTTAAATATTTGGCTTTTTGATAGTGTTAGACAAATTAATTTTACCAGATTTTTTTAGTGAATAGATGTGCAATTTAGAGCATTGCAACAATGAATTAATGCAGTCATAGGGCATGATCCTTTATACCTAAGTCAGGCAGAACTCATTAACTACAATAACAACTACAAAGTTTTGCTTGAATAATAAGTAAATGATGAAGCCTATTTGCAATAAAATTAGACATAAAACAAAATTCTCCTTTCAGAGCCATCTAGTCGATCTCAGCTTTTAGTCTGCTTTTCCTACATCCTGCAACCACTCACTGAAGTCAGGGAGTTCTGGCGTGATGGGGGAACAGAGCTGCAGCTACATTCTACTGTATAGCTCTAAAAAAAAAAAGTTTTGCCCTTACTTGGTTTATTGAATATTCTCAAGGAACAGAAAGGAATCTTTGGCTCAAGGGAAGGTTTGAAGAGGCAGAATGAGGAAGGAGGGAAACTGGGACACACTTAAAATGGCTGCCATCATAAGTAGCCATTATTTGTGTATTTTATATCTGCTTTTAAAAAGACTTGCACCCATACAAATCTGGCAATGTTATCAGGCTCCTGTACAGATTCAAATTCAAGGGCTCATCATATCATTATAGTCTAACTGCTTCAATGCTGCTCAATATAACCAGATAAAGAGGCACATCTAGTACTACCCAGTGTGCCATTTAGAGCAGAACTGTGGAGAACATAGCTATGAAACGAACCCTTGCAGAATCTCTGCATTACTAAGGACTTTCTCTCTCTACAAAGAGTTCAGTAGCTGCCTTATTTCAGAAATGCTGCCGCCTGAAAATGGACCCCCACACCATGCTTGTCAAGGAGACATTACTTTGGTCTTTTTGTGTCTTCAACGTACAAATAAGTCACTTAAAGTTTTGCATTTTGTGAATGGAAACATCACATTCTATTGGTTTCAATATAACAGCAATAGAAGCTGGTAGCACCCATTCTACTGAAAAAGGACAAACAGTAAAACTTTTAAGGGAAATGTTAGCACATTAACAAGAAATGATTTCAGATGTATTTACAGCAGCTGCACTTGAAGTTGATTCCATCAGAAAGCTTTTCTATTATAGCATAATCCCTATGTTCCTTCTATGAGCAACTGGTTTAATAAAGGAGGAGACAATTACCATGGAGAAACTTTCATCCCTATATAATAAAAGCATCTTGCCTTGGTATCTGTACACCATTTATTACTTTTACTGAATAACATACACGACACTAAACTTCAGAGTCTACTGTTCTTTGTTCCCTTTTGAGAACTTGAGTCACATTGGTCTATATGCAAACAATTATTTGTGTGCCATTTTCTCTGTACGTTGTTTGTATTTTTATTACGTTTATTTATATTTCAATATTTGCCTCTGTTAATTCTCCAAAAAGCACATGCAGTGACTGCATTTAAAAATCACTCTATAATGAAAGTTTCTGCTGTTTGAGAGTTTAAGTATTATTCCTTTGATTTTTAGATCTGTCTCCTTTGCACTAAATATTTCTCCAACATCTGAAGTGTTTGATCATGATTTCAAGTTTATTGATGTATTCATTAAGATAACATGGCTCTAAGCCAAGTAATACCCATTTCTGTGCCTTATAACCCAAGATGCAAGTGTTCTGTATTTGACTCTTTCAAAAGGCTTTCAGAGTACATCTTGATTTAAGTATTACAGAGTACATTTCAAAGGTAATCAGGTTGTACCTTACTTGGGGTATCATTTATTTACAAGTGTTTATATGGTTCCCATCACCACAGTATTTGGCTGCACTGCATATGATTTAGACTAAGGAAAACACATTTCCCTTAGATGGGGAATCAGCTGTTAGTTCCCTATGACTTCTAAGAAGGCCAGAGATGAGGGAGAACTTGCCAGCAAACTAAGTGTGTTGGGACCAAGAGGTGTATCTTACAGATATTTCTGACTGTAGGCAGCTCACATGTAAACAAATTTCTGTTGAATACCAGAGGAAAGTGCTTGGTACTGATCACAATTTTGCCCTCCCTCTCCCGCAACCCCATCTGCCCTGGTGGCTTCAACATTCCAGATGAATGACGGTAGCGTGGTAGGTGAAAGAAGCGTGGTTTCTGAGGTTGTTTAGAACTCTATAGATGGTAATTATTATCTTGAACTTCCCCCGAATGTACTGGCAGTCAGTGCAGGGCTCATGTATAATAGGATTTTGCTGGTCTACTTTGACCAAAATACAGGGAGCTGAGTTCTGTATCTGTTGAACTTACAAGTGGCATTTGTGTTTAATCCCAGGTAGAATACAAGGGAGAAAAAGGATATGGAGAAAGGAGGAAAAAATGTCTTTTACACACTGCCAAGTAATCTTTAACTCTCATCTTCAACAAATATTCCCTCTCATGGGCCACAGTACCAAAAAGGCCGAGTGTCATCCACACTTGTTGAGAATGTGGCAGGTCAATAACAAGCCCAACCTCACAACTGGGATGGGTGTTTCCTGGCTTTGTCACAGGATGGTGATCTAGGACAAAGCTGGGTCCTATGCAAGGACCAATTGCCAAGAACTCAGCATCTGTTACTCTCTCTCAGCGTCTCATTCAAAAATCACAAAACTGTGTCAGAAAATAGTGCCACGCTTAGTCTTTCAGTGACCAATGCATGATCCATTGTCTAGAAAACTAGAAACCAGTCATCACCAGAGGAACCTGATCTTGTCTGTATAGCACAGCTGTCTAGATGACTCCACTCACCCTGTTCCCATACAGCTGAGCATAGGGAGAGGACAGAAGCTGTAATTTTTGCACTCTGATCTTAGGTATTTGAGATACTGGTACTAACCAAGGGACCTTTTAAGTACCTCTACCCATTTCACAAGCCCTGAGCTAAATCCAACATGTCACTAGTGTGTCCACTCCAGGCAGTCTTTAGCCACATGTTTACAAGTGAACACAATGGATCTGATCCGTGGAATGGGGGGAAGCGGGACATAGAGAACTGTCCCTGCTATGGTCTAATCATTCTTAAAATACATTGACCCAATGCATGCTTAAAAATCAGAACACACGGTGGCTGGGGTAAATGGGGGGACACGTTTTTAACGGGTATTTATTTATATATCCAGAATAGCTTGTTTTCATCATGAAGCAGGTTATATGCTTTAGTAATTGGAGAGACTTAAAGTAGTACAAAAACAAGCTATTTTAAACTGCAATCAAAATGTCTGAAAAATGCTGCTGAATTAAGTATCATTAGCAAAACATGTGCCACAGTGGAAGGCAGTGATAGAGTATTACATGCTGGAAACAGCAGAGGGGAACAGCAGGGACCTTCCGCCTTCTACTACCTCTTCTTGCTTTCCCCATCTCCCCGATACTAAAGTGAGCAAAGCAATTGTTTGCTCTGAAATTATAAAGTGAGGCACAGCAAAAAGGGAGGAATAAAGCATTTACAAGGCTGCTGTACATTAAGTAATCTGATTAATGGTAGTCACATAATTGCAATTGGAGTGTTCTGTGGGGAAAATACCCAAACATTTATATAAAATCACAGGAAAAGGATCCTATTTAGACAGAAACTGGCATCTCCTGCATATTCACTCTTATCAGATCTGGCAGCACTTAAGAGGAAGAGAGTCTTGCTTAAATACCTTTTTTTTTTCCTTTAAAGTACCTCATTAAAGACAATAAGTGAAGATGCTATAAAAATCCCATGCAGCAATTGTAATGGCAACAATTTTGCTACACATTTTTTATTTCTCTGTTCTGCCTTAAAACAATTCCTGTACTAAAAAGTGGTCATATGAAGTAGTATATTACCACTGTCACTAAGGGCCTGATTTAAACGCACAAAAGCAAAGAACTTTAGACAAAAAAAACTTCTAATAAGGAACTTTCAATTCACACTAATGGAGTAGTCTCACACTGATAGCACTTAATGTATGCAATACTTTACAAAAAGTAAACCTCAGAACATCTGTTACATGGGCAAGAAATAATATCCCTCTTTTGCAGCCAGGGATGCTGAGATGAAATGATTTGCCCATGGCCACACAATAAGTCACTTGCAGAACTGGTTGTAAAACTCAGGACAAGATATCTACATATTTAAAATCTGCCCTTTTAAAGTTCAGCCTCTGTAAATTCAAGTGCCATGTTCTATATTCAGCATGTGAGCCCAAAACCTACTTGCGTCAATATGATTTTCATATGCAAAACAAGTGTGGAACATACCCTGAAATGCACGAGAATCCACTTCAGAGAAACAAGAAGCAGAGTTTATTGAAATGAATGCCCGGGAGGGCTTAGTTCACACGAGGGGGGATTCCTGTCCATGGACCTCTGGACTTGGGTCCCTAAAGCAAGAGAAAGCAGCATGGATTTCTTTGCAAACCACATCCTGCTTCCCCAAGGCCTTTCACTCTCCCACAGTGAATATGACCCCTACCCCAAGGATATTTTTATAAGAAAAGCTGGAACAGCAAAAGCAATGGCCTATGAAGATTCCCCTTATTAGGCTTTCCAGGCCTGAACACCCAGTTACAGATTGTATAAATGTAACCAATAGCCTAATTTGGCCCACAAAACCATGTTTCCCTCCTTGATGAGGAAACGCAAGGGAAAAAAAAATCTTTACTTTAAAAGCTCAGTTTGAGATAGCAGCGTTGGCAGTTGGAAGAATCTTTTTACTTGTAATCTGAGCACATGAGATCTGAAAATTAATGAGAAACAATGAAACTCATGTCACTTTTGTGAGCACTTTTCACAACACAGCCACACCTTGAACCCCGATATAGCTGTATACTGAGTCTCGGTGCATTTAAAAATGTACTACCACCACATTCCTAGTTCTTCCTGCTCAATACAGAAAGTTTCAAAGTAGTTTCTCTATCAAAATACAAATGATCATAATGATCATTATTCTATGAGGAAATATCTGAAATAGCAGAACCCTAACAATTTATGCAACACATTTTGCATTTCTAGGCAATCTGTTAATTGTGACTACTGCAATCACAAAATACAATATAGCAGACTATTACACAATTTTTTTGGGTGGTAATTTACATTGATACGTTCTCACATTCTGCAGCAAAATGAATATTAGTAACTCATTAAATTACACTTGAATTATTAAAGGAATATTAATATTTTATCTGTCCCTCATGACTATGACCACATATATAGATGAATATAATTTGTTCATTGGGTTATGGATACAAAGTCCTTCGGGGAATGTCAAATCTATTAATGCCCTCAAGGGCTAGGTTTTGCATTTGGATTTCTGATATAGCTGAAAGAGTTGTATAATTGCTAGATGACTCCCTCTTGATTACATCATCCAAAGCAAAAGAGAAAAAAAATGTTTTTAAATAGGCTTAAGTTGGTTTAGTGATTCAGCAGTTTCATAAGACTGCACTTGGCTAACACACTCATTTTAAAACCAATCCCTACACCCGCTAGATGGGGTTTTGTCAGCACGAAAGAAAAGAAACTGTTTAATCCAAAAATCTGTACTATTTAAAGAGAATAAATAGCAGCTAGAAGAGCACTTAAGAGGTAGAACAACAGATTGAAAATTACACCTTTGAGCCATCATCAGTACCTCAAAGGCTTATCTTATTTTAAATTTCAGAGCTCTGTTGTGCAGGTCAGCAGGCAAAATTTAGCCCTGTGAGAGAAAGATTGGCAGAACATATTTCTTCCATTTCTCTGAAGTGGGGCCTAGACGGAGAGTACTTTCTCAAAAACAACTATTGTATTGCTACCACACCACGAATGCTCAACATAAAAAGGTCACATGTATGATGCTATCACACGACAGATACTTTTTGTTCCTAGCTTTGTGCACTTGTGTCTTATAAGCAGCAGCAGTCCTATTAATACATGTAACAAATGGTTAAAATGTACTACCATTTATTGCCAAGCACTCAGTTTGTTTCTTGATTTAAGCTTTTTAAAATGCACCACAATGGTCTGTAAACACTTCCTGAGGACAATGTATGCCACACTAAAAGCTTTTCCTTTTCTTTATTAAAAGAAACTAAGTGTAGAGCATGTGCTCCATGATATAAAAACCCCAAAGTAAGACTTTTATTCATAGTCCTATTTGGCTTTGAAGTCCTCCTACACATCTCACCTTTGGAACTCTAAAGGAGTGCTTTTATAATGTGTTCTGATGAAAATAAAATCTGTTTAACAAAATCTTAACATTTACTGTTTGAGTGCACAGCTGTAAGGACATGGAGTTAAACACTGCTAATAAAATACCTTAAACTATTTTTTTGCTCAAATGCTGGGATCAAAAATATACCAGATGATGTTTACTTATATAGCTAGTGTGTTTTTCTTTTGTAATTATAGGTAAGTCTGAATAAGTTTTACCTGTTCACAATGCTTCTGCTTAATTTTTGAAGTGAAGTCCTAATCTTGTGCTTCTGATTAGCAACAGAGGAATCAAAGAATAAATTCCCCCGATAGCACCAATATTTGTGCTATGCAGCAAGCCTGACAAACACATTTGGCTCACGCATCCCTTGTTGTTCTGCATCTAAGCTAGTAGTCTTTGGCTATGCAGAACTAGGAGATCACTGCTGAATCCTTCTGACTCTCCATTTCTTCTTTTTGTCTTGGAGTCCCCCTCTTTTGCCCATTTACCTTCTGATTGTTTAAATTTTTAGGGTTTTTTAATTTTGTTTATAATATTGTATTGCAAAAATATAAATATTCAACCCCTTGAGTGATCCTTATGGAAGCACTTGAGAAATAAAATTAGATATAATTGAAGTTTTCAAGTTATAAGCTATCTGAACTTCGGGAGAGGAAGAAATCATGTTGTGAATCAGACCTGTAAATTAGGATTCAAATCTTTAGAAGTGACGCTCTAAATTCAGTATTGGAATATTTGTTAGTCCCTGTAATGATGGAGTTAAACTAATTTTCACAGCCAAAAACAAGGCTCACCATCTATTTCAAAGGGATGCTGTTTAAGGCCAAATCCTACAAAACTAAACCTATGCTATATCCTATTTGAAGTCAATGGGTCTGCCCCTCAATCTTTTTGCAGAAGTCCACAAAGCTTTTTATAAGTGCTTTCTTCTGCAAACCATCCCGTCAGCCCCCCAAATCCATCTGTCTGATAAAAGGCTCCTTCCTTTCATGTCCAATATTGGTCTGTGCTTTTAAACAAGTAATGTGTTCCACTTCACAGGTGGTTGTATTTCAGTGACAGGTGAAGCAACTTTTGTATCTAAAGAGATGGTACTGCAAGGACAGTAGTCCCCACATTTCATTTAGGTGCATAGTTATTTGTGTATTAAGGTTTACAGGTTTGGGGGCATGGACCACTACCTCAAGACATTCGCTTCAGGAATTGGGGCCATGCTTTGTAAACTTTGGAATCATTGTGTTCAACAGACCAGTATTTCCTAATAAACAAGCACGCCATTTTTTTGCCTCTTGCTGCTGTTCTTTTAATTTCAATTTTTGCCATGGTAACATGTTCAAATAAACGAGATTTTTTTTTTAAAATTAAGAGTACTTTGGGTACTAAGTTCTCACTTAGACAAATTTAAATATACAAGAGTTGTCATAATGTAAATAAGCTTTAAAAAAAATAGTTTTGCTGGTTTTTTTTTTTTTTGTGGGCTCAAGCTCTCATTATCTATTCTTGATGGCTAAGATCTCCTCATCTTTTGCTCTCAATTGCAGAACTGTGCCTCTTGGACCTTCCGTATACCCCCAGATGCACACAGGGCTAACCGAGAGCCAAATTCAATGTATAAGAGCAGCTGAAAATAGCAAAATAACTGGAAAAACGTAAACAAAAAAATTATTGCATCACCACACTGTCATAATATTGTTTTCTTTGGGGATTTGAGTTTAAAAAGACATGCACTAACTCAGGGCTCCAAGAATAATTAATAGTCTGGTATTTCTCTTACCCTCTTTTCTTTTTCCTTAAAAACACCTATTAAAACAAAGGAATCGAGTCCTCTTTACATCTTGCTTTGGTTTTCTAATCATCAATCTTGGAAACTAGATTCCTTCTTCAGAAAATGGCAGAAATGGTTTCCTGTTAAATTACACTTGCAGGATGAAATCCTGGTGCCAATGATTTCAATGAGACCAGAACCTCATCTCTAGCATTAAACAGACGTGAAGAATGAATTAATAAAATGAAAGCAAAGTGGCTGCAGTTGAATAGATATAAACAAAGAGTACCTAGTTTAAAAATTACCTTGTCCTGGAGGGTTTGCTGCCATCTTGCTACTGTCAGTAGTAATTTTACCCAATTACAGTTAGAATTGTCAACTTAATGCAAATCTGCAAAAATGGACAACATAAAATATTAAAAATATTTGAAATTAAAACCTAGCTCTCCTATTCACTGTGGGCTGTACAAGCCACAGATTTAGCAACTGTTACATTGAACGAGGGTCACACCTTGTTAACAGGTGATCGAACTGTTGAACTCCCCAGCACCCATAGCTTGCTCTTGGCTGTTACCGAAACCTGGATTTCAAGGTAGGACAGTTTACTCAGCCTGGTTGTGGGGACAGGAGCCAAGAGTATCGCGTATGCGTGACTTTGTTTCTCTCGCTTCTGTGTCCCTGAGGGACACTGTCGGGGGGTAGGGGGAGGACGGGTGACGCACGCCTGGTCTGGTCTGTTACACGGGGGAGCCTCCAGGGCACAGTGGGGCACGGGGAGGGTGAGGGGGAGTGAGGGAGATGCCGGGGTGAGTACAAGTCCCCTCCTGGCCACCGCCCAGCCCAGCCCTCACATTCCAACTGCCCTGGCTGGGCCCGAGGGCCAGCCCTGCACATGGCCCCTGAGGCCAGGGCGGCCCCATGTTCGTTTACCCAGAGGCACCTGCCCCAAAAGCCAGCCACAGCAACACCCCCAGAGACCTACTGCCAGTGCCCCTCCCACCCCCACTGAGGCTACAGTGCCCTGCGGGGCTGACAGTCCCCCTAGGCTGAGCCCAGCCCCCCCGCTGCAGGCATGGACTCTTCCTCCCCCCCCTCCAACC
>ML675650.1:8624125-8865820 GCA_007922155.1 Mesoclemmys tuberculata
GGGGGCACCCTGGGGTGGGGGCTCATTGGGGGCATGCCCCATGGGAGAGGGGTCAGGGGGGCACCCTGGGGTGGGAGCTCATTGGGGGCATGCCCCATGGGAGGGGGACTCAGGGGGGCCCCCTGGGGTGGGGACTCATTGGGGGCATCTATTTAGGTTTTCAACTCTATTTTTTTAAAGTAGCAAGGAGCCTTTTTCATGAAGTGAGGGTGAATTTTTATTTAAATCCAGTGGAAAATATAAGTACAGAAAACGATACAATGTTCACAATGGCAAGTGTCAGATCAAAGGCTCTGACCAGCCAAAGACCTGCATTTATTACTGGTAATCAAACCTTGTAATACTGGGCTATTAGGACTCAGATTATCTGAGTCAATTTATATAACAGACATTTTAAGCTTTTACAAAAATGGGAGACTGTAACATACAACTATTTCATATTACATCTTTTCTCTTTTGAGTCACTGTAATGTATTACCAGTAGGCTGGATGCCCAGGGCAACATTCAGAGATTTAAATAAAAAAGTGTAACATTTTTCCATTTTCATGTTATTTTGACTTGAACAGGTGTTTTGCTATGGCTCACAGGACAGCTGTCATATCATTTGGACGCTGTTGCTAAGGCATTCATGTGTAAATCTGAAGCTTTGCCTATTTGTGGAATTCAGTGCCTGTAATAGAGGCAGATTATGGATGGTGGCATAAGCAAACTCAACTCGTGCAAATGCAACAATAAAATTGTGCAGTTAGGTGGAATAGAAAAAGTCTGATACACATGTATGGATTAAAGCTGTGTAAGTCTAGAAATTCTCAGAAAGAGGTGCCAGGACTTTGCTATTAGGTAGGAAACAATTCCACATGTTGCTGAGTGCCTCAACCAAAACACTAACATGTCAGCTCCCAGGCTGAGCAGCGTGTTGACGCTCAACACCTATCTGCATTAGGTTCATACAAGACCCCAGTTTTATGCAGTATCTGACTATCTCACAGTCCTTTAATGTATTACCCTTACAGCACCCTGTGATGTATGTGAATGCTATAATCCCCCTTTTACAGATGGGGAACTGTGGCTCAGAGAGATTACGTAATTTGTTCAGGGTAACCTTGCTGCTATTAAATTTAGTAGGGAAAAGGCCGAAATGAACAGGTAGCAAGACACCCGGGTTCTTTTATGAGGATTCTGAGACCGATGGGAAAGAACACCCCAGGTTGAATCAATGAATAGCTTTATTGATGATAACACAAACAAACAAGACAATTGACAATACTTCTTACAATAAACAGACAATTAACACTTACGCTGATCAGTGCTATTTATGGGGGCTTCTCTATTGATTATCCTTATCCTCGACAGATAGTCACTGGGACAAGTCTTTTAACTTATGCACAACTTATGCTTGATCCTTAAACCTAAACAAACCTAACTATTTCCCTTAATTTCCTATTAACCTTTATTCCTTATAAGCACTTTAGCACTTTGCCTAGAGGAGACATGATCTGCAGATCTCAACTAAATCCCCCCCGGTTCCCTGAGTCCACAGACTCCTGAACTATCCAGATGCTATACTCATGGCCAGACTCTGCCTCCGCCTCTGGTCTGGATTCTTGCTTCAAAACCCTCGTTCTTAACAGGTGGTCGCTGGGATCTGGAACATACAAGCTTCTTAGGGCTGGTGTCCTCTCGATAGACTCAAGAGTAGACACCCCCCTCTTGAGCCGGGCTGCAGTCCACGGAACTCCTGTCTGCTCTGAGTATTTATTTACTTATCCAAGCACTCTGTGGTCAAACAATTTTACATAGTTTAGCTATCCTGTGGAAGCCTGCCTAAGCGCATCCGGTGTTCTGCCGTTGCTCGCCTCCAGCAGTTGACCTGTGGGTGAGCTTATCCGCTGAGCATATTTCTGCGGTTGAGCATATTTTTGTTCTATTCTTGCTCAACTGTTTTAGCTCAGTCATTGTTCTATTTGAGTTTTCTATGCAATTTGGTCAATCTCTATATTTTGCCGGGCCTTGCATTTTATCAGGCCTGCTGTCCAATTTCAGTTATATCACAGTAATAAGGAATCTGGCAGAACAGGGAATTGAACCTGGCTCTTCTGAGTCATACTGTCTCACTGGAGCATTATTACTTTTTATTATTCATTAGTGCTCATCTCCTTGATTGATGTATCAGGCTCCAAACTGGAACAGTAGCCCTTTGGCCCTTGCCCATTTTACTTAAGATGGAGGTTATCTTGCTCTCTACACTATTTCTTTGTATTTCCATATACTTACTGTAGGAAATACCTTGAATCCATCCAATACGGAGGTTGTCTAGTTACAAATACTTAAAAATTTACCATGTGCCTTAATTAAATAAGGTCCACACCACTATAACCAGCTATAGAAAACGACAGTTAACATATTTCTTGGTGCACAAACACCATATCAATAATAAAAAGGAATGAATTAAATTTATTCCGACAATGCAGTCCATCCCAATTTAAAATCTTCAAAGTGTCATATGTGCGTTCTGACTCAGTTCGAGTGGGAGACTATCCTTTTAGGCCAGGATGCCTTCTGCCAGTGTCATTTGTGCATGTTTTTCAAAACTTCACTATGCTTTAAAACTGGACAAGTTCTTCACTACAGATTCATAACTTTCAGGTTTATAATTAGATAATGCAGCTTGTTGGTAGGGTATTATTGGTGCTGCACATTTCAAAACCAAAACCAACACCTGAACAGCAAATAAACATTTTGCAAACTTAGAGCTGCCTTGCTGTTTGTTTTAGAACATTTTAAAAGTTATGCTAGTAATTTTCTACTATTGAAAGTAAACTGCTGACTGTACTATGGACTTGTATTATTTTCAGCTCTTTTCTGTGACTATAAATCCCTGATCCAACTCCTGTTAAAGTGAATGGAAAGACACCCATTATCCTCGTTGAGAGCCGGAAGAGTCCCTAAAGGCAACAAGCTGACAATTCTTATGTTCCTCCCCATTGTTCATCGTGAAGGGGAGCAAAATTGCATTATGTTAAAATGGGGTGTCAGGGAGGGTGGCATTCAGAGGGGAATATTGGCTACATGGCATGCCTCTTCCATCTTTGTTGCTACTGACAGCTCCTCTATGCCAACAAGGTATGATGGAGTTCAGTGCATATATAGGGGCATGGCCTGGCAGATGTAGGTGAAGTCAGGGAAAAGCCTCTGCAAGTGTCATTTTCCCATAGAGCAAATGGGCAGTGTAAAGTGAAACTGAAACTATAAGCAACCTAGAGAGGGGAAAACCTGGGGGAATAACTGGCTACCCAGCACTGGAGCCAGCCATGATGCTAGTGCTGGTGAGGGAGTAACATAGGGGCAGCTATTACTCATGAATGTATTGAAATCTCTGTGGTTTGGCCACCATTTCCCTGCAGATCTGCCAAGCTAACATACTTCTTACTTCTGTCTGTGGCATATCTTCAGGGGAAGTCCTTCCCTCCTCTCCTTCCCTCTTCTAAACAAGTGTTTTTTAAGCAATTTGTCATCTCTTCCCCCATTTGTCAGTGCAATCATTTGCTTTTATTGGGGCTATCACATGTTACTTTTGCTTTTGATGATTATTTGACTGTTTCCTAAATCCAGTGATCTAGATCAAAATAGGGTTTTTTTAAGAAAGGTAATGAACATCACCGACAATTGTAACACTGAGTATGTGGTTTTAAAGATGACCCTGTGGCTGCAAATAAAATTATCCTTCAGCATTAAAAAGATTAATATTATCATTGACTTCATTTGTTATGTATAAGCATGAAAGAATTTGTGCTTTAAAAATATGAATTAGGTGAAATTTTAATAGTAGATTCCTTAAAGATTTTTATTGATATTTGTTATATTTCATGCACTGAGAGCTTATATTTTAACCATATTATAATAAGTTTTATATCCTATTTTTTCTAATTTTTATAACATCTAAAAAAATGCATGGCAAAATCTGGAATTTAGAATATGACTCTTCTTGAAACTTACCTAACCAATCTGACTGTGCTTTGTACCCATCTGCTTTAGCTATCTGTTTAAGCTCCTGTCACCATAGCACTGAAGCAGTATATCTCACTGAATAGACAAACCAAAAGGAATAAAATGGAAATCCAAAATGCAATACTCAAATCTAATTAACTGCAGCGATTCAGGGTGGGTTTGGCCAGCAGCATAAATGTCCTACCCATTAATGACTGCTTGTGGCAGGAGAAACTGAGATGCAGTTGAAGATAATTTTACATCAACAATGTACAGATTGCTTGACATATGTGTCAAAGGTATACATGATGGCTCACTGGGCTATAAAGGCTTTGCAGGAGTTTAGGATGGATCCATTACTCATGAATGATGTATTTGCCAGTGAGTTATGCAGGTCACTGCAAATGTATTCTCTATTTGCCATGTGTATTACAAAACAATTTTAGGAATGTTTTAGTGAGTTCTTAAACATTTTATTAAAGTTATTTTTATATCTCTTTGCCTGTAAAACTAGATACCTTCATTACCATGAATCCAGCTGTGCAAGTTAAAGGCATATAATAAATTCATTTCTTGCTTGACTGCAATTTATCATCAGAAGTTTCCATAATTTATCAGAAGTATATTACCTTCACAAGTGCATGCATTGCCTCCACAGCTTTAAAGGCTTTGACTTGGCAAAGATTTACAGACTGCACTACATGCTTAACTTTATATGTACATGACTAGCCCCCTTAACTTCAATGGGACTTCTCCCATGTATAAAGTTAAGCATGTATGTCAGTCTTTTTACTAAGGGGGAACAAAGTCTTATCCTACAGCTTTGCAGGGCAAGAAACAACAGCTGCCTGCTGTTTGGAAAGAGAGATTCTGCCCTTCCCAAAGGGACATATCAGTCACTGGACCTTATATGTTTCGTAATAATTTTAAACATGCACATATGCAGGCATGGGTGTAAATTATCTACATATATATTATGCCACTCTGCAAATAAAATAAAAAGACATGCTGAAAAAGGAAGCAGACCAGGGAGAGAGTCAAGAGAGGAGCATCAACAGGAGGGGAGAGTTTTCATTTTCAGACATAAGCAGCTGAACTTTAAGATATGTTTTGGACACACTTCAGTTCATCTCATCTACATTACTTTTAGTGGAAGGAGTGTGCACCGCGGTAGGCTTCTAAATATGTACATGTTAATGTTAATAACTTGCTAAACATTAAGAGGTAGAGCTGTGGAAACTCCCATAGCTGTTCTGGAAATTAAATTCAACCTCAGTCATTCCTCTCCCTGCTCTCTCTCTCTCTCTCTCCACAGTTGCCCAGCTGCCATTTTACACATTATCCTCTAAACAACAAGATAAAGATAAAGGCAAAGATATATAATCAGAAGAGCTCTTAAGATGTATTGTAAGCTAATTGAAGAACTCCTCGTCCTCCACACTGAGCATTTACTGTGATGCCATCTGCTGTGGTAAATACATACTTGGAATAAATACCTGATTGTCTGCAACTCTGGTAAGAAAATAGAGCAGTTTTGCACCAGTGCAGGCTTATGCTGCCTACCCTTGGATCTGGGCTATCATACAGGTATTTTCCCATTACTCAAGAAGAAGATTAATAGCAATTGCTACAATTCTTACTGTGAATAAAAGCACCTTATTATCTAAATGTTGTATTGCTGCCATTGTTAAAGCTGGTGCTTGTTGCTGTTTTTATTCATTCCTCTTTTCTCCTCCAACCTATTTTAAAATTGTAATTATATATAGATACAAAAATGTGTAAAGTTATTAGGGATTTTGGTTGGCAGTAAATAAAGGACCAAATTCTACTTCCCAGATCTGTACAGACAGCTGCCACCAAAGTCCCCTGTGTGGAACTGGATGTAGAGTTTGGCCCTTCAACCTTATCTAGAGTAGGATTTTTGTATATATATTCCCACTCTTGCTAATGATGGCCAATTGCCACCTGTGATAGGTAGCAACAAGGGGAGCTGTGGTGAAGAATGGGCTTCTATGGCTGTCAGTATTTTTAACACTAGTTTAGAGCTGCTCTAGCAGGTTTAGGTGATACAGTGTTAAACACCAAAGGCAGCACTACCTTGTCTACACTAGTGCTCCCACAGTTGCTGCTACCCATGGAAGACCAAGAATGGGACTTTTTTTTCTAAAGATGGCTCTATAGTGTAGACATACTTTAATATGTCTGATTAAGACAAGGTTTCTAAGAGTGCATTCTAAGCATGCAATTGGGGCCACGATGTGCACATTCGAAGGATCAGAATTATGCCCAGGAGTGAATTGAATCAGCTGCTGCAAATCCAAAGGTAGGCTATAACCTGAGCAGTTTGCGCACTGATCCTACAACCAGTCAGTACATGAAGAGCTCCCAATGAAGGCAAATGGAGCGGGTGCAGGGTCAGGCCCCGAGTAGTATAAACAGCTTCTCAGATTTTCAACAAATGCAAAGACAAACGTTAGTGCCAACAAGTGGACACTGGGCAATAGCCCCTTGCTCATTATCATGCAGGCCGCATCCAGTTTGTGCTCTCATTTGAACTGCACATCACATGATGCCATTTAGCCATGGATTTGAGTAGTGGTAGCGCGGAGCTGAGCTGCTCCAAGGAGCTCAGGGTTCTTTGAACGCTATCCAGGCCAGTCTGTGCACACAGTGTCAGTGATGAGATGGTGCATCATCCAGGCCAGCACGTAGTGATGACAAAGAAGATCATAGCCTCAGGTTCTCCCTACCCTCTGGGGGGGCCACACTGAAAAGCAATCCTTATGTTGCCTCCAGTCATGTGGGGGCTCTGTGCTCCCTCCCTCCTCATGCATCCATGTAAAGACCTATCAGAGTGGCCCTGCTCAGGCAGCTTCTATCAGATCCTTTTCCCACTTCATTTAGATAACCAGCCACACTTGCATTAAAGAAGAAAACAAGTAGCATGTGAAAAACTTGTATGAAATAATGCAGAGATGAATCAATGAGAGCCCTGTAGCACCTTAAAGACTAACAAATTTCTGTGGGTATAAGCTTTTGTGGGCTGCAACCCACTTTGGCAGAGATGAATGTTTTTCTTGCAAAATGGTCATTGAAGGATTTATATCTGAAATTCTTAATCCCCTGAACCAGCTCAAAACTAACCTTTTGCCTCTTTACCCAATTAACAGCATAAAAACATCCTCTGTTCTGTTTTGTTGTTCTTCAGTTGGTCTGATGGAAACATGAAGAACTGTTGGA
Organism: Mesoclemmys tuberculata; assembly: GCA_007922155.1. Lineage (NCBI taxonomy): Eukaryota > Metazoa > Chordata > Testudines > Chelidae > Mesoclemmys > Mesoclemmys tuberculata. The sequence goes on from ML675650.1 coordinate 8,631,354, forward strand.
TTTTGCCAAGTGTGTTTGTCAGCTTTTCACTTGGAATGAGGGAGAGAAATTGAATTTGAGCCTCTCTTCAATCAGTTACGTTATGTTAATTACTTAATTTTTCATCTCACTTGCTGTATTTTGTCAGGGATGGTTGTGTGTTTTGCAGCTGATTTTTAAACTTTAACACCCTGCTGCAAAATAAATTAAAAATAAAAAGAGCAATGAAAACATTTTCTACATATGGTCACAATCAAATTCATAGCACGGTAATTTGATCTATAGGAAGCAGAACAGAAAATTGCAAGCAGCACTTTTAAATCACAATTTTTTAAGTCTGAGATCCCTAGACAAAATGTAGGAGCCTATTTCAGTAGTCTTACCTATGCAGAAAATATGCTTTTCAGTACATGGCTGTGTCTCCCTACACCAGCTTAGTTAGGGCCAGATCTTGCAAATGGATCTTTATGAGAAGATTCATGCATCTTAGTCACTGATGTAATGGCAGTGCTGTGTGGGTGGAGAGATCCTACCGCCTGGATTCGGCATCTGGCTGTACTTTTTGTTTTTTTATTTAGTGCACAGTAGGTTTTGGGCTTCTCATTGCTCCCAATTGAAAAATGTTGAAGCTTGCACAAATGCTTCCAATCAAGCTTATAACAGCGTGCTGCCAACTCGTGATTTTGTCACAAGTCTTGTGATATTTTTGTTTTTCTCAAAGTACCAGCACCTGAACTCATCCTACCTGTTGCGTTTGAGGAGAAAGCTGGAAAATGTGACCTGAGTGTACTCATAAGGCTCTAAGACCAGAAAGCAAAGAAAAAGAGCCCAAATGTTATTATTTTAAAAAAGTTCCATGATTTCTAAGCTAATTTCATGAATTTTTTAGGTCTGGTTCCTGGTTTTTGAACTCTTTGGGTTGGCAATGCTGTGTTTTGTACCTGCAACTCAATCAGATATATAAACATAGAATAGGAGCCAAAATATCTTTGAGATCTGGGCCTTCACCTTTTAAGAGTCATGTTAATACTAATCCGTACAAATTGTGGATACTCAGGGTTTTACAGAATGTAGGTTATTAAAAGAAAAGTTATCTAGCAAAGATTAAATGTTAAATAAATGATGCAGAAAAGAGAGCTACTGTACAATTAAATTTATTGGCATTACAGTATGTGCAGAAAAATAAGGAATGTGAAACTGAAGCACAGTTATGGACAATAATTTCTGCCCATCTGCACTGTCAGACATTAAGAACATAACAAGAACAAGATAAAAAGCAGCACGTGATTTATACAGTTTGAGAGTTGGGTCTTGCAGCCTCCACTCTGGCAAAATTATCTGGTTTAAATGTGGTCTTTTGGTTTGTTTGTTTTCCTGAGTAAGAACTGCAGGATCAAGTGTAAAGTTATCTAAAAGGAGAAAAAACAAATTTTAACTATGCATTTGATCTTATCTAACAAAACCCAGAACACTGCATGATTTTTCACAACATGTACATTTAACAAAGCATATTCTCTTATGCAAATTGTTTAGCCTGGCCAAAAGAAGGCTCCGGGGGGATATGCTTGCTCTATATAAATATATCAGGGGGATTAACGTTAGGGAGGGAGAGGAATTATTTAAGTTTAGTACTAATATAGGCACGAGGACAAATGGGTACAAATTGGATATTAGGAAATTTAGACTAGAAATTAGACGAAGGTTTCTAACCATTAGGGGAGTGAAGTTCTGGAATAGCCTTCCGAGGGAAGTAGTGGGGGCAAATGACTTATCTGGCTTTAAGACTAAGCTTGATAAGTATATGGAGGGGATGTTATGATGGGATAGTTTAATTTGAGCAATTGATTTTGGATTATCGGCAGATAAGTCTGCTCAATGGTCTGTGGGGATGCTGGATGGGATGGGAACTGAGTTACTGCAGAGAAATCTTTTTTGGGTGCTGGCTGGTGCGTCTTGCCCACATGCTCAGGGTTTAGCTGATCGCCATATTTGGGGTCGGGAAGGAATTTTCCTCCGGGGCGGATTGGCAGGGGCCACGGAGGTTTTTCGCCTTCCTCTGCAGCGTGGGGCATGGGTCGCTTGCTGGTGGATTCCCTGCAGCTTGAGGTCTTCAAATCTCATTTTTGAGGATTTCAATAACTCAGTCATGGGTTCGGGGTTGTTATAAATGTGTATGGGTAGGGTTTTGTGGCCTGCCTTGTGCGGGAGGTCAGACTAGATGATCATATTGGTCCCTTCTGACCTATGAGTCTAAATTCTACTACCGTTTCCTATGTCAAGAGCTACCCAATACTAAACGCCAGGCACACGCCAGGGAGGAAGAGAAACAGATATGGCACAAATAGAAAGAACAATTGATTTAATTATAGAACAGATGCAGAATGGTTCTTCAACTGAGTCTTACTATAGCTGGGTTTGCCTGTTTGTGTCAGGGAAGCCCCATGTTAAGTGCCTTTGAATTTCTTCCAACAAGGGTTTAGCCTGTGTTTGCATCCTGGAGTGCATATATTTTGTATTTTGCATCTAGTGAGCCAATTTATCAATTTAAAAGTTGGTTTGGATCGAAAAGACTCCTTTTCCTCAGTAGTTAGTGTCAGATAGGAAGAAATGGATAACATGTATCAGCTCCAGTCAGAAACAGTCCAGGCAATTTAGAGAAATGAGATTAGTAACCAGAGAGGCAGAAAAATACATTGCTTGCACATACTACATTCACAGTGAGCTAAACTAATAAATAGATCATTGCGATGGAGCTCTGAGTTTTAACCATGTGTTAGGGAATACTGAGTAGTAACCTCACAACATCACTCTAGAAACCAGCTACTCAAGCATCGGAGTGGATGTGATATTAAAATATACTCAAATTGATAGGTAGAATTTCTGTTCTCATTTATACCCATGCAATGGGTTCCTGGTGTAACTGAGAGCTGAATTTTGCCCTAGAGCTACAAGTTCTGAAAACATTGCATGTATGCTTCATTTGAAGATTTGGTCTGGAGCTAGTAACTCTACTCAGTGACTCTAGTCGAAGGAATGGGTGAGAAAAACTTTTACTAACTGATAAACCTCTGGGAAAAGAGTTATGGAGTCAAGGTTTGCACAAATCCTTCTCTGAGATCACCAGAAAGAAACTGACTCCCAAAAAGCCAGATGAGAAATTCTGCCTAAAGGATAATCATAGTGATTTCCAGATAATCTGTGTAGATTTTAGACACACTGAAAAATAATTTAAAGTTTATTAAGATATGGGCGAGATGATTTATACTGTTCTGTATCGTTTTTTTCCTAAGCAGTTGTTTAAAAATATGTAGCTAGCAAGATATATTGTAGAACATACAGCATAATGGCAACTGGATCCTAACTGGGGCCTTTGAGTGCTATCACAATATAAATATTAAATAACAGTAAATAGCTATGTATAGTAGGAATTAAATTTCATAGCTTTTCCTTCGTAAAATAGCACTTCCTTGTGTAATGAATCAGCATAGTGCTTCTATTCCCATATTTATACCTCTACCATATAGATGTAGGCCCAAGCCTGTAAGCACTCATATGCTTAACTTTACACACTCAGTGTGTACTACTGACATGCAAACCATTACCTACCCGCATAAATGCTAACAGGATCAGAATCCTAAGCTGTAATATTTTAAGGGGTCATAATCAGAAGAGTTTTGCCTAATAGCGAGTCTCTTCCCCAACATGCTATTTTATTACATCTAACTAATGCTGGACAAATAGTTTACAAGTAATGATTTATCTGACAAACATCACTTCTTTATCTGCTTAGGGAATATTTGAAAACAGACCGTGATTTCCTCAAATTTATTAATCATTCAAAAGCTTTCAGCGTATTTTAACTCTATGTATCAATCACTAAATTCTCTGAGAGTTTATAACATATGCTATCCAAACCATGCAGGGTTGGTTAGTTATAAAAGTTCACACCAATTGCTCTTGTGGGATCATTGGTAAATGTGGATAGCATATCAAAAAGGCTGATTTAAATAGTCATAGTTCTAAAAAAGAAAAGATTTTACAAAAACTAATATGAATAGAAAACAAAGTATATTTTCTTTAAAAATGTAAATTTAAAAAAAAATGTAAGCCTTCCTCTGTAGGCAAAACAAATACATTACCTGTCTAAAGTCCTATGTGAAACTGATTAGCGGTGCCAGAGTGCTGAGTGATGGAGCCTGAGCCAATCAGGTCTTTCTCCCACCCCCAGGCCTAATTGGTCAGGAGATGTGACCCATTACTAGGCCAGAGTGGGGTTTGGAAGTGAATGAGCTAATTAGCCCAATTACCAGGCAAGTGGTTTAAAAGGAGCACAGGAAGGAAATGTTTGAGGAAAAAGGGAAGAGAGAATGAGAGTAGGCCAATAGGCTGATAAAGGATGTGCACTAGTAAAGACCTCAGCAAAGCTGTGGGTGGGCTGATGTGTATTGGGTGGTAGGGGGATTGAGACAGTAAACAAAGTACATAATGGTGTTTACAAGCAAGATGGTCTCAGAGCCCATTTGTGTTCAGGGAAAAGGTGGGGGTCTGGTGGATGTGCCCTGTCACACTAAACTAATATCACTGTTGAGGTAGAGAGAAAATAAACAAAGGAGAAATATCAAAAAGTGCCTTGTTTATTACTGAGACATCGAGAGATGCCAAAGGAGAGAGGGCCCCCTTGTGTAAGGTTTTGTACAAATACACAACTCCATGTTAAACAGTGTACAGACAGAACTGGTCACAACACTTCCAAATGTTGGAATTGTCAGTGAAAAAAAGGTGACACGCTTTCCCTCGGTTTTAATACCAGCTCCCTTTGTAATCTAAGGTCCAGATCCTGTAAATCAGTGGAACTATCTGCAGGTCATAAAGTTAAGCACATACATAAGTCTTTATAGAATTGGTGCCTAAATAAATCAGATGGAAAAAGAAGAACTAAGGGGTGAAGTCACTTGCCGGAGAGCCTGCAGCAATTCCGTGGTAGACCCAGGAATAAACTCTGAGAGTGAAATCCTGGACTCACTGAAGTCATTGGGAATTTTGCCACTGATGACTTTGCGGCCAGGATTTCACCGTAGGTCTCCTGGGTAGGGCCATATCCACTGGAGCACATTACCTGTCTGGAACCTATTGCTGTTCCCATTACATGAAATGGGATATTTGCTGAGCAGAATTCAGTCCAGGGCTTCTAATATTTGTTATGTTTTAATCTGAAGTTTGATCAAAACTACAAAAAAGGCATTTGTTAAATATGTGATTTTTAGCTTGATAGTGTCTTTTACAATTTAATTCAGATTTCCTTTGCAAAGATTTAGACACCTGCTGAATGTTATTCACTGTGAGTAGCGTCACTGAAATTTTGAAAATACTTATGTGCATAATGGTCCTGACACCGGCTCCAGTCCTGCGAAGACAACTTCAAGTATGATCCCTCCCAAATTAAGCCCATGTGCAATTTTTTTTTGCAAGATTGGGGCCTTTGAGGCAAGCAAAAGCCCATGGATTTTTCCACTCAAGCCAACACACATGAGTTGTTTTCCACTTCAACTCAACCTGACTGATAAACCTGCCAAAACCCGTTCCAAGAAAGAAAAACCTGTTCTAAGTAATGTAAGATAGCATTATCAGTCCGTGTCACGAGGAGCAAGGGGCCAGCGTCCATCCTGAGGGCTAAGATAAGCTAAAGGAGGCCCACAGCCTTGGACAAAAACAACCCCTTTGCCCATACTCCTATACATTCCTAAGAAGTTACCCAAGAGCCTAAAACCCCAGACAAAGAAAACCGTACTGCGCATCCTCTCACACACCCCTAATGTATGGAAATTCTCTTATCAGAAGTGTAAGCCAATCATGTTATGTAGACTGTAGTAGTATTATCATGTATGAATATTCATGTACTCCTAAATGTATATAAGGTGGAGCCCCAGTATATTCGGGCTCAGCCTTCGGAAATAATTCCGCTGTGCCTGTTGCCGGCAATAATAAACTGCTGTCTTCCTCACGTCGGTGTCTGTCTCGCTACGTGTACCAGAAATCTTGCTACACCTTAACCAGAGCGACAGCGAAGACCGGATCCAGAAAAAGCCTTGTTAGCTTGTATCATTATCATTTATCTTACAGCAACGCCGAACCAGGAACGATAGCCCATTGTGCTCGGCTCTGTACAAATGAAGAGCACAAGCCAGTCCCCCTCCCAAAGAGTTTTACAGGCCGAAGCAGCTGATCAGGTCCCGCACAGCACCACGCACATGGCTGGCATTTCATCCCTAATCCAACCTACCCTAGCCCGGCTGCTTTCCAGGCGCCTCTCACCCAGGTCGCCGGGCATCGCGCCCAGGACACGCGGCTGACCCTGAGCGCCGCGGCCTCTGCGGGAGGAGCCGGGGGGCGCCCCCTGCCGGAGAGCCGCGGCCAAGCCGGGCCGGCGCTCCCCAGCCGGAGGGGGCGGAGCTCGTTCTGGGCGAGCGCCCCGCCCCCTCCGCCCCGGGAGACGCCGCCGCGCGCGCCGGCGGATACATTGTATCGGGTTCCGCGTCCGGCCCGCCGCGCCGCCGCTCCTCGCTCCCTGCGCGGCGGGGGGGCGGCCTTGGCTCGGCTCCTCAGCGCCGAGCGCAGCCATGTCGGCCGGGGGCGGCGGGCTGGGGACCCCCCGGGCCCTGCCCTCTTCCGGGCCGCGGGCTCTGCGGGACATGCCGCACCCGCTGGCCGCCTCCAGCAGCGAGGAGGCGGCCGCCGAGCTCACCCCCAGCCCGGAGCCGCTGCTGCCCCGCAGCCTCGCCGAGAAGGTACGGGGCGGGGCGGGGCGGGGCTCGTTTTCCTGCCGCCGCACGGCCGGGGTCTCCTGCCGCCCGCGGGGCACTGACCAGCGGGAGCCCCCGCGCCCGGGCGGCGGCGCTTTCCCGCGGGCGCTGCTCCCCCGGGCTGGGGGGCCCGCTCCGCTCCCGGGCCGGCCGCGCACAGCTCGCCCGCGCGCCGCATCCCGGCGCATCCGCCTCCCCGGGGCGTGGGCGGCGGGGCGATGTGCGCGGGGCTGGGGGTGGCCAGGCCTTCGCCGCCGCGGGTGCGGGGTCCCACGTCCCGGCCTCGAAGGGGTCGCCCCGTGGGAGCCCTGGAGCGGCGGCTGGGGCTGGCCCGTAGTGCAGGGGAAGGTCCCTGACCCGCTCCCTCTGCGGGCCGTGCGGCCCCTGCACGCGTCTGGCGCGGCCCGCCCAGTGCTCGGCTCCCTGGCGTGGCGCGGGGGCGGCCCGGCTCGCTTTCCCGGGCAGCGAGGGCAGGCCCGGCGTGCAGGCGGGCTGCACCTCAGCTCCGCAGGAGCGAGCGTTTCCTGGCCTGGGTGTGTTTGGTTCATTGCCACCGCGTCACGAAATCGTGCCAGGGCGGGCAGGGGGCGCCCTTTGGGCGGCCTCGTGGTGCTGGCTTGAAGCTTTCTCAGCCGAGATTTCGTTCCCTCCACAGGCAAATGGAGGGCTTGATCCTGCAAGGAGCTGCGGGCCTCCTGGGCTCTGACTGGCATTCTCCGCTCTCATTGACTGGCGCGGGGTGGTGCCCAGTTACAAATCTGCCGTCCTTTGGGCTGGGAGCTTTGTGGGTGCTATTAGTTGTGTCCCAGTCCACGTGGGTGGAGCTCTCCGCAGGGCAAGACTGAAGCGATCTGTAGAGCCTTGTGCCAATACAAAAATGACCAGTTTGTGCTCCCTCAGGCTACCGATCAGCTGTTCGGTGACCAGCCCCTCCATGGCCCACTGATTGGCTGTTTGGCCACTCAGCGGATTGGTAGCCCAGTCACTCTGGCTGCTGAACAGCTGATCGGTGGCCAAGGCTGCCCCATGGTCTTGAAGGTGGGGAAACAACCTCAAAGGCGATGCTGTAGCTGAATCCAGTCCACAGTTGTCGGTGGATTTCTGGGACTCTTGTGATCTGGTGCCCTAGGCATGCCCCTTTGTGCCCTGCCCTGCCACCACACCATAGCCATGCTTCTCGTTGTGGTGGTGGAGGCCCTTTGTCTGCATACATGCTGTGTGGCAGATGGGCCCTCCCTCTTAGCCCTGGCCCACCGGTCCCTGTCTCTGAGGGGGCTGGTGTCCTGCCTAGAGGAGAAAGGACTTGCCTATCCAAGCTGACGAATCTGTGTGGTGTCCCTTCTGTGACTTGATCAGCAGGCAAATAGTTGACATGTAAGTTATCAACATTAGGTTTGGGAGTTGGCACCCCTTTGAGATGACATGGGGCAGCTAGCACCTCAGAGCTGCATAGTAGGTTGTCAGCAGGCTACGCTGGAGATTATTGCCTCGGTTTACCTTCAGGTTGTGAACTAATGTGGTGTCTTTGCTCCAGCCTTGTCTCCGCCATGGAGATTTGCGTTAAAGTAACTACAGTGGTGTGAACTCAATGTGCTGCAGGAGTATAGCTTACCCTGCTAAGTCCTGCTCCGAGACAACTACACTGCTGTGCATTTCTCTACTGTAAACAGGGTCTTTAGCTCACTCCTTAAATGAAGGCTTTCGCTCTGGAGCGCAAGCTGGTACAATATCTCCTTTTAGGCAGCATCTGAGAGCCAGATCAGCTTCCCCATCCTGATCATTTTGGGGGGGGGGGGGCCCGGGGCGGAGGATAGGATGAGCAGGATCTGCTCAACATGCACATAGGAAGCAGTGCAGGTGAATCCACCTGTGCTGCTGGAATCACTTTCGTAGGGTGGGGATGAGCGGGCTAGCCACTGAAAATGCTGTCCATGCACCAGGGGAATAGATTCTAACTGTAATTGGCCTTATAGCCCTCTGGAACTTTTGGCCTTACTCAGAGTTTCTCTGAGTAAAAGATTATGACAATGAAGCAGTGGAGAACAGCAGACTCCATTAGCTCTCTACCTGCAGACTGTCTCTTTGGTACAACCCCTCAAATAAAAAGGGACTCCCTGAGCCTAAAAACCCAGTAGGTCCAGACACTCTGGTATCTGGAGAAGGATTTGGCAGTAACATCCAGATGGCAATGAGTCTAACAGCGACTTTTCAGGATTTTCTGCTTTGCTGTCCAAAATCTCTCTCCTTCCTCTGTTTAATGCTCACAGGACTGGCAGGAAAATCTCTCAAACTGTAGCTCCATCCATTTGAAAGATCATAGATGCTAAATAAGCAGCATCTCGGTTTCTAATCTTACGGCACTAGTTAAGTTTGAACGGCTAACATCCATTCCCTAGACATTCCAATAGATTCCATTTAATGCTTGCCCACTGGCCTGCTTGTCTTAATCTTTGGCTATGATTCATTCATCTCTTAAAAGGGTAATTCACTGACCTGAAAAAATAATCATGTTGATGTAGCTTCCAATATTCGGGTGAGCGGATGCAAGTGCGGCTGAACTCTGGTGCCATTCTGGGCTAGGTTCGTAGCTCATTCAGCTGCCCCTCTAACTTCTATCTTTGCAAAGAAGCTACACTTGTTTGCTCTTTGCTCCCGTCTCACCCCCCGCAAAATGCATTTGCCAGGAATGAAGGGGTATAAATACTCTGCTTTGTATAATTTGAGATCTGGGTCCAAATTCTCCCTGCTGTAAGTAGACACAGCTCCATTGAGTCAGTGAGCTTATGTCAGGACTGAGCTGAGCCTTGATTTATTTTTCTCCACATCAACCAGAAAAGCCCTGAAATCCTGATGCCTATTTAATAGAGCGATAGGGTAACTACTGAGCCAGCCTGACACGTTGGATTATGCACCTGTTTAGGATCTTTATTCCTTAAAGCAACACTTCCTATACTCTTCGAAAGCTGAACACCACCTCCAACCCTGCCATGTTGTCTGGACAATACAGGGGAGAACTTGCATTGCCTCTGTTTTGTGCCCCAGTCCAGAGGGGGATGTGCCTCCCACACTCCAAAATGCTGTCTTAATGAGTAAAGACAGACCTAGTTCTGTTCTCGGGAAGCAGGCGGAACCCTGATCGTTGCCTTTATCTCCCCAAAGCTCTTCTCTTTTCCTCTCTCCAGCAGGGTGGGATAAGGGCTCTGCCTCTGCCAGATGAAGAGTCTAGTGAATTCTTTTAATAGGCCAGTTTCTGGAGAGTCCGTCAGTGTTCGCTCGTGTACGGAGGGTGCTGGGGTGCCATGCCCACCAAAGTATGCAAAAGCACTGGTGTCATTAAATATGCATCATGAACACATCTGCGCTTGTGATTCGTATTGAGCAGCAGCCTCGGGGAGCTTTTCCCAACTGCACCTGTGGCACGTGTGTGGACTGCACCATTGAGATCTGATAGGAGGCAAGGTGCAGGGATTTTACGTGGGGTCTGGGGTGTAGAGTCTACATGGGGCTGCCAGAGTGTAACACTTTACAGTGCTCTACACAGGGCTGGATTTAGGAGCAGGTGACCCAGCCTGGGATGCTGGCCTTGGGGGGGCTCTGGACTCAAGATGAAATGGGCTACAAATGCAATAAAAAACAAGGTACTTAAAATGGGGGCGGAGGGAGGCAGATGATTCTCCTCTCCTAAGGGCCGTTTGATCTGGGGCTGGCCCTGGGTCTACTGTCACCGCAGTCTGTGGCTTGAGTGGTGAATCTAGAGCCCCAGACTCCACTCAAACTCTCTGCAACTTTCCTCCTGTCAGACCTTGAGTGCGTAGTCTGTGGGGAGCAAGGGGGAAGGAGGGGCAGAAATTGGCATGTTGTTGAGGGAGGCTCTGGGGGAGCCAGGAAGAAAGGCCACATGGGCAGAAGAAGAGCCACCCTACTGAACTGGTAAATCTGTCAGTCTGGCCCTGAGGAGGGCTGGGGGAACCTTGGGGGCTTGGGAGGTGGGACTTGGGGCTAATGGCAAACAAAGGGGGAGAAGAGAGGAATTAGGGTGAAGGGAGGAGGGAGACCTCAGGGGCCAGGGTCGAGCAGGGTGGAAGTTTAGGGGAAGAGGCTCCAGAGGTCTGGGACTAAAGGGGGAATTATGGTGTGGGGAAGCTCCAGGGGTTTCTGCTTCACCTCACTTGCCCCAAAGTTCACCAGCTGCCCCAGGTCAGAGTGCAGTTCGGGTGTCTCCTATGTCTGATGTCCTGCTGCAGGAGCAGCCATGCTCAGCAGAAGGGTGGCTGGTCTGGGATCTACAGTCAGATTTGTAAACTTGCCGTGTCTTTTCTTCTTCTTTCTTGCCTCTTCCCTATTTGGGCTCGGTAACTTCTGTAGCCTTTCCCCAGAACTCATGATTGTACGCCTGGCTGTCTTCCCAGTTGGTCTCTCTTAGATCTGCTGGTATCTGATCCCTATAGTGAGACTTTGGCCTCCCACTGGGTTGTCTTTCTTCCATGATCATTGCAAGCACCATCCTACCAGTATAACTCTCAGGTCCCCACAGGACATGTTCATCAGTGCAGCCTAGCTTTCCTCAAATTATCTTCAGTGGGGGGACAACCCCCATTAAGCCCCTCACAGTTTCATTTAATTTCCTTGTCACGGAACATCCAGCCATTTGACCATCCCCAGGTTTCTCTTCTTGTGGCTGGCCAAATCTCTGTTCTGTGCATTGGGATGGGACAAATTACAGTTCTATACACTCTACCGGCATCTTTCTATCCTAGAGAATTGGGGTCAGCTTCCTCTATTTGCCCCAAGCAGCTTTGCTATCATGCTGGGCACCATTGTCAGCAACCATTGATGTTAGGCATATAAATTCTTTCACTCTCTTAAGCGCTCTGCTTATATTAATATCCTTTATGGTAGGTGGTCCTCTCCCAGTTATTAAAGTCTCAGCCTTATTAATGCTCACTTCAAGTCCTGCTTGCATTGTGTTGCTGCTGTTCAAAGCTGGCTTAGAGGGTCTTGTGGTCTTCTGCCCACATGACTTAAGTCATCAGCAAACAGCATATTCCAAGGTGTCTCCCTCCATATATTCTCACTTACTGCATCCGTGACAGCCGCAAATAGAAAAGGGCGCAGAGCTAACCCTGCCGCAGGCCAGTGGTTACTGGAAACTCTGTTTTTGGCTGTGGTAGTTGCTCCATCACACACATGCTGGGTAAGACAGACCTCTTCTTTGGGCACACCTCTCCGTCTCACACTCCCATTTGAATTCTCGTGGTGCCCTATCCAAGTGTCAAAAGACTGTACCCAGGTGCTGTGTCTCTTCTCTGAACTTCTCCATAAGGATTCTGACTGCAAGAAACTGGGACTGGCTAACAGGAGATGGATCACTTGATCATCGCCCTGTTCTGTTCATTCGCTGTGAAGCATCTTGCCTGGCCACTGTTGAAAGACAGTGGATCATTGGCTTGACCCTACATGAACATACTTAGTCTTATAATAAATATGACATTTTGTACATCTTTGTTGGCATAAATCCATACTGACCGTTCCTTGCAGATGTTTTTTAGTAATCATCTTCCATACTTTCATAGCCTGTAACGTCAGCTTAATTGGCTGATGATTATCACCCAGTATGTTATCTCCTTTATGTTTAAAAATGGGCACCACAAGGCTTTTGTCATTCATCCGGCATTTTCTTTCTTAAGAATCCTCAAACAGACTTGTGAAATATTTGATGCCTTCCCTTCCCAGTGACTTCAGTGCACCCACCAATACTTCACTTAGCCCAAAGTGCCTCTGCAACCTCTTCTATCTCTGAACACAGCCACCTGACACTTCTTGTCTTTGTTCTCTGAACACAGCCATGCAGTATTCACATGTTCAGCTCCCTCTGCAGTGAGGTGTGGATTTTGGGTCATTGGGGTTGGTTCCCAATGTCTCTGTAGGGTCTTGCATTCGAAGGTGTTGATCCCATCCCAGACAGCTGTAGTGGGTATATGTCTCAAATACCTCGCCTGATTCCCCATGTCCTAGGGAACAAATGAATTATTGCCCCCACAATGGGTGGTGATGCCACAGTAAGTACAGAGCGAAATACAGCTCATAAGTGTTACAGAAAACCCACAGATTCATCACAGATGTAGGCTTTAAAAATGCCAAAATCTCAGTTAAGGGGCAACCACAACTTATTGCCACCCCTTGTGCATATGCATTTATAAGGCACCCCCAAAGTGATGGCCTGGTCCATCTTCTAATGCAGAAGAGTGCAAAACAGTGTGCAAGTTTATGGTGCTTTCATTTGTCTCCGACAACACACTTGCAGACCCCAAATGAGGGGCACTTTTTCTAAAACCTCATGGTTCTGCTTCCAGTCAAATGGTTGCTGTTAACTGGTTTAGCAGGTTGCGGGTAAGGTAGGTGCGATATAGTCTTCATCCTTAAAAGTGAGCTGTCTGCTTTAGACTCTCCTCGGAGGTCTCTCCCTTCTTGGGTCTGTTGGTTTCTGCCACCTCTCTGTGGAGTTCCTCCTTCCACTGCTGACTAGCTTTCCTTGCTGTCCCCGATCACTTGTACTGTCCACCTCCCACCTGAAGAGCAGCTTTAGGGTGTGACTTTCAAAAATCACATGACTCTGGCTTAACTCTTCCCACTGGAGTGAATCGTAAAACTCCCACTAACGTCAATGGGAAAGGAGTTAGGCCAGTGCGGAGTGATTTTTCTGAAAATCCCATCATGAGGAGTAGAAATTCTAGTCAACCTTCACTTTAAGCTACGCCTGCTGGGAGCCATCACATATGGCAGCAGAAGAGACTGAACTAATGTTACTGGGGTTAGTCTTCTATGGGTTGAGACGAAATGGTTTCCATCTTCTGTGGTCTAAGGGCTTAAGAGGATTACTTGTTTTATATCTTGTTGAATTACCTCTGTGTCCACTAAATACTTTACAGGAGCCCGCATTGTATTGATATTTGCTTACAAAGATAAAGGCAGACGGATGCTGACCTCTACCCAGAAATTGATTGATCATTTGGCAGCTGTAGCGACATTTTAGGGCTTCCCGCTTTCTAGCGTGCAAGTGTTGGAATGGATGAGATCCAGAAACCACTCTATATTAACAGTAACGAGTTACAAGCTATATTGGCAGCGTCAAAGCTCTTCACTATGGTTCTAGGGAAGCAATTCTTCATTTTAAAAAATGCCTCAGAATGCTGACAACAGTTCATAGAACAACAGTCCAGTATTTAGTGGCTTTCTGGTGTTATGCTATATTTCACTAGAAGAAACCTTAAAACCCCTTATTTCCATGACTGATCTGTCTTTGACATAAATAATCTCAGCTGCTCTAGTCAGAACTATGTTAAGTAAATGTGCATCTTGGAACCAAAAATCTGCTCTCCAAATGATCACTTTTTGTGTAGAGGATGAAGTTAAGAGAACAGTAGAAACTGTCGTGACCTGCAGTTTTGAAAAGCCCTTATTTTTTCCTCCATCCTCTGACTGAAATGGAGTGGGACTCAAACCTTAGCATCCCTTTCAACGCTTCCAGCATTCTTCCCCCACAACCAGTCTGCTGGTAAATCCAGATAGTATTTCCTAGCTAACGTCAACAGTCTAGTCTTTCTATCGCCATTTCTGCTGCTGACGCCCTGATCCACGTCCTAGTTATTTCACTCCTTGACTGCTGCGACCTTGCCAGGTGGCTGTATCATACCCTCAGATTCCATCCACTATGCTGTAGGTAGCTATGTTACACTTTGTGTAGATGACTTTCAATCTCAATCCCTGCATTGGCTCAAGATTTCTCTTTTGCACTATATTTTTGGCATTTGAAGCTTGCTTTGGACTTTTTGGTCCACATATACTCTACCTGAGATAGAGAGATCCTACGTTCTTCTGAGTAATTCTTCAAACTTTGCCTTATCCACATTCCATATATGAGCGGAAATGGTCTTTCTACAGAATCGCTATTTCTCTCTTCACACATACATAGTTGTCTTTTAAAAATTAGGTGTAGAGACAACTGTCAGTTATCTAAAAACTGGAGGCTGTGCAGATCACATCATCAGACTTAAGCTGTGGGTTTTATGTTTTTTAGGAGCTTGGTTTTAGTATCAGATAACTGTTGCATAACAAACTCTTAAAGATTGGAAGTGGTGATGTGGAAAAGATGATGAAAAATATGTATATAAAAAAACCTGATCTGTTTTGTGTGTTTTTGTTTTGTTTTGGTGTATTTTTGGTATTTTTTAAATAAAGGCATTATTTAGAATTTGTCTTCCCAACTGGGTCTTAAAAGTTTTAATCCTGGTAACATCTTGCTGCTAAGCATTGTGGAAAAACTCACATCCTTAAATATTACATGGCTATTTAGTGGTTGGAAGGAATTTTTCAGGCTCTTCATGCTGCATCTGTTTGCGTGTGTGTGGGTTTTTTACTTTTTCTTTTTTTTTTTAAGACTACGGCAAGGCTAGACAGACTTGTCAGACCATATTCATGTTCCGCTGGTCAGTGCTCGGGCTGTCTTCCTATGAAAAGGTGAAGTCTCTAAAGATCAGAACAAGTGAGCACCTCCCCATCATTATGGTAGTTTAACCTTATAACATCCCTATGAAGTAGGGCAACGACATTGTTATCCCATTTTACAGATGAGTGAAGAGAGCCATAGAGACTTACCAAAAGTGACACAGGAAGGATCCTCTGGTGGAGCAGGGAACTAAACTCAGGTCCCCTAAGTCCTAGCATTGTGCCCTAACCAATGGATCATCCTTCCATGCGGTATGGTTGATTTTTTAAAAGCACATCTTGCACCCAACAAAGCATGTTTACCTAATCTACCTAATTTGATAGGCCGATGCTGCAAGCTTTAGCTGGGTGGGAGTGGAAGGTTTATATATGAAGAGCTGGCGGGGGGTGGAGGATAGTTTTTAAAACATCACTGACTGGTGTTGAGGTAGTGAGCTGCTCTGCTAGGAGAATAGGCCTGTGCTATGGATGTGGATGATGCTCTGGGCTGTGATGGAGATACACCATGGAGAGAGATGGCAGAAAGATTGAGAGGAGAGGACTTGATTTGTTTAAATTGGGGCCGAGGCGAGGAAAGGGCAGCACCAGCAGAAGTGGTGAGGAAGAGTAAAGAGCCTATAGGAAAAGATCAATTCTCCTTCACTTCTGCCGTCTCCAAGCACGTACATCCTGCAAAGACAGTAGAGAACTAGTTGCTTTTCCAGTTCGTAAAAGCTGTAATTCCCAACAAACTAGCCACTAGCAGCACTTCGGGGCCATTATGGTAATCAAGACCCAGTGTATGTAAGCGGGGAGTCTGGCCACTCGTAATCTGATGTGAGTTGTAACTAGCTTAACGAGCCTGGGTTTTCAGGGCCACGTCCTTCAGTTGTGTGAAGGATTTATTGACACCATAACCGTTCTGGTGAGCAGTTCCATGCTGGGTGCGAAAAGCATAATTGTCTCCATCAGCCTCTGCTTCCAAATCCTATGCACGGCCCACAAAAGATCAGTAATGCCTGGATTGACATACGGTCTGCATACGTTTAAATTTACATGAAAAATAGAAAAGGTAGCAATAAACCCGTGACCATCAGACTGCTTTCTCACATGTATGTCAAGGATGGCTTCTGTGACTTGTTCCTGGCAGCATCTATTCTTCCATGGCTCCTCTTCCATTAAAACAATGGTGAAATCTTAATGAATCTGTGTCACTTTAAACATGGTCTGCACTAGAAAATTAGGTCATCTTAACTTCGTTGCTCATAGGTGTGACAAGTCCACATCCCTGAGAGATATAGCTATGCTGCCCTAACCGCTGGTGTAGATGCTTCCATCAGGGCAGAGGTTCTCAAACTGGGGGTCATGACCCCTCGGGGTTGTGAGGTTATGGTGGGGGGTCATGAGCTGTCAGCCCTCATGCATGCTGGCAAGGGTGGCATGACATGGAGGAGGGTCATCACAGCCCAAAATATTTTCAAAGGGGATTCCAGGGAAAAATGTTTGAGACCCACTGGCGTAGGGAGTATCTACACTGAAGTGTACAGCGGTACAGGTGCAGCTGTGCTGCTGTAGTGTTTTCAGTGTAGACGTACCCTAAGAATGGATCTGTCCAAACCCAAGGCAAGGAGACTTTGAGAATGTATGAAAGGCTTTGCTCCTCCAAAAAGCAGACTAGATGTAAAAAGGGGAATCCTTGGGCCGGTGAGTAGAACATGCACTCATGGCAATGAATAGATTAGTCTTCATTCCCAGGGAGGACAGAAAAAAAGCCCAACCCCATTTTGCAATAAGACCATGTGTCTGTGTCTCACGAACAATTAGTGGTACCTCACTCTGACACTGAAGGACATACTGGTGGGATTGAAGCCGCTGCTTGCTTGACTCTTGGCCCACTGTCTTTGGTGTTGTCCCCTGCACTGTCATTTTTAGTCAGCTTCTTCAGGTCTTAGCACCTGTTTACAATCTTCCACGCTGCGTGTTTCGTTCTGGAAGATAGGGCTTTTTAATGCAAGAACATCTTGTCTTTCATAGGGTCCAAAACACTGGTCTGAGGAAACTGCTAAGTGACCACATATCAATTTACTTACGATGCTCTCTTGTGAATTAGTTATTGAGACTCAGTGTAATGTCCTAAAAAGGCCAACAAATACAACCGAAGAATATTTGGCAAAGTGAATTTACTGAGCCCTTCCCAATTGTCTTCTAAAGCATGTTTAGGGAATGTGATCCTAGACGATAAATGTACAGTGGGATTTGGAACGTCATTCGTTCCTTGGGTGGCTTTTACCATCTCTCTGTGGTCAGGAGGAGCAGGACAACCATGTTCTTCCACCAGTGGCAACTTTTTCTTCCCATGCAGCTTCCAGTAATATTCCTCTTCCCCCAGGGCAAGAAGAGCACCACATACTGTGACTACCACTAAGTGCAATCCTGGGGAAGCAGTGGGGGCAGGGTACATTCTGTTTGCGCTGTACAGCCGCTCCTACTGGTGCAAGGCGCTGGCTCTTGGCTAATGGACCAGTGCAGCACTTTAATGTGGGGATCAGGGGTGTAAATGCTTGGGAATTGGTTTGCAAAACCTAGGCTGGTTCTGCCCTAGGGTGGCTAGATGTCCCCGTTTTATAGGGACAGGTCTGATATTTGGGGATTTTTCTTATATAGGTGCCTATTACCTCTCTCCATTCCTGTTGTTCACACTTGCTATTGGGTCATCCTATTCTGGCCAGATTGGGGCAACTGGAAACTCTGCTTTGTTTTTCAAAACTCCAGTATCCCAGCAAGACATTAGAATCTTGACTGTTATCAATAGTTAACAAATACAGATGCAACTGTCTTTCAAAAAACCCCACACAAATCACAAAAAGCTTGCATTGAAATTCATTTCCATCGATAGTGGAAGAGAAGCACTGCTGTTTTGCATAGGTCCTCTAGGACTAGTATACCATCGCTTGTTGTTGACCAGTTTACCCTCAGTTCAATGTATTTCCTTAGCCCGTGGTTGTGTGGGAAACCTCAGCCCCCATTACAATGGCTCTGCCAGGAACTTGGCACGTTACATAGAAGCATTTCTCCTGATGGTTGGGATACAGGTGGGCCTGTAGTTGTCTCGTCAACACAGACCCAATTAATCTTTAAGAAATAATGGTGAGGCTGTGATTGGGTGGGGTAGGAAGCAGTCCTGCAGAACAGAAACAAAGAATTTCCTTTCTCTTACCGTGTGTGTGTGTGTGTGTGTGTGTGTGTGTGTGTGTGTGTGTCACACACAGGGTGGGGGGGAACAATGTAGTCAAAGCAATACAAACAATTGGGGAGGGGGTACTTTCCATCTCTCTCCTCTGGCGCTTGTCTTTCCACATTGTAGTGCTGTTTCTGGATGTCCCTTGCTCACGTTTGCCCCTGGCTGGTAGGGGGTGAGGTGGTAGGAGGGGTCCTTTCCATTTCAGTTCACAATTGGCCTGCATAGATCTTGCTCCTTCAGTGCTGTTATGCCTCACCCAAGTTGGGATAGGTATTGTTTCGGTGACTGACCCCTTCTGGCGCTTGTGGGGGCAGCACTCATGGGTCCCAGTAGGAATCATGCTCTGCGTGCAAAGCACTGCAGAAAAACTAGTCGTGACAAAAATGCCCTGTCCACAGATGAATGGCCTTCCCTCACAAACCTAATCTATCAAGATGTCTTACTGCTAAGCATTCGTTAGAATAGCAATATGGAAAACACTAATTTGCATTCCTAGAACTCCCCCTTCCCGTGGAGCTCGAAGCATTCAAATTCTCATGGCTCCTGTGAGGTTGGTAACTAGTGTCGTCGTTTACCTTCTGTGCCTCACCTTCTCCTTTGGTAAAGTGGCTTGCCCAAAGTTGATTCAGGGAGTTAGTGGTCAGGCCGGGGATGTAACCTAGCAGCCTGCCTCTTTCCCCCAGCGCAGCATTTTAGCACTGTGATGATGTGACTGTGTAGAAGTGCCTTCCCTTCCGTAAACATGGTCATACATATGATTCCCGGCTTGTCTCATTTATGGTTCTGAGCAGTGTCTCCATTTGCACCAGCCGGCTCCTTTCTCTTGCCTTGCCCCTAACAAAGCTGACCCCACTGAGGTGTAGTTAGTATGAAACTGAGGATTAACTTAAAAGATCTGCAGAGGGTGAGTTACTGGTGGTGAAGCAGGAGCAGGAATAAATACACAGTGACTTCCAGTTCAGTATATGAATTGGTAGGCTCTCTTACATGGAGATGGGCTATGTGGTAGTAAAACATCCAGTCACTGCCACTTTGCTTTCTCAGGAATAGGTTCAATGAAGGAGATAACTTGAATACAGAAGGCTGACATTGCATTTTCAAAATGCAAACTGTTAAAATGCTTCAGTTTCAAAGAGCCTGTTCTCTGGAAAGCCTCACTATTTCGAAAGTATAATGGGAGGAAGTGCTTGCTCTTCAGTTCTTAGACAAGCCCTTCTAATCAGGTCCCACACTCCCTTCTTCTCTGTATATGTGGACAGGGCACATTAATTCCTCTGGGGCAGCCTTGGTCTTGGGCATTGCTGAAAAGCCTCTTTGCTTTCCATCAGCTGTCAAATGTCCTCTTCATGTTTGCACAGCTGAAATATGACTGTAAATTGCTTTTGTATTATTGGCCAGTAACCAGCTTAGCTTCTGTTCTGTGCAGAATGATTACTTTGCTCTAGAACAGGGGTCGGCAACCTTTACTATCAAAAGAGCCGCGGCTTATCGTGGCTGAAGAGCCGCGGGTTGCCGACCCCTGCTCTAGAACATCTGAAATATCTGCATAGCAGTTAGTCTTTAACTTACGACCCAAGAGCCAATTCTTGTTTTATACCCGAGGTCTGGCCTACACTTAAAATTTAGGTCAGTGTAGTTACGGCCTCCAGGGATGTGAAAAATCTACACTCCTGAGCTATGCTGGTCTAACCTCTGGTATAGACCCAACTAGGTCAATGGAAGAATGTTTCCATCAGCCGAGCTACTGTTGCTTGGGGCGGTGGCGATCCTGCAGAGACAGAAAACCCCCTTCTGTGGCTGTAGGCTGCTGCTACGCAACACGATTATGCTGGCCTAGCTACAGCTCTGTTGCTGTGCTGCTGTAGTCTCTGTAGTGCAGTCGTGGTCTTAGTCACTCTCTAAAACTTTCTCCTCAAGCTGTCCTGGAGCACTCTCTGGCAAGGAATTGTCTTAAACAGAAGCAAGCCACTGATACTGTGCTGATCGGCTGTTTGTTTCTATCTCTCCCCCCCGCCCCCAGTCTAGTTAAATTGCAAGTTCTTTGAGGCAGGGATTGTCTCTTGTTCTATATTTGTATAGTACCTAGCACAATAAGGCCCTATTCTCAGTTGGCTTCTGGGCACCAAGGTAATAAATGTGAGTAGTGTTGCGCTTACTTTGTGCCCACAGCCTTGGGCACCCTCTCTCTAAAACCTGATGTCTTGATAAAGTATATTAACCCTCGCCAGTCCCTAATCTAATAGATAACTGCTAGGAAACCTAACTCCTTTTCTCTGCTACTGTAATCTGAACTATATTTATCTTCAAGGCAGTATAGTATGCAATAAAACATGCCATGGGAAGGAGTTGAGGTGATGATATAGTTGGAAAGCTGATGGATATGTTTGGGAGTGAGCAGGGAAGAGAAGAGGAAAGAAATAAATTTGTACTAATGTGTCTTGCTTATCATATGAATCTTTGGCCTGGTGCTGGATTTGATCCCCCTTACAACCTTGCTTGCTGGGCAAGACTGAAGCTCAGAGCCATATTGTACGTGGGTTCCTGAGGACACATGCAATTGAACTAGAAGAGTCTGTCGCTTTAGCTAAAAATGTCCTTGGCAGAAAATACTTGTGTCCAACGGTCTTGCTACTGTTAGCTGAACAGGAAGATGAAAACCCATGAAGCAAACTAATCCATTCTGTAAAAGCTGCTTTGAAAATATTCCTACAAGCTGCATTAAATGCTAGTACTTGTATTTCAGTGCACAAGACATGCTCTAATAGGCTTCCTGCAACACTTTCTGCTGGGCTATGTGGTAACCAAAATAGACCAATAATAAGTGCATTTTGTTGACCCTTGGATGTCTGCATCTGCTTAGTCACATCCCAAATGCAGCAACTGATGTTACAGGAAGATTCACTGTTTCACGAGGCACATTAAAATGTCTATCTTGGGGCCTCCCTGAACTCTAAACCTCAGGAATGATGCAATACACAAGAATAATGAACAGAAACCATAATAAGGCTAACAATCTCTTGACCCTCTGCATATGCCTGCAGCATGTTGTGATGGTGCTACCAAATAGGATGGCCTGTGTCCTGGGATCCAAACTTGCGCTGTATCTAGCCATATAGTTTGGATGGCCTCCATCCACCTTAGTAGCAGAAGGACCAATTTCCTCAGGGAATGTAGGCTGGCTATCAGGAGGGGGTTAAAATAATAGCAAAAAGGCAGGGGGGGAAAGAGGGCAGATGTGAGCACTGAATGCAAAATTGAGATGTTGAGAACAAAATCAAGGAACCAAAGAACATGGAGAGGACATTTTTTTTTAAATTGCCTGTGCATCAATGCTAGGTGTCTGGGTAATAAACAAGAGGCATGGGAATGGCTCTTCAGTTGTCCCAGGTATTAAATCTTTCCTTTTGAGGATGCAGTTTTTAGCCACAGTGCTTCTGCTTCCATCTCCACCGGGCCAGACCCTTTCTAGAACGTTTTCTATTTGGGGATAATCCTGAACACTGTGTGGAAATTCCAATTCAACTGATAAATGACACCAATCACAAGCACTCTCTCTCTAGTAACTTTAAGAGCTGCTCCAAGGTCCTGCTCACAAACTCTCAAGGTCTCTGGTAGGTTCCGGGCTGTATCTCAACCACACGCATTCATGACTGCTGCTCTCAAGACATGTTGCTGTTGACCTGATGGCCCTCTTGGGTTGGTGTATGAAACTCAGGAGCCAGGGCACTTTCAGAGGAAGACGCTCTCTGGGGTAGAATTCACCAGTGGTGACTGGTGGTGATGCTGTCCTGCCTCCTAAACCTTGTCTCTTCTGTGCTAACCTTGCCTCAGTAGTGACTACAGAATAGGTAGGCCGTGCCTCCTGGAGACCTAAGGCTAGTGCTGATAACAGTGTGAACGCAAAAAGGGGTAAGAGGAAGTGTCTTTTTTTAAAAAGGCACCAATCTTTGTTTCTGATGGTCAGTACTAGAAATTGGACACGTTCATGATTGACCCTCATGCTTTCCTAAACTTGTCAAGTTTGGTGACTGTTCCTTGTCTTCAGTCATTGCAATATTTGCAAAAGAACAAGTTTTGCATCATTGCTCTGAAAAAATATTGGAATAGGGCTCAGCCTTTTCTTTCAATAGGCTCTTCCAATGTCCAGGACCTTTGACCAAAAATGTCTTATCAAGTTCTGAGTTTAGCCAGGGTGTTAAGCTTGTTGCTAGAAACATTTTACTTTGTGTATTTTCCTCTCATGGATGGATATCTATTATCTCTCCTAGTAGTTAAGATTTTTTTTTTTAAATAGCCTTGTTACTATTCTGGAACATTTTTATTTGGGAGAACTGCTGTGCTCGCTATAGTCTTTGTCCTTAAAGAGCTTATGCTGTCATTATTTACAGTGTTAAACTCTTATGTTGCTTGTAAGTGTAGTCTTTCTGGACAGCATGGTCCAGTAGCTGTAAAGGCTGTTCAGTTGAGCCAGCTCTGGCTCCCCTTGTCTTCCAGGGCAGCCCCAAGCAGAAGAGAGTGGGGTGGGGCAGGAGAAAAAATCTCTTCAGAGATTTTGTAGGATAACATCTTTCCCTTGTAGTTCTTGGAGAAGTAGTCTCAGGGTTAAATTACTATCTACAAGCATGCCTGTGCTTCTCTCCATACTGGGCCAGATCTGCAGCATAAAGTATGCATTCTCAGATTAAAAACTAAACGAAGCAGTACCTTCTTTACTGGGCTAGCATCCAGACTTTATTTGTCAATAAAATAACGTGTTCTTGCTGGTCTTTTTTCAGGAGTGGGGAGGGGAGGGTAGAAGCGGTTCCGATACCATATTTTACTTGCGCAAATGCTAAATGTGGCATGAAGGGGGAGAGGTCTGTAAAATGTTTTTTTGTTTTTTGTTTGTTTGGTATTTGCACATGTTGTGATAAGGTTTAGAGCTTAGATGAATGTGGTGTGAGGGAGATCTGAGTGTAAACAATTTGTCAGCCTTTTCCTCCTTTGAAACAAAGCACTTCTTATTTATTTATGTTATCGTCGCACCGAGAAGCCTTATTCATGAACCAAGGCCCTGCTGTACTAGGCATTGTACCAACAGTGCCTGTGAACAAAAAGACTCTCACTGCCCCAAAGAGCTTCCACGTATAAGACCAGAGACAACAGATGGATTCAGGCAGATGAGGGAGTACAAGGAAATAGTGAGTCAGCACTGATCAACATAATAGGTAGTGACTCTCTTGTCAACTTCATTGCAAAGGAGACTAAGAAGAGACTTAAAGGAGGATAATGAGGTAGTTTGTGTAGATGTTTACTGGGAGCTTCTCCTAAGTGTGACTGAAGAGCAGTATGAGGAAAAAAGCATGACGTTTGTTTTTGGAAATCTGAACGGGAGGATTGGAGGCTGAGGCTGATAGGAGGTGGGAGTTGACCTTTCAATGCTGAGCGAGAGATGATAGGTCTGGTTTGGAGTACAATAGCCTGTGTTTGTAAGCAGTTGGAATGAGGCAGCCTGAGGACATGACTTAAGCCATAAAAGCTGCTTCATTAGCATATCCTCTTGTCTCCTAATGGAAAAGAAGAGGCTCGTTCATTAATTCACAGAAAGTGAGCGAGGTGGCTAACTGAAGAACTGAAGTGACTAATCCTCAGAATTACTGCCTCTCTAATGACATCTGTTTCCTTTCTTTCGTTGGATACTGCTGTGTTTTTGCAAAACCACCTTACGGACAGTGCTGGAAATGGAAGACGGAATAACCTAAATACTGAATTGGGGGTCTGACTTCCAGTGTTGTGCTCTTCTGGCTAGGTATGGATTCCTGGATCTGGTCTGATTTCTTTTTTTTCCCCCCCTCCAAGTAAAGATAACCGGTATGTACTCTGGTTATTGTCACAATTTTTTCTTTGCATTTAGGATAGTTATTTAGAACACACAGTATAATCGAAAATTGACCGCAAAAGGTTTTTCCTTTTCTCTCCTCCGAGCCCCCAACAAAGCACTTTGAATCTTAGGATGACCTGTGGGAGCCAAAAAGTCATCCATTTAAAAAGGGCACTGATCAAACTTAAGCCAGATATTCCACAAAGCTTTTGCCAGCCTAGTAATGTTGATATGGGGTGTGACTTTTTGTCCTTGGTTTATTTGGACACTTTGTTTTACCAGACAAAGGCCTAAAGCGGACACAGTTAAAAGGGCCAACTCCTCCCCCCCATCTCCCCCAAAACCTCCCCTTCCAAAAAACCACCAACAAAACCAAAACAAAAAGCTAGTATAGTTCAGTTCATTCGGAACTGGTATAAGCAAAACCTTTTTCTTGTATAGACTAGACGCCAATCTTGCTCATCCAGAAATACGGGAAAAGCTTCCAGCAAGCTCTTATGGGGATGCTTGAAAGTTTTAGCTGTATTGTTGGAGAATTCCTCAAGGGCTACTTCATCGTGTGTTAACTTACCCGCTTCTGCCTCCTCCTTCCCCTCCCTTTCACTCCCCAAAAAGTGTCTGTCAATAAAATCTAATACAGAGCGTCAAGATATTTTGCATGGGATTCATAAATTTAAGTCAAAGGGACCACTCATCATCTAGTCTGACCACCAGTGTAACATGAGTCAAAGAACCTCGCCCAACTCCTGTTTGCGTATGTGTCTACGTGAAGAGAGAGAGTGTTGTACAGTTCTAAGAATTGTTGGAAATTTGAATTTGTAGGAACTTATTAAGTGGCCTTCTGGACCAGCTACTTTTTTATTCTGTCTATAGTCAATCACTTGCACAATCTTGGGAAGTCTAGTTGTCTTCAAGAATATTGCAAGTGGCTGAAAATATTTTAGGCAGTTCAAAAATGAACTTTCAGAAGTGAGGTAGAAACTGATTCCCCTTAGAACTGGACATAACTTCAACAGTGAATCATTGGCTTCATCATTGTTGCTCTAACTGCAGAATAGGACCTGAACCCTAGCTTGCACAGGACTAGTGATGGAAGTGGGAAAAATTATAATAAAGGAGGATGTGCCAAGACTGGGGGAAATAAAACTGAACCAAATAATGTGGAATGAGAGGCCAAAATCCTCTCTAGGGCCCGGTCTACACTTACCTTTGGGATTTGGTGACAGTCGATGGGAGATACGCAAGTGACGTAAATCACTTGCATGTCTCCCGTCAACTTCGCTGTGTCTCCTCTGCACGCCGTCCACGCTGCACTGTGCCAAAGGGAACTCTGCTGCCGTCAGTGTGAACCCAGCCTAAGTGTAGAGGGAAATAAGGAATGAGAGATAAGCCGGAGGGTGTTGTGGCAAGTACCAGAAGCTTGAACTCTATTGTGTGTTGTGGTTTCTTTTTTCTCTTTTCCCTCTGTCAGTGAGTGACAATTCCAAGTAGTCCTAGTCCTGTGGCACAGATCAGAGAGGCCCTGTGGCTCTATTGCAAAAGTGTCACTGTCTCCGAATTAACATTGGCTAACATCTATACTATTTAAGTTTTCTATATATATTTTTACTATATAGTCGTGTACAATAATAAATCCTTAAGTTTGCACAGTTCTCAGGTAAAATATATTGGTGTCAATATGGCAATCTATATGGTACCACATTTCAAAATAATCCAGAATAATTAGGACACAAGACATGATGTGGGGGTAGAGGAAAGCTAAAGGAATGTTAAAGTGCTAACTTGCATGTGTTGTATGCAGTGTGAGTGTAGCCATGTCTGTCCCAGAATATTAGAGAGACAAGGTAGATGAGCTAATATCTTTTATTGGACCAACTTCTGTTGGGGAGAGAGACAAGCTTTCGAGCTTACATGTGGACAAATGGAACCTCTAGAGGAGGGTCTGTAAAGAACTCTTCAAATACTGGAGAATTGCAAATATTTGCTGCGAACTTTCGCTCTAGCAATGTATCGAGACTACTTCTGCAAACAGGCAAGTGGCATGAATTCTAGGAAAACTATAGCAGAACGCTCTGTTATGCTCAAAACTTGCTTCTGCATTTTCTTCAGTAGGCTTTGTCACATTGGTCCCTTATCAGTGCATTTTCAAGCAAATGCATTTTTTTGTGAAAGACCGTTGAGCTTCTCCCAAGGTGGGTTAACTACGCTGACAGGAGAGTGCGTGCTCTCTCTCTCGTGCGCGCTCACGCTCTCTTTCTCTCTCATATCAGCATAACGTCTTCACTACAGAGCTACAGTGTTGCAGCTGCACTGGTACAGGGCCATAAGTGTAGACAAGCGCAAAGTTTAATTCTGCATTGTCAATATTACCCTTCCCCAGATCAGTCAAAAGTGTAAATACCAGCAATTAGTCCTGTGTTGGTTTTAATGTGTGGCTATGTTCTGCGCTGAGTTAAGGAAACATACGTCTTTTTATTCCCTTCTCTCTCTATCCTCATTCCAAACTTCTGGCTTGTGTTTGCCATCCCTGGCAGGGGAGCACGATGGAATGTCTGGTATTTCTCACTTGGGAAGTGAGTCTCTTCCATTTCTTGTTCCTCTAAATTGTTCCTGCTTCCATCCTCAAAGTTCCTTTGCAGAGAACGTACAGGGAGAGGGCTCCATGACCCTTATAAATATATGACTGCAGGGAGTTGTATTTATGAGGGCCATGTATGTAGTAAGACCTTCTCCCTGTCCTAGGCCAGCTGATAGTTTGGTGGCAGTGACCATCTCCTATTTGGAGAGCTCATGATTCCTGCTTAGCAACCCTGGCTGCTTTTTCTTTCCAGCATAGGGAAAGGGTCACCCCCGCCCCCTCCCAACTTACTCAACCCTGAGATCCTGTGGCTGTGCTGTATCTTCCTGCTAGGAAATGTGGTGGGGGAGAGAGTAATAGTTTAAAATTGCGGGGCCTCTCTTGAAAAAGCAGAACTCTGTGGCTCACCTACTTAGTGAGTCAAAAAAGCTAACCATGTCGGGACTCCTTAGGCCAGGGATAGAAAATAAGACAGTAAATATCATCTTGCCTCTTTTATAAATCCATGGTATGCCCACATCTTGAATACTGCGTGCAGATCTGGTCACCCCATCTCAAAAAAGACACATTGGATATGGAAAAGGTACATAAAAGGGCAACTAAAATGATTAGCGGTATGGAAAAGCTTCCATATGAGGAGATATTAATAAAATTGGGACTCTTCAGCTTTGAAAAGAGATGACCTAAGGCAGGATATGATAGAGGTCTATAAAATCATGAATGGTGTGCAGAGAGCAAAAAGGAAGTATTTACTCCTCATAATACAAAATCTAGGGATCACCCAATGAAATTAATAAGCAGCAAGTTTAAAACAAATAGAAGTATTTCTTCACAGAAAACAGTCAATCTGTGGAACTCCTTGCCAGAGGACGTTGTGAAGACAAAACTATAATTAGGTTCAAAAAAGAGCTAGATAAGTTCATGGAGGATAGGTCCATCAATGGCTATTAGCCAGGGTAGGCAGGGATTACTGTTTGCCGGAGGTTGAGAATGGCTGGCAGGATGGATCCCTTGATGATTACGTGTTACATTCATTCCCTCTGAAGCATGTGGCATTGGCCACTGTGGGAAGACAGGCTATTGGGCTAGATGGGCAATTGGTCTGACCCAGTGTGACTCTTCTTATATAATAGTATAGTATTTGTGCAAATGCAGGAGGTAACAATTCTTCAGTATCTTGAGAAAAAAACCTTTAACAAAGGTGGGGGGGAGGGGCAGAGGAGGAAGTATGCCTGCATTGGATAGCGTGAATAGGGGTGGCACTTAGAGCTAGAAAACTTCCTTGTCCTTGCTTTCCTGTCTTTCTTTTTCCCAATCAGTTTTGTTTAGGCTAAATTGGTATTTAAAGAAAACCTACCCATATTTGTCACTTCCAATACAGAAAGATGTATAGCACAAGAGTAATGTAGGCCAGTAACATTAAACTGTCACATCCAATCTTAATCCGTTTTTATAATACGATATGCCTTAACTTTTGAAAAGTGGCTAATGATTCTTGGGTGTTTCCTTTGAGACAGCTTAAAGGGACGTAATTTTTCAGGAAGAGGGTGTTCAGTCTTCTGAAAATCAGGCTCATTTTAGTGTCTCAAGTTAGGAGACCAAATTCAGTAGTCACTCTTGAAAATCTTGATCTAGAGCTTAACTGCAGTGGGGGGCATGGTGGTCCCAATGTAGTGGTCTCTGCCGTCTCTTGGAGTGTCTTAATTATGGTTTTTAATGGTGAAAGAGCTCTGATCCAGTCTCCATGCCTCTCCTTTTGGATTAGACATTCCAAAGTGGAAGGGAATGTCCTCTGTATACCTGGAGGAGTTTATGGTCGGCCGAGGTGCTTTATTGAAAGCTGTTTAATGCCATCATGCTTCAGGTATAGCACCTCAAATGGCAAATGTTTCTCCCCTCCCATATCATCCCATTCCCCCTCCCTGCCAAGCAAAAAGGAAGAATCCAAAGAATCAGATACTAATTTAGCGCAAAATGCTTTATTCTGTTCCAATGAAAACAAATAATTCCACAAAGCATTGCGCAGAAGGGAGGGGGAAACCTCTGCTCTCCCTAAAGGACGTTTAGCATGCAGGATTCACATGCAAACAATAAAAAGACTCTCATGCAAAGGAACAGCTTGAGTCCTTGGAGTAGTTTTTTTTTTATATATTGGTGTCAAATGTTCTTATGGAATACACAGCTTGGATTGCTCTAACAGTATGTCTTGGGTGTTCTGTTAGCTTGCCAACTTTTGAAAATCTTAATGAATTGGCTCTGAGGCAATAAAAAGCTATCTGATGGCATGGCGGAACAAACATCCTTCTGTGTTGAATGTGGGTTTGCATGGTCTCTGGGGCGTAATAACTGTTCTTAGTGGCATTGAAATGTAGCCTGCCTTTCAAAGAGTAGAAGTACAGAAAGTATTGATCTCTGGGATTTTCAGTGCAGGAGTGCTGTGTGAAGCCAAGTAGCTACTTGCTATCACTTGGAATTTTTCTAAACCATTTAACCTCAGCCTGCCTCTCTGCAACTGTCAACTTCAGCTGGAGGTGCGGTAACGTCTGGGGCAAAAAGGTGGCAGGATAAATGGGACTCCAAAACGTATAGTTTTAAAGGCTGGACACTCTTGCATCCTTGCCCTTATTTTGTAGGGGAAAAACCCCAGTGGCTCAGTTATCTTTTAACCTCTCAGTAACATACCAGCTGTTCTGGTTGATGGCCACTCCCCAGCTGGTGTGCTGAACGGTCAGAAGCTGTTGGGTGGGTTTTGGTGGCAGCTGCCAAACTGTTATGAGCTGACGCAGGATTTAAATGCCAGTCTCCAGAGTTAAAAGGTGTTTAGTGCATAAGCCCCCTTTGAGTCTGTGATTAACGTTTTGCAGTGACCCAATACAGCAAACCACAGTAAGGTGTGCGTTAATGGGACAAGTCAGCTCGTTCTGAGGTCTATGGTCAAGTGCGAGAGATAAACACCCGGCTGTGACCTTAGGGTGTGGCTGTTAAAATTTAAACAAGCTGTCTCCTGCCTTCAGCAACTGGGGTGAGGGGGCATGACGTCGCTAGTCAGGCGGGTGCTTACCAAAGAAACAATGAGGAAGCGAGCACCCAGTTAACACTAAGGCTGGGATTTTGGGTGTGTTGGCTCTTCTGGAAGTTGTGTAGTTAAAGAAAGGGCTTCAAGAAAGACAAGGACAGTGTGCACAGTAGACCAGATCAAAGAGGGGGTTCCCGGCATATGCGGCCATGTGGGAGAAGGGCATAAAAGATGTTCTCAATCATGCAGCTTGGCTGTTTCACAGCTCAAAATTTTGCTGCACTGTGGCCATTTGTGACTCGTAACGTGTGTGGTGTTTTCTTGTCTTCCTCTAGGACCTCAGTCTGCCCAACGGCACTCCTGTAGATACTTCGAGCCCAGCCTCCTCCTCCTCCTCTTCATTGCTCAACAGACTGCAGCTGGAGGATGACTTGGATGGGGAAACTAGAGACCTCTTTGTCACCGTCGATGATCCCAAAAAACATGTCTGTACAATGGAGACCTACATCACATACAGGGTTACAACAAAGGTACCGAGCAACTTTTAATGTTTTAGCAAGTGCTTTCCTTTTTAAGGGTCTCTTTTTCTGGGGTTTTTATTCCTTTTGGGGGAGGAGGCCAGTCTCAAACTCCAGTATAGAAGTAGCTGCTTAATTTGTTCATTTTTTGGTCAGTTAATAAGCCAATTATGTGATTGCATTCAACAGAATTATTGATGTGTTTTGTTTTATTGAAACTATGCAAAACTGGTAACTTTTTTATGATGTTTGAGCCAATAATAATTATTTGGAAAAGATAAAAGGTGGCTAATATTCCTGTCTGTTATCCACTAACACACATTTGGGAATCTCTCACTGTGGGCTGCAAACTGAAACCTGCAGGTCCACAGGAAAGCCTATCAGCGCTGACTCCATTAATTCATTTTATAGGCTGCAGTTTGGACATGGGGCAGTGTAGTGGAAGGCCTCTTGGAACTAGTGAGGAGCCAAATACAGAGTTGAATGTAAAAGCAAAGGGGAATAGCACCTTCTCGGAGAGTGTGAGGCAGACTGCTGCAGGAGGGACAGTAACTGGAATCTTTGCCATTGTGAGTTCCCAAGTTTTGGCAGTCAGCCAATCTCTCTCCAAGTTATTGGTACAATGTCTCTGTGGCATGGAGCTACCTAAATCAATTCAGAACTATGGCTAGAGAAATGAAGGAGGTATGTCTTGAGAGAGAGAGGGCCAAATGATCTGAAGAGGAATTTTTGTATTTTTTTTTTCTCTTGGATGGTCTCTCTTTTGGGGGAAACTTAATTTTTCAACAACAGCATTGGCACGGTCTTTGGCACTTCAATGATGGCACCAAAAGGAAAACATCTGCTTCCCAAAGTCACTGGGCTGTATGTGTGGAGGGGGAAAGCACAGCCTTGCATTGAGGGCTGTGTCTTATTTACATAAGTGCCACAAAGCGAAATCCAACTCTCAGTGGTATAGAGAGAGGCTCCTCTACTTACCAATCAAAAGTATTGGCAGGTGACAGGCACAGGGGGGACCCTGTACCTTTGGTCTGTCTGCCAGTGACCAGAGACCACTCTGAGGACTTAAATCACTTAATTCCAATAATTCAACCTCTCTAACAGAAGGAATAGATCACTTAAATCACCTCATCTGATTCACTGATATTTTTAAATCAGATTATCTGATTTAAGTGATCTATTCCTTCTGTTAGAAAGGCTAAATTATTGGAATTGGTCTTAATGTTTCCAGTTGATGAGTCTCATGATTGATTATTCTCTGAACAATATTCTGAGGCTTTGGTTGAAAGTTGTGTACTGTATGGGCACAGCAAGACGTGCAAGGAATAAACCAATACTTTGGGAAATGGGTTTTTCAGAGTCCATAAAACAGCCTCTAGGATTATTGCTATTGATCTTTGAAGGCGCACTCATATTGCCATGATGAACAGCAAGATAAAACTCCACAGATAAACAGAACTACCATCTGAGGGATTTCAAATAGGAATGAAAAATTCCACTTACCTGAACTGCTAGTTAATGAAATGCTATATACTACAAAACCACCAAACCTATGTGGTCTCAAAGTACTTCAGAAGCGCTCAAAGATTTAGGCATTTAATTGAAAGTAGAAGTGTATTTACCTTCTCTTTACTGATGGTATCGAGAAATGAAATGTGTGTGAGCTCCAAAGTCACATAGGAGGCTTGTGGGGATAGAATCCAGATTTGATTTTCAGTCATGCTTTATTCCACTTGGCCTTGTCTGCGATCACCTTCTTCCCCTCTCCAGTTAGTACAGACTTTCCTTATGTAGTGTACACCTTACAAAGGACTTGTAAGGCCATTCTTGCAGCCCCAGATTAAAGGATGGCGGCTTGGCTTGTATGCTGCATGTTGTTTTTTGGTGAATTTAAGATGTGGAAGCTTTGGCCAGTGAAACCTTTCTGCTTGGCTTTTATCTTAAAAAATGTAAGGCCTCGTCTCTGGAGAGGACTAACCTGGAGAACAACTGAAATCTGAAGACAAGGCTGAAAGCAAAACTAGGAGGAATGGATGTCTTAGATTGGTCTAATGATTCTTTCTGCTAAAGCTCTTTTTAAACTCCAGTGCATAATGGATTGTAGAGACAGAATGTTTCTGTTAAGAGTCAGCGTCCTCATGCCTTCAGTTAGGGTGAAAGATTATAATGCACGTTTTTGGGGGTTGGAGAATATGCGTCTGAGACCTCCAGCAAATCCAAGCTGGACCTTCTTTCTGAGACTTTAAAAACCCAAAATAAAGCAGCATGCCCATACGTTTCTCTAGTTGACGAGCAACCTTTCAAGCCTGTTGGCCCTGTAAAGAAATAATGACAGTGACACCCAATTGATAGACTCTTCGTGAACCGCCTTTCTGATAAGTACGTCCAAGAACAACCAGTGCTGCTCATACTGCAAAACGTATTTGGGGACACTAAAAATGTTCAGTCAGTGGTTTCGAAAAGTAAAACCAGAAAACTAGTCCTTATTATAGGAATTTCAATTGAGCGGTGAATCTGATACACTGGAGGCTAGAGAGCTTGGCAAATAAAATTGTTCTAAACAAATCAAGCTGGCTTAGCATGTGACTGTTATAATTTAGAATGTGCTGTAGAGGAGTGTTTACCTTACTGATTTATCTTAATAACTTACTGGTTAGAAGATGCCAAGGTGGCATAGATGGATGAAAAACATGTTTTACTGCTTTGTTCTAGTAACTCTGGTACATTCCTCTCCTCTTCTCCAACCAGTTTATTGAGGTTGCTTATACCTAAGGCTGATGCTTACATCTACCAAGGATTAAAATGTTCACAGTGGTCTATTAGCCTGTGTGAAATGGAAAGTAAGCTGCATCTTACTGTGCCCTGGACAATAAAATCAGCAGAGTGACAGGTGACTTATTAAAAATAGGTGTGCTACCACGACAGTAGGCAGAGCATCCATCTTATGTCCGGACTCTTCCTGTACTGTACCCCTGCATATTGTTGTCGTCTTTGCATCTGAGGAAGTGGGTTGCAGACCACAAAAGCTTTATGCCTGCAGAAATTTGTTAGTCCTTAAAGTGCTACAGGGCTCTTGTTGTTTTTTGCTATATATTTTCAAGTCACTTCCATAAGATGCAATTCAGGTTCTTCCCTGGTTTACATTTTTGCAAAATTATATATTCCCTTTACCTCCATAATTTGCCTGGGTGAGTGACTGGGTGTATGCCTTGTTCAAGTGTAACTTCAAAGGGCAGCCGAACAGTGCAAGATAAATGCCTTGGACTTGGAGGCATGGTGGGGAAAAGCCCAGCATAACTTGGTTGCTGGGTGCAAGTGGGGGGACATGCTGCCCCTTTTCCAGACTTTCAGATGATATGTTATGGTATCTAGATCTGGCTCATGGTTGATCCCGTTTTGACTGAGCCCTGATCTTTTTCCCCAAAGTCCCTCTCACTCCCGATCTATTAAGCATGTTGCACTCAGTTTCCACCAGCACATGCCCACATTTCCTGCTCTATGCACCTCAGGCCAGCTCAGCTGTTTTTAAATCAGTAGAGCTTCATTAAAGTCAAGGCGACTCACGTCGGAAGGGGATCAGGCTCTTTTTAAGAGCAACATCAGACTTTCGAAGTCTTCAGTGGCCTGTCCGAGGTAAGGTTGTCACTGGAGGGAGTTCTCATTGGGCGTACTGTTCAGTGGTGAAGCAGCATTGAGAGAAGGAAAAGGTGGATTGTCAGAAGTGGTAGAAAGCCTTTAGTTACAGGAATTGATTGCTTGTTGTCTCTGTGTGTTTTCTGTCCGAGGCAACCCTCATTTATCCATAGTTCCATATCTCTTGATATAGACTGGATACAGGTGCCATAACAGAACCTCTTGGCGCACAAAATTCACTCTTAGCATGTGGGAAGGATACCAAACGTCATGAAGTACCTTATTTAATTTGGTGGTTGGGGAAAGCCAGCTTTCAGGAGCACTGTGTTCATTTTGCTCCATGCAGGGCTCTGAAACCAAGCAGACTGAGAAGCACTTGGTTTCTGGTCAGAGTACCATCCTATACCTGCTATTTCTGAACCTCCTGTAGAGGGACTTCCAGCACATGCTTTAAGTCTGTATGAAAGATCTGCATTTTTTATCTGGTTCTAATTAGACTAATGTGCCTGTAAGTGTGTAGACTTCAGCTTGCTTTGTCCCCCTCTGCCTAATGTGGTGGAACTCTAAATGGGTATGTTGCGCTCATATGTCTGCTGAGGTTCATCTGTCAATGCGTTGAGCTGCCTTTTAACTAGTTTAGTTTGTATGTTGGAATCTAGCACTGTGGGGCTGGATAGTTTGATTCAACACTGGCTGCTCCTGACAGGTTAAACTGTTCTCTGTATAGCGGTTTGTGATGAGATGTTCTTGACACTGGGGCAATCTAGTCTGAAAAACCAAGCAAAGTTTCTCTTTTTTTCAATTGCAAAATAAAACCGAACAGGCTCAAATGCAAGTGTTAACTATTTTTTTTGTTTTGGTTTGGTTTTTGGACGATAACTCCTGTAATAAGCAACAGTACAACCCCCCCCTTTTTGGGGGTGATACTTAATAACCTTTTTAAGTAGACATATTTTAGGTCTAGACATATAAGGGTGACCAACAGGCCAGAGCTGGAAGAAAAAAATCAGCATTTTAAAATTGGCTCGTGTGAGTGATTACATTAAAGTATCCTCTTGGGATAAATGGGATGTGGCTGGAAAGCCTCTGTTTTGTGTACAGATGTACAGCTGATTACTGTCATGAAGTAGCCGTAACCTTGGCAGAAGTTAGAACTATAATTCTGATGATGACTTAATCACATTTGACAATAGGGGAGAGGGGAAAATGTGTGTCTATCTCTGTCCACTTCCTGACTATGAAAACTGACTGAACGAAGAAAATTCCAGCTAATGCTGTAGTCAAGATGGCAGGTTGGTCCGATCCCTTCCAGTCTGGGGAAAGTTTGCTTAGCTAAAACCATATGTTCATTAGAATCTTTTAAATAGTATTTTAGGAGAAGCACTTAAAAATTGCCACAGATGTGAATGGGAGCAGGGTATGGGCAGAAGGTATAGTCCTTAAGAGTGGAAAGTGAAAGTTAGCTTGTGCCCCCTGCTTGCCCTACACTATGAATGGGGATCTTGTATCCACAAAAAATGCAACCATCAGTTTATCCCAGGGCTCTTGTAGACTTTTAGATCTTGTCCTGACATGTTAGATTCCTTACTACTCTGAGAGATGCCGCTCTTTGGCATTCTGACAGGAGGCATTTTGAACGTGCTATAGGGCCTTCCATCCACACCAGAATCAGAAGAGGAGTCTATATACCTATTTGAATGTCTTTTTAAAACCACCTCCTTCGAATGCCCCATTGTAGACACCTCTCAGGAGTGGCAAGCTCCTATGAACGTAGGACTGGATAACTTCCTGAGTATTCGAGTCTAGTCCCCTACTATCACAGGCAACCATATTCTAGCTCCCTTCTGTAAACTTGTTGAGCTAGTGGATCTTTAAAGTATTCTTGTATTAACCTGTGCTAGAAGATGAACATCCCTATTTTCTCTCAAGTATTAAACAGATGCCTGGTAAAGTTTAAACATTGAATCTGTTCAGAAAGCTTATTCTGTACTACCCAGTGATGGTCAGGATAGTCTTTTACTATCTGAATGTCTTGCTGTGTTAATATGCTGAATTTCATGTTAGTATTTGCTAAGGAAAAAAGTCTGACATCTCAAACACACAGTAGAAGCTTCAGGAGTATGTTTCTGGGGTTGAATGTAGATGTCAGCAACTTAACTCTAAAGTGAAAGTAAGAATGGCCATATTGGGTCAGACCAATAGTCCATATAGCCAAGATTCGGGGCTTGCAGTAGTGGCTAATGCAAGGTGCTTCAGAGAGAATGGATAGAATAAATAATCCTCAAGTAATCCTTCCCATCCACAAACATATCTAGCTCTTTTTTGAACCCCGTTGTAGTCTTAGCCTTCACAACATCCCAGCAAGGAGTTCCTCAGGTTGACTGCATTGTGTGAAGAAATATTTTCTTTTGTTCGTTTTAAATTTACTGCCTATTAGGGGTCACCAAATGAAATTTATTTTAGTATTGAGAAGGAGTAAATAACATTTGCTTATTTACTTTCTTCACATCAGTTTAATAGTCTCTATATATGATTTTATAAACCTCTATCATCTCCTCCTGTAGTTCTCTTTTCCTACCTAAAATGTCCCATTCTTATTAATCTCTCCTCCTATGAAAGCTTTTCCATACCCCTAATCAATTTAGTTGCTCTTTTCTGTACCTTTTCCAATTCCAATATACCCTTTTGAGAGATCTGCACACACTACTCAAGATGTGGGCGTACCATAGATTTATAAAGAGGCTGATATTTTCTGTCTTACTATTTCTGTTCCTTCCCTAATGATTTCCCATATTCTGTTAGCTTTTTTGACTGCCACTGCACATTGCGTGGATGTTTTCAGAGAACTATCCACAATGACTCCAAGATCTTTCTTGAGTGGTAACAGCTAATTTAGACCCCTGTCGTTTTGTATGTGTAATTGGGATTATGGTTTCTAATGTGCATTATTTTGCAATTATCAGCATTGAATATCATCTGCCATTTTGTTGCCCAGTCACCCAATTTTGTGAGATCCCTTTGTAACTCTTCACAGTCTGCTTTGGACTTAACTATCTTCTTTAGTTTTGTATCATCTGTAAATTTTGCCACCTCACTGTTTACCTCTATTTCCAGATCACTTATGAACATGTTGAACAGCGCTGGTCTCAGTACAGACCCCAGGGGCACCACTGTTTACTTCTCTTCATTCTGAAAACTGACCATTTATTCCTACCCTTTGTTTCCTGCCTTTTTTAAACAGTTACTGATTGAGGAGAGGACATTCCCTCTTATTCCAAGACCGCTTACTTTGCTTAAGAGCCTTTGGTGAGAGACTTTGTCAAAGGCTTTCTGAAAATCTAAGTACACTATGTCCACTGGATGGCCCTTGTCCATGTGATTGTTGACCCCTTCAGAGAATTCTAGTAGATTGGTGAGGCATGATTTCCCTTTACCAAAACCATGTTGACTCTTCCCCAACAAATCATATTTGCCTGCATCTGATAATTCTGTTCTTTACTATAGTTTCAATCAATTTGCCTGGTACTGAGGTTAGGTTTACCAACCTGTAATTGCTAGGCTGGGCTCGCCTCTGGAGCCTTTTTAAAAAATTAACGTCACATTAGCTATCCTCCAGTCATCTGGTACAGAAGCTGATTTCAGTGATAGGTTACATACCACAGTTATTTCTGTATTTGCACATTTTAGTTACGTCAAAACTTTTGGGTGGATACCATCTGGTCCTGTTGTCTTACTACTGTTTAATTTATCAATTTGTTCCAAAACCACCTCTGATGACACCTCAATGTCACCTAATCTCACCTCAATCTCACCTAATTTGTCACCTAAAAAGAGTGGTTCAGGTTTGGGAATCTCCCTCACATCCTCTGCATTGTTTTTCAGCATCTCGATCATCCAGTGGCCCCCCTGGTTGTCTAGGAGGCTTCCTGCTTCTGATGTTCTTAAAAAAAAAAGTTTGCTGTTACATTTTGAGTCTTTGACTAGCTGTTCTTCAAATTCTTTTTGGCCTTCCTAATTATATTTTTACACTTTGCTTGCCATAGTTCATGTCCTGTTCTATTTTCCTCAATAGGATTTAACTTCCACTTTTTAAAGGATGCCTATTTGCCTCTAACTGCTTATTTTACTTTGTTGTTTAGCCACGATAGCACTTGTTTTGGTCCTTGTAGTATGTTTTTTTAATGTAATTTAATTACATTTAAATTGAACCTCTATTATGGAGTCTTTAAAAAGTTTCTATGCAACTTGTAAGGATTTCACTTTGGGCACTGTACATTTTAATTTCTCTTTAGCTTCCTCATTTTTGTTTGGTTCCTCTTTCTGAAATTAAATGCTACTTTGTGCTGCTTTGATGCACCCTCCTGATGTTAAATTTTATCATGTTGTCACTCTTACCAAATGATTTGGCTATATTCACCTCTTGGACTAGATCCTATTCTCTATTTAGGACTAAAATCAAGGATTGCCTCTCCTTGTGAGTTTCAGGACTAGCTGCTCCAAGAAGCAGTCATTTAAGGTGTGAAGAAGCTTTCTCTTCATCCCATTCTGAGGTGACATATACCCAGTCAATATGGGGATAGCTGAAATTTCCCATTTTTATTGAGTTTTTTATTTTTATAGCCTCTCAATCTCCCTGAGCATTTCACTGTCACTATCCTGGTCAGGTGGTTGGTAGTATATTCCCACTGCTATATTCTTATTATTGAAGCATGGAATTACTATCCATAGAGATTCTGAGGCACAGTTTTGTTCACTTAAGAATTTTATTTCATTTGACTCTTTATTTCATTTCTTCCACATATAGTGCCACTTCCCCACCAGTACTATCTATTCTGTCCTTCTGATATATTTTGTTACCATGTCACATTGATTATTCTCCTTGCAGCAAATTTCTGTGATTCCTGTTATCAATATCTTCATTTAATATGAGGCACTCAAGTTCACTGATCTTAGTATGCAGATTTCTGGGATTTGTATATAAGCACTTAAAAAATGGTTACTTTTTGGCTGTCTGCCATTATGTGATGTAATTAAATGGGACTCTTTTTTTCATTTGACTGTTTCTCATCAGATCTTACCCATATTTGATCCTCTTCCATCCTCTCCTCCTTACTGGGATATAGAGAATCTCCATTAATAGTGTGAACCATCCGTGCCTAGGGTAGACCATCTGAAAATGCTAAGGCCATCCATGTAGATGCTGGAGAAGCTTCTTTACTTTTCCTCTTCCCCGCCCAGAAATGAGAGCCTCTGTCCTGTATAGTTCTCTTCAGCTGGTGTTTAACCAATAAGATGCAAATACATCTGGTCTTCCAAAACCATGAAACAGAACATATGATCTCTGATGCCACTAAGTGAGGCATCAGATGCCAACTGTAGGGGAAGTACCAGTCAGAATGCATGAGCATCACCTGAAATTTTAACCCTCTATGCTTCTCTGAGGAAGGTTTTTTTTTTTGGTTTTGTTTGAGAGGTTTTCACCCATTGAGACTTTCTTCCTTTGGAGCAATTAATGTGCAGGACGGTTGCAAAGTCTAAAAAAGAAGGGGGGGGGAGTAAACTTGGAAATCCTAAATAATGTAGCTTGTGCCACGTATGGGGCCTTTCTTTACAGCAGTTATGTCCTTTGGCTTATTTGGGTTCTCTGCATCTCTCCTGTTGCCATAGGACTCGCTTTTCCCTCTTGGAAGAACTCTTGGCATTTTTGTACCTGTGGCGTGGCCTGCATCGTGGACAAATAATTTAAGATGAGCTCTCTTTAAAAAAACACGCCTCACTTCTTTGCTCCTATCTCCCCACCTCCATTTATGTAGCCATTGGCTCTCTTTGCTGTGAGGCAAAAGATCTGGAATACAGCATCTGGTTCTATTATACGCTTGAGAAAATTGGAGAGGGTGCAGAGAAGAGCCACCAGTGACTTGTGGGTGGAGAAAATGCCTTACAGGGAGGCTTAGAGCGCCATCTGTTTAGCTTATCAAAGGTGAAGAGGGTGACTTGAGTACAGTGTAGAAATACATTCACAGGGAGAAAGCCCTATGTCTTAAAGAGCTCTGTAATGTAGAAGGGAAAAGTGTAACATAAACCAGTACCTGGAAACCGAAGCCAGACACAAGGCGCACACTGAGGGTGATTTCACTGTTGGATCAGGCTACCAACGGGAGTGGTGGACTCTCTCTTGTGCTCTTCAGATCAAGAACAGATGGTTGGATGCTAGTTACTGGACAAAATACAAAGTTAATTGGGTGAAACTCTTTGGCTTGTATGATACAGGAAGTCAGACAAGAAGATCTAATGGTTTTGTTTGGCCTTAAAAATCAATGAATGGCCAAGGTCCGATCAGAAATAGCCTGGGACTCTCATTCCAGCTGACTTTTATCAGACAGAACTTATTGACATCATGTAAATGTCTATCCCGGCGGCACTTCCAACAGTCTGCTCTTTGAAATGGTCCAGTCTGCAGGCTGTTCAGTGGGACTTTCTGTACGGTCACATATGGTAGCTAGCTAACAAGCTACGGCTTCTAGCTTCTCCTTGGGTAGCTGTGTTTCTCTCATCAGGGCATTGAGTGCCTGGAAGATCCGTGAAAGTCACGAGGACCCTTTGCCTTGTGACCCGAGGGAACCACAGGATGGGTGAGCTCCTAGCACACAACAAAGCCATGCACTGATCGGAACCTGGGACTTGTGAATAATCTTCCAGGTGCTTAGCAAGCAATTCCTGGCTTGTTTACCGGGCTGCAGCCTGTCCAATGAACATACTGTATGCGTTATCTGTCTGTAGTTTTCGTCCAATGAAATTTACACTTGGAGGTTTTGCAGCTAGACTTTCTGGTTTAAGGAGTTTCTCTGGTTCAGGACATTTCTTGCCATTATTGTGAATGCACACTTCC
Organism: Mesoclemmys tuberculata; assembly: GCA_007922155.1. Taxonomy (NCBI): domain Eukaryota; kingdom Metazoa; phylum Chordata; order Testudines; family Chelidae; genus Mesoclemmys; species Mesoclemmys tuberculata. Next base: position 8,672,352 of record ML675650.1, read on the forward strand.
ATTAGTGGTTATCTGAAAATTGCTTCTAGCTCCAAAATACTACAAAATTATGGCTTGAGTCAGAACTGTCTTTGGTGATCACTTCATCTTGGAGAAATGTCTGCCAAAGGACTGTTAAATTGAGCAGTGGTTTTAAGTTAGCTATTTTCTCAGTCTTGGGCTTTGGCAGAGCTTAGCAATGACACACTCACGTTCTTACCTGCAATCAATCTGTCTCTTGAGTAAACAAATCATGAGTAATCTTGGGTTTATTTTAGTCCTCTTACTAAAAGTATTTCTCTGTGTCTCTTGGAACGAGAGAAGACTTCGTGCAATTTCTCCTTGAATGTGTAAATTTCAGTGGTGTTTTTTTTTTTAAATACTAACTTCTCCTCCCCACACTTCCTCCCCTCCCTCCGCCCCCAAGGAAACGTTCTGCTTAGATAACTCAAAGTAGAACGTAAATAGAATGCTTATCGGAATACCAAACTGAGCGTGGATCCAAATATTTTATCAGTCATAGTGATAGTAAAAAATAATACATTAATATTCTTCTCCCATCCTGGCATTCCAAGCACTCAATTGGAGGCATGAATTCTGATTGCCAGGCTTGTTTTTTTCTTCCTAATTTAAGGAAACCATGCCACTTTGGCTATACGCTCTAAAAGGAAAAAGAAAGCTGTTTAATGTATCTTTTTAATTTTCATTCATTTTCTAGAGGATGCTGTCTAATTTCTTTTATTACTATTTCCAGACCACACGGGCAGAGTTTGACTTGCCAGAATACTCCGTGCGCCGACGGTACCAGGACTTTGACTGGTTGAGAAATAAGTTGGAGGAGTCTCAGCCAACGCATCTTATTCCCGTATGTAATAAGCCAGGGTCAGCTGTTGCTGAACGTTTGCATATTCAGAATGTCTGCTTAAAAAAAGGGAGTCTTCTGGTGGTTTGGCAGTTACGGGTTCAAGGTGTGTAAAAATGCAAAGCTTCATTCTGTTCTTCTCTTCTGACGTTTGGAAAGCAAAGCAGCTTTGTAGTATCTAGTATTTAAACTTCACACTCTGATTTGCGCTTGTAAGGGGCTGTGCAAAAAATTCACTATTTACACTGCTCAGGCTGTTCGTGCTGTTTGGAGGATTCCTCTTACAGGGAAAGGAACTGAATGTTCCAAAGTTTTAGAGGTTGCCCGTGGCCTGATGACAGCTATGCATGCATTAGCTGCTTGAGCAGACAGCTAGGCCTCTGTCCACTGAAAACTTGGCTAAATAAGACTAAATAATTACCCCTCTCTCTGAAACTGACAGCCTTGTTTCTGTGTGTGTGTGTGTGGTCTGAAACAATTGGTGTAGCCTTTCTTCCTCTTAACACAGCAGCTGCTTTTCACCCTGTGCCTTTGAGGATTACAAGTAAGGTTACATGAACTCCTGACTAGCTCCAGGACAGACTGATGTAAAACTCTTGGTGCATATAAGGCTCAGTTAGCAATGTGTGTTCCCATCTGCTTTGTTGCTCATAGACTTTAAAGGGAAATCTTCCAGAAGCTAGGCTCTGTATGATGCTGAGTGAGCCTTGGTGTACCTGGGAAAGCTTGCTTGTGACAAGGCTTTCTTTCTGATTATTTATTTACTGTCTTTTAAATAATCAGCTCTCCTCTAGTTATCTAAAGGGCCAGTAGAAGCACTTCTTACATCTGTTGTGTGACACCACTCTCCTAGGCAGTGAATTAAAATGCAAACTTTTACTAGATTCAAAAACATCCATCCATCTATTTTGCACCTTTTGGTTTTTTTTAGTTTAAAATGCTAGAATAATGCAAGGAAAATCTAGTTATATGATATTGCATTTGGGGCCAGCAAACCTGCAACGTTCATTGCTCTGCCTAATCTTCCTGTGGTCCTTTGAGACTCCACCGATGCTAGTGTGGGATGAACCTGTCATGTTCAAGTACTGTCTGGGGACGTTGCAGAGCACCTTACACTGCCTCTTATTTTTAACAGTAAATCTGAATTTGCTGTTCTCCTAACTCCCTTTAAAAACTGTCACTATTTCCGGACACAAGATCTATCTGCATCCCCTTGGTACTCAACCAGCTTGTCTTAAGCAGTCAGAAGAGGAAAAAAGAAAGTATAAGGGGAAAAAGTCCCATGCTGAAGTATCAAGACGTGCGAGGCTTGCCTGAAACAGCACTAAATAGGATTCTAAATCTATTTGATTTCCCTTTCACAAGTGCATTTCTGGGAATACGAAGCCATAATAAACTTTCACTGATAGAGTGCCGTTGGGACTAAGAGCCACCTATGAAGAGGGATAAATTTTGTCCAAATTGAATACAGGCAGCTAGGTGGTGATGGTCACAGGTATTGGCTGTTCCTACCCTGGATTTCCGAGTAGCAAAAAATCTTTCAGCAATTTCCTCTAGGTGAGCTTTTAGTGTTGGAATGTAGGTGGGGCATTTGGCACACAAGGCTGAGTTTTAGCGTACGTGTGGAATGATTTTAGAGTGGGGGGTGGTTTTTTTGCTCAAGATACAAATGCATTTTTTTTTAGTCCCGGTCACTGCCCTCTTGATGGAATTTGAAGTGGGGTTGATTATTGTAGGCCTTCAGTCAGAAAGGGGTGATAAAGGATAAAACGACAGCATTAATTCGGGTGATCATGCAGGCAAAGGTCAAATGTGAGATGTGAGGTGAAGAAATTAGAAGGGATGGGTGGACACATGGGTAGCTTGTTCCATTGAAACAAGGACAAACCAAATTTCAATACAATCTCTGGCTGCAAACGGGGGTAATACTTGTAAATGAACATCTAGTCACCCTAGCTATATAGTGCACGCACCTTTGCTTTATGTCTTCATTTTTTTAGGGTGGTGATTTTTCATCTGGGCGAGAATTGAGGAAAATCTTATTGCAGCACCCTGTATCCCCCTTCTGGTGGAGCTGTATTAAACCATGACACCTGCCCTTGCTAGAAAGTCTGAGTGGGGAAAATGCAGCAAGCTCTCTAGTCTCTGACACTGGAGAGTATGGAGCAGTGAACTTACAAGTTACAGATAAATGGCTTCTCTGCACTGCACCTGCTGTCATATCTGCTTAGATGCCTTGTATTCCTTGTGCTATTGCATATTTGCCATAGAAGCAGAAATGATTTTAGTTGTCAGTTTGTGCAGAAGGGAAATACACTGATGATGCACCCGCAGACATCTCTTGTTTGAGGATCTTTGGTAGCAATTGAAAAGGACTTTCTTCTGAGTATCTGGTCTTGTGCACTTTCTTTTCCTTAGGGAAGGGTACAAAATAAATACGTTTAGCCAATTAATAATTCAATTCCTCTTCCTCAATCTTCTGAAAACCTACCAGGCCAAATTTTGCTCTTAGACCTGTGCAAGTCCATAGAAGTAATTGTTTGCATAGATGTAACTGAAAGCAGAATTTAGCTCATTGTGCAACACCACCACAGTTCAGTATTGAACTGGGCTCATTTTAATAGTTGGGGAAATTACCCATATCTCTTACTTACAGTCCTGTATCTTTAAGCCCTTTATGTGAAAGATCTCAGAATTATGACTACTTTATTAAAGAAAATGGTGTCAATTTACAAATATCAGAGAATAGTTTGCTTTTTAGTGGATTAATCAATTTCCAGTATCTTTCCATAAATATACATACGTAGAACGTTAAGTACCGCAAGCCAGTGAACAAATCATGCGATGGTTTCATTTGCTTACTTTTGCTTGTAATACGATTCCCAGGATCTTTAGACTTGATATGTGTAAAAGCTAAGGCTGTTTATATAAAATTGTCCATAAAATACATTGTTTTTCCACTTGGATATACTGAGTATTGGTAAAGACTAATTGTAATATTGGCAGGACTGTTTTGAAAGCGCTGCTGATCTGTTCTCAAAATATTTGGCTTGATTTTTGTCACAGGCACTATTGGCTATGAAGTAGCATGGATTGCCACCATTTACGTGTTTGTTAATGGCCAATTCATTTGCTTCTGGGAAACTAACTTTTTGGGAAAGGTTAGGTAAAAATAAATAATGTTTGTGGGGAAACATAACTGACCTCTGAATGCATTTTTAAAAAATGCTATCTTTTAAAAGTAAAGGCTTTGTAATGATTGGCCTATGGTTTATTTTTGTGTTGATTAAATGAATGGAGATCTCATTTATCAAGAGGATCAAAGACTGATTCACTGTCCCCCTTCTTCCCCTTTGTGGTGTCAGTAAAGTAGTGCAAACTTATAACTTAGCTTAGCTGGCATTGTCTCGATGCAGTTATAAAGTACCAGGAACCCCCCCCCCTTTTTTTCCCCCTCTTGAATTAAGTCATGGATCTTAAGGAAGGAAGAGACCATTATGATGATCTGATCTAATCTGTGTAAAACAAAACAAAACACAAACAAACAAACATTCCATTGCTCCACCAAGCCAATGCATAAATCTAATGAAAATGTAAATTTGTGGAATTTCTTGTTGAGAAAGATACTTAAAGCAAACTATCAAAAGCAGATTCTTTCCAAGTTCACATCCACCTACACTTTGTGATTGTCTTCTCATCCTCCTGGGATGGATCAGGTAACCTTGGCAAACCACCTCCTTTTTTTGATAGGAATACTTTCTTTGCTGTGGTCCCATATGGTACCCATTAAGGTGCTAGGGAAACTAAAGCGTTTCAGCACTAGTAATGGGCTGGTACTGTTTTCAATGTGGAAATCCTTTCACTTCATTTTTACCACAGGTTTCCTCTTTTCAACTTCAGATGGCAAGAAAGATTCTCTTTAGTGAGAGACCTCTCATAACATGTTGCTGAGTTGATCTTTATTTAATGATGGGTATAGATTACAGTCTGCATGGAGTCTGACATTCTTTCCACTTTCACAGAGCAGGAAACCAAACTTGGAACAAAACATGGTGTGTGGCTTTTTAAAAAAAAACAAAAAAACCCTCAACCTAGTATCACAGCTTTGCTATTCAAGCTACTGTACGAAGATGCTGCAAATGTGTCAGAAATACAAAAGGATCAAATGAATGCCTCCTCCAATTGCAGGAGCTGTGCCAACTCCTGATTGTATTCAGCTTTGATCACTGCCTCTGTTCATGCTAATCAGAATGGGAGGGTGAAAAATCGATTAGAGCTGTTAAGGCAGCTCTGCAATACCTTGTGATGTTTGCCCTTCCTGCAACTTTAGAGGGGGGTAAATGGAAGCAGAAGGTGGCTAAGTGAATTACCCAAAGTCACACAACAAATAATAACAGCAGAGCTGAGAAGAACCCGGGTGTCCGGTCCTGCTGCAGCTACCAGTCCACAGTTCTCTACAAGTATAAAGCTTTGTTGCATATGATGTAAATATAAACACTAATGGACAGGAAAGGAAAAAGGCGGCCAGTTAATGTTCTAGAATTAGTAGATCCATTTCAGAGCTGGTGATAGATATCTACTGCAGGGGTTGTGTGTGCTTCATCCGTCATGTTGAGGGAACGCTGAGCCAGTAGACCATTGCAGAAATGTAGGAGGGGGAAAGAACAGGTCCAACTGGCAAGCACTACTTTAAAGAACAACTTATTTCATACTTACCTTTCATTTTCTTTGACACGACAGCACACCTTATCATAGTACGGGCCTGATCTGTTAATGGACCTCTACCTGGCCTTCGGTCGGTTGCACATGCAACTTTAACAGGAAGAAGAGAAGCCTTGAGGGTTTTTTTTTAAATTTCAGCTTCTCCAGAGATGGTTGAGCCTAAAGCTCAAATAAGCATCTTGGAACTGGCATACTACTTTCACTCACAATTTTTAAAGGAAAAAAGGATGCTTGCAAAACTTTACCACCTTTTCAAACTTGCTCTAAAGCATTTGCGCTTTCAGATGCTTTTCAAACTTCTTTAGGGATTACCTGAAACTGCTTAGGAATGAGCTGATTCCTGGATTGTGGTTTTATTGAGAACAGCTTTTAAGCTTGGGCATAAGTCCCACTGAAATGAATGGGATTTAAGTACATAATTAAAATTAAGCATGTGCTTAAGTGCTTTCCTGAACTGGAGTCTAAATATAGGTAAATTTGGTATAGTAGAGGGAAGTTTTCTTCCCTGGTCCACACCAGACTCCAATACGAACTACATTTCTAGTGGCTCCAAAGGCCATGGGACAGTTTTGTTTTATTTCAGTCACTGGTGTGATGCAGGAATGGCACCAGTGATTTAACTTAAATTAGTCCAGATTTATTTGTGGATAACTGAGAGCTGAATTTGGCCCCCATTTTGAAGAGCAGATTTAAAACAAAACAAAAACAAAAAACAAACATGCAGTTCCTATTAACTGCATCTCTATTTACTGATGTCAAGACTGAACTAGCTTGTTAATCAGAAACAAGGAAATATTAGCAAAAGCAATTCTTTTGTTCCAGTGAAAACCATCTCTCTGCCTTTCTTCACAGCCTCTTCCTGAGAAATTTGTGATGAAGGGAGTTGTTGATCGCTTTTCTGAAGAATTTGTGGAGACGAGGAGAAGAGCTTTAGATAAATTCTTGAAAAGAATTTCAGATCATCCAGTACTTTCTTTCAATGAACATTTCAATGTGTTTCTCACAGCCAAGGTAAGCATACGAACTTGAACATACACCATCCAAAGAAGGAGAGAGAGAGCTAAGAAACATGAGCTGTTGAAAATGAATATGATAAATGAGACTGAGGAAAAGATGCATCAAGATATGAAACAATACAGAATGGTGTCCTGAAATTCAACAACCATGCTAGGCCAAACCCATGCTCAGCATAACAAAGAAAGCTGATGGGGACTCAACTGTGGCTGTAAACAACATTTCTGCTTTCCGTTTATGTTGACCCTACGTAGTGATCTATCTTTGGGAGCTGTTATATCAGTAAGAATCCACCAGTGTACATACAGCATGCACTCTTTCCCTTTCCTTTGAGCCCTTCCTTCCTTAAGCTTCTTGCCTGTTAATGGGCTAAGTAGCTCGTTCACTTCCGAACCTTGGAAACTTCCTAATCCTAGCATACAGGTGGGTAGCAGGGCTGGAAAATCTCATTGTCTATAGGTGCATCTGATGCACTCTGTGTAACTAGCTTATGTTAGAAGCTGAGGTGAACTTTTGAATCAGGATTTAGATGCAAGACTTAACGTCCTACTTCCAGAAATGTTCTCTTGTGCGCTCTTGAATTGAAGCGTGGCTCTTTAGATTGGCGACGGTATTTGTTTTTCAACATGCAAACAGTACGTTTCTTGTCCTTGCCAGGATCTTAATGCCTATAAAAGGCAAGGAATGGCCTTGCTCTCCAAGATGGGAGAGTCCGTAAAATATGTCACGGGAGGTTATAAACTCAGAAGTCGACCGCTGGAGTTTGCAGCCATAGGAGACTATTTAGATACATTTGCTCTCAAGCTTGGAACCATCGACAGAATAGCACAGCGGATTATCAAGGAGGAATTGGGTAAGAACTCAGGACATTGCATTGTGTAGATAGCTTTTGGTGTGCGAGGCTAATAAGAGGCAGTACCCTGATGGTAGTGCTGATGAAGCTACCTACACTCAGTGACTGGCCTATTTTTTGTACGGGGTGCATCAAAAGGAGGATTCTGTAAAGACTGGCATGGCATTTTATGACAGTGGTATAAATGTGTATGAGTTAAATATTTAAGTTGCACACACAAAAGAGGCTATTTGTTAATTCCCAGTGTTGTAATGCTGTTGGGTTGCCTTTAACCATTAGAGTGATTATTCTATTTTGCCAGCAATAAACAACAAAACAGAGTAGGATAAATAATGAAGAGAATTCTTCTCTTGCAGTCTACCATATTAATCTCTGTGTAATCTGATCTGGTCAGCCTCCCCAAATGTTTGAGAGGAGTCTGCTGGTTAAATCAGCATCACTGTGTTTTTGTTTTGTTTTAAACCAAATTGCCTAGAACATCACTGTAGGATCTAAATTCATTTCCTCTTAATGCCTTTTCCAGAATATCTGGTGGAACTGCGAGAATATGCACCAGTTTACTCAACCTGGGGTGGATTAGAAGTTGAGCTAGCAGAACCCCTGGAAGGAGTGTCAGCCTGTATCGGGAACTGCTGTACCGCTCTTGAGGAACTGAGTGACGACATGACGGAGGATTTCCTGCCTGTACTCAGAGAATACAGCTTGTACTCAGAGTCCATGAAGGTATCAGGGACCATTTGATAAAGGACCACACTCATGCTTGGTGGCTGAGTGTGGAATAAACACAGAAAAACCTAGCTGTAATCTTGTAGGGATTGTTTTTGCTACCGTAGATAAGCTCTTTATTCTTAAGGTTTCTAGCCAAGATCAGACAAATTTAGTTATTACGCACGTAAAAATATTAAATTGTCATGGTCCCTTTCAGCTTAAGCAGGGGTCATGTGCATTTGGTCTTAATTTACAGTTGTTCTCCTATGGGTAATGGTAATAGGTTTTTGTCCTTCAACATATTATGCTTTTTAGGAGTCAAACGTGAGTCCGAGTCAGCCCTGTCTAAAACGGTTTGTATGAAAGAGACAGATACTACAAAAACGTGTTAGTAAATCTTACTGCAGTGAGGTGGGCTCTGCATGGAATCGTCCTACAGATCTATCTCCTGTGTTTGTCTAGCATCTAAATTCTGTGAATCAAAAGTGTGACATAACTTTGAAATAATGGTGTTCAATGACCTAGCTTTGTTGTGGCTTTTTTTTCTTACAAAAACAGGAACATGAAATGTTTTGCAATATGCCACTTGTTGGATAATATCCTGGCATACTGTTTGGGGGCAAGGTACAAATAACTTCTGTCACAAAACTGCATGCACGTTCTGTACCAAACATGCCTGTTAAGTGCATAAGAGCATTGATGCAGTCTGTTCAATGTACAAGGTCAGTTAATTGTTTTTTATGCTTAAAAATAATTTAATTTAAAGTTTCACTTGGGATATTAAGAGGAAGTTCACTGATACCTTCACTAAAACTCTGTTTTTCACAGGCATGCTTGCATAAGTGTTAAACGCCTGCATTACAAGTACATTTATTTTTCTGCTCAGACTTGAGGTACATATTAGGCTTTTTGTTTAACAAAGCATGTAAAAATATGAATTGGGTTAATCATGTTGAGAGCTGAAATTAATCACTCTGGTTTTGACTTGGTGTTTGAGTCTGGGGCGAGGGCGCGTCTGTGGCTTTACAAAACACAAGCCAATGTACATGCTGAGCATGAGACACTCAAACTAGCAGAAGACGCATTCTCTAGGATGTCGTCTAATCTAGGGACAGCTGCTCTGGAAAGCCCATAACAGGCAGTGTGGTATGCTTATCCGTATATGTATTTGAATTAGAATCATAGAATGTTAGAGATGGAAGGGACCTCAGGCGGTCACCCAGTCCCACCCCTTGCTCAAAGAATTGCTGGTTCTGGGATTACATCCCTCCTTCCAGATTTTGGGAGTTCTAGGATTTTATTGCAGTTGTCATCTTTTTAGTGCCTTTACTTCATCCTGATGAAGACTGAATTTTAGTTCCCTTCCAACTCTTTTTAAAAAAAACAAAACAAAAAAACAAAACATTTAAACTAAAAGAAAAACCTGTATTTTCAGTATTTAATGAAAGGGTAAATGACCTCTTTATACTTGTCTGGCTTTTAGCTGGAGCATAGTATTTTTGTACAACAAGGAGAAGGTCTGGCTTCAATCCACAAACCCCAGGAAGAAAATTCCTTTCATATTGAGTGGTGAATCCCACCCCAAAAAAGCAGTTAGAAACATGGGGGTAGCTGTAATAGCAGTTTAAGTACTGGGTTTGCATGCTGTGCTGTATGTACATGAAGGCAGAGTCTTGTCCCAAACAGCTTGGTGTTTCTTCAGGTCAAAGTCAATGATGGAAAAACCCTTTGCAGCTGGCAACTTCCTACTCCAAATAGCTTCGGCTGGGAATGTCATCATGCTCTGCTTATACACAAAAGCAGGCTCTACTGTGTCATAATGGCATGTTTTTCATCTCCCTTGGAGTGCTTCATGAACCATGTAGGAGTGGGAAGTTAGTGATCACAGGAGACCAGTCTTAAAGCTTCAGAAAGAAGCTTTAAACTTTACTCCTTGCACTTTTCATAACACCCCTGACCTCAGGGCTTCAAAGTTTCTTACAGTTTATCCGCCTTTGTTCTTAATTTTACAGATGGTGAAACTTAGCCAGAGAGGTTAGGCAGCTGCCCAACGTCAACCAGTGAGTTGGTGGGATTGTCAGGAATAGCCCCTAGTCTTTTTCTGTAAATGCTAGCGAGTTTTCCCTGTGCTAATGCACCTGGCTTCCACTACTAAATCTGTTCTGTTGTAACAAATGAAAATTACAGGTAACTTGGTTGCTTCAGAGGTTCAGATTTTCTGTCTTAATTCTTACACTTCTGATTAAATCCAAACTTTTTTTTAACCCATCTTTTTGCTTCTCTGCATCTTTGCTTCCCTCTTGGGATTCTTTTGTGCCTGTGTCAAAGGACTACCCATTACATGGCAACCTTCTAAACGTCCACTAGTACCAAAGCAATCTGGCATCACAGCCATCCATATCTGGCTAAGAACAGTGGATCACTCTCCCTTTGGAAGTGGTCAGATCTTTCACCTTGGATTGATGGACAGGGAGTGCTGTCTGGTGAAGCGAGAAAAACCACTGAACGTGTGAGGAGCTCTGAGCTTAGAAGTTCTGTTAACCTGGCCGTATCCAACGGCTAAAGGGGAGAATGGCTGCTAGTAATGTAACTGAAAGCTAGTTAGGAGCATGTGAAAACATGGTTCTAATAAAAACCTGGTTTAACGATTGTATTGTAACAGGGAGGGCTGTTAGCTGCCCTTTGCTTCTAGCCGCTTTTATGTAGCGTTTTATCCCAGATTAAATGGCAGAATTTAATAATTTGAGGAGATTATTGTAAAAGGATAGCAGCCGTAACCTTAAAGGTCACCATCCTACTCAGAGCTGAATGGTTCCTAGCTCTTCGAGAACTAGGGCTAGTTGTTCAACACAAGACCTCACAGATGGGGGAAGGAATGAGGGCGTGTAGGCGGCACGTGTTGAAAACAGTTGCCATATTTGGAATGTCCCAGCAATGACCAGACAATCAAGGAAAGCTCTTCTCGTAAAGAGAAGTAGCAAACCTGCCTTGCTTTCTAATTGTAGTGTACATATGCTATATTCCATGGGGACGCGCGTGTGAAGGGTAAAAACCTGGTTATATATAATGTATGCTGACTGCTATTAAAATGCGGTGATTAGACAGAAGGGCATATTGACAGCGTTAGTACACGCAATCCCCAACTGTGTGCTTGGGTATTAGGTAAATGGTGTTAGCTCTAAAACGGCATTATAAATATTTCAAGTGCCTGGTGTTTAAAAAAATATATATAAAATTAAAAATTCATGATTGAGTGGGATAAACAGAGATCTGTCCTGGGCGTGAGTGTTTGAAAAGACCTCCTGCCCTGGGACGTCTGAACAGTTGTGCTGCAAAAGAACGTGTCCTGCCTCCACTTCCCCTTTCTTTGGCTCCAACTTGTTTGTGAAACTCCTGGGGTGTGCTCTGGGCTGAGTGGAAAGCCCCACACAGATCTGGAAGCTGTGGACCCAGGCAAAGGATGATATAATTTCAGTACGTGTAGTACGAGGCTTTGACAGACCTGCTGGATGAGAAGGGACCTGTACTATACTAGCATTCCCTTCCGTCCTTTGAGGGTGGCCTTGCAGTTACAGTGCAGGACAAGGAGTTGATTGGCGTTATGTTCCCAAATCTGCTACTGACGTGCTGTGTGGCCTTGAGCAAGTCACTTAGCTGCCCTGTCTCTGAGTATCCCCATCTTATTGAATAAGATCCCTACTTCACAGGAATATCCTACAGATAGTGTGACATGCCCTTGGATACTCGGCTGGAAGGTGCTACAGAAGTGCAAAGCAGCATCCTTTATGCAATTGCTGGACAGTTACTAAGTATTTTGGGCCACAGCTGAGAACAGATAACACAGAGATGCCTGAGAAATCCCTCCTTCTCCCGTACATATTTTTCTGCATTTTTTTTCCTCCCATCTGCTGAAAAAATGTTAACTGACATCCAGACATGGGCTGCCAGTCAGCTTATGCTTCTAAACACATTGTGGGTTCCAACTCCCCAATCAGTTGTTTACTAATCACTCTTAATCACTGGACCTTGCTGATACATGTCTAATGTACTTTACTGGTCCCAAACATCTGTATCCAGGGTGGGCGTTGGCTACTTACTCCAAGGTAAATATTAATTAAAAAATCCTCCGTAAAAACTTTACATTCCACCCATATCTTTCTTGTACGTGAGCGGAAATACTTGTTAAATAACCATCATGCCTTTGGTGCACTAAAAATCTCAAACAACTTCAGGGGAAAATTCCACCTCGTCTCGTGTTGAGAACTGATGTCTTGCATTTCGCTGCAGGCAAACATAGCCAATAACATGCTTATCTTTAAAAACTGAAATTAAAGGGTGGCCACATGCATGCTGAAACATCTAACATTCTCTCTTATTGCCCCGCTGTCTTGGCGGGACTGTAGAGTTCCGTTCTTTCTGGAATAGGGCCATTGTCCTCAAAGTCATGCGTGACAAAGGAAGGAGAGCTTTGCAGTTAGGAAGTTAGAGCCCTGGAGGTTATGGTAGTGGGACATTAGTCTTTGAATCCTCCTTCACCTCTGCTCTTCCCCTGCTCTGCTTCGAAGTAATACAACCAGACTCTGATATTGGTTGATTCTTCATGCATAGCTAAGAAACGTGGCCTTATCGATGCTGAAATGGTGACGTTTTTCCTCTTGGCATGCAGTGTAGTTAGATGGAAATGGGGTGGTGGAGGGGGATGATGATGATAAATAGACATGTGTAAGGTTACTCAAGCATTTTCACTCCTAATTGTCCTTGAGTGATAAGTCAGCTGTTGCAATTTTTAAAATTGACATTCAATAGTTAAGCAGGGAGAGCCTTGGCTAAATTAGCTGCCTGAGCTGTGGTCTATCTGTGCCTTGCAATTAGATGACCCTCTGAAAAAACATCTGGATGGCAGCCTACATCACTCACCTCCTTAGTCAGCCCCTGCCAGTCCTATCGGAGTCAGATTCTTCCTGCTAGAAAGGGTGAAGGGCTTATTTTTGTTCTGGAGAGAGAGTCTCCAAGGGCCTCAATTACCCCCTTTCCCAAGCAAAAACCTTTACAAGTCCTTGCGAAGTATACATGTAATATAACTAGTAGTAGTGTGCTGTAAATCTAGTGTGGGCAAGCAACAGCTACCATAGGGAAACACAAAACTACTTCTCTGTGACAAACATCCATTATGTAATTGGTTACTCCATAGTCCTGTTAATATTGTATTAAGTTAGTGGGTATCTTGTTCTACACAGTTGTGAAGTAAAATTTAGTGTTTTTAGCTTTATCAATACGTTTGGAGATCTTTATTCAGTGAGGACAAGTTAGAAAGCATGAACATTAATAATTCAAATTGAATTTTTCATGTGCAAAAGGGGAGACCTTTTTCATCATCATAATGCAAAAAAAAATTGAGGAGGATTTTGACCAAAATGCGAAATTGACCGTTGGTTTGAGACACACATGGAAATTCATTCCAAGACCAGTGTTGCCTACCAACTCATTCCTTCTCTTGTTTCTTGGGTGCCTTAGAAAGCTTTACAAACCATCCCTCTCAGCCCTTTTCATTGTTAATGTTTAGCCTTTTATACATTATCATCTTCAGGAGAAGTTAAGTGACTTGCCAAAGGTCACAAGTGCAAGTAATTTGCAAAACGGGGAGTTTTGACCTTGTCTGTAATCAAAGAGCCACAAACCTCATCTGGCATCTGCCTGGAGTGCTCTGAAAGGCAGTTCCGTGACGTTAGTGACGCTTTAGTTGAATCCAGTCTGCAACTCTTGTGGGCTGGGGGGAGGAAGGGAAAGGGGGAGTCAAGATTTCGTACATTTCTAGTCTGATGTTTTTTGGGCTTTTTTTCTTTCCTAGAACGTACTAAAGAAAAGAGACCAAGTTCAAGCAGAGTATGAAGCGAAATTGGAAGCTGTAGCCTTGAAAAAAGAAGACCGCCCAAAGGTTAGCATTTGAGACCACTTCATAAAATGAGTGGCATATTTGTCATTCAGCTTCTCTCAGTTGAAAAGTCTGGAGAAATGGAGCTAATGCTTATGTTTCTAGGTCTGCGTTTACTCTCGTGCCTTCTGAAAAACAGCAGTGCTCAGCAGAACAATGTCTTGTCATATAGCTGCAAGCTGGCTTTAGGAGGTAAGCCAAGGAGAATGCACTAGCAGCCAAATTCAGTGCAGAAAGGAGAACGACTGAGCTAGTCGAGTTATAAAGTATTTCTAACTGCAGATACACCACCACAGCAAATGGAGTTCTTTGGCTGTTCCACATGGGTAACACATTTGTCCCACTGTAAGGCCTAGCTGCTGTAGGCTAGATCCAAAACCAATGAAAGACTCCTGTTGATTTCGGTATCCTTCAGATGAGGCCCTTAAAAAGCAAACGATCTTTCTTACGTTAGCGAGGTGCAACTCTTGCCACCTTTGGGACAAGTTGGTGTCTGTTCTCAATGTGAAATCCAACCAAGATTGGCGACTCCAAATAGTAATCAGTCTTAGTTGGGTTTCTTTCTGAGCCCAGGCACAAACTTGACATGGCCTTCACAGTATTGCTATATGATGAGGTAAAGCCTTCTACAAGCTGTATCTTGTGAATTATGGCAGCAACATTCAGCAAGAGGATGATGCACTTAATCTCTCTTTCCCAATCTGCTTCCGCTTTGACTTTTTTTCCTCCCTCAATCTTCTCCTGAGGTCGGGCTGTCTCCGAAGCTCGAGGAGCAGAAACTGAAGATACTTGCGTGGGGAGCCTGAGTGAAGAGTTTTGCATAATGATGATTCCTCACTATGTGTAAATGTTGAATTGGAGGATCTTGATAGGAATTAGTTGGGAAACTGACTCATCTGGCTTCCTCCAGCTTCAGTGCTCCCCACTGTGCCTAGGGTTTGCAGCGTATTTAGTGGAGTGCCCCAGCAGTTGTTTCTTTAATGCAAACAGTTCTTAATTTATATTATCTACAAATGTGTCCTTCAGTTTAAAAAAAAAAAAAAAAAAGACTCTTCCACTTATGCTGTATGGCAGGGATAGTCAATTTTTTTTTTTTTGGTCAGGGTCCAAATTTCTTGGTCAAGGTATATTAAGGTCCAGACTCCAGAGAAAATAAGTAATTAAAAAGATTGCGGGGTCCATTCAAAAGCGTCTGGCAGTCCGGATTTGACAGACGGTCCACCTGTTGACTACCCCCCACTTTATGGGGCTTGAGACATTCGGTGCTACCAACAGTTCAATACAGCAATGTTATGTGTTTTCAATAGCTGTTTGCATCATCTTGGCACTTTCAAGTTTTTGTCCAAAATAGTAGCAAAGATTGCTTCCCTTGGTGATGGCTTTCAGATTTAACTTAAAAATAAAAAAAATCCTTTCAGCTAGACCTATGCAAAAATCTTCCACACAAAGATTGTCATAGTTTGTTTCCTTACCTCTCAAATACAGCTGAACAAATGGATATTATAACATTTTTGTTCAAAAAGTTCTGATGCTGCCAACCTGTCACAGGTTGTAGGTAGAAGTTATTTGAAATAGTTAAGACATATAAACTCCTGAAACTTTTTGAAATGGAAAAGCTGATTAGCAATCACTACTATACTGGGTAAGGTTATCATTTAATCTGTGGTTTTGTCTTGCTTTCTTTGAACTCTTTTAGCTGTTTGCATGGTTTAATGGAATGTAGAACCCAAACAAAAAACAGGCCAGAAGAACTGGAATTTGCAATGAGTTGGACTTTTGTTGCCTCACTTTGCAGTTGCACTATTCAGTTTGTTTTTGGATCCATTGAAGTTAATATTTCCAAGAAGATAATTCTGTCACAAATCTTTCTGGTATTCTAGTGGGAGTTAATCATTGTAGCCAACAACAAATAGAGAAGGCTCCAAGAAATATTTTTTCTCCTTTTAACCACTGGAGGGCATTGGTGGATTTGCTCTGCTTCATAACCTGACCTGATTCCCAACAGACTCGTCATATCCAAAATCTAATAACAGTTTGTCTTGATACAGTCCCTCTTTAATTATTTAAGCTTCACAAGTGTGTGCATATTGAATCAGTCTGTGACTAAAATAATTCTAGTGTTTAAGCCAGCAGATACTAAATCAGGATATACTTTGCTTACTTCCGAATAGTCATCATGTGTATCCAGTATAATATATGTTATCCTGAAAGCTTTTATATGTGTTGTGACAGTCCATTTGCCATCTCTGCAGTGTTTTGCCTTCAGCAGTTGCAGACATAGACACTTTCCATTCCCATTTCTCTCCTGACTTGGCCCCAGAATTCTGTATTGGAAACATTGAATTTATTGAAATCTCAATTACTAATGTAACAAAAGTAAAATAATAAACATACCCTTAACTAAATAGTCAATGAGCATGAAGCACCAGTTGTGGCATCTGGCTTTTTGCCCCAAAGCTTAAAGGCACAACAAATCTATGGGAACAGTAAATAGTTTGGTTAATACATAACTGCTGGCTGAATTTGTCCTGGTTTCAGAAAGGCAGACTTCGGATCTTTCACACGTTATTGGCAATGTAAAGTAAGTTGCATGCAATTAAAGTAAACCCATAAGTAGGAAATGCACATTCCCACTCTTGAGTAGCTTGCAATGGGTTAGTCCCTAAACAGGGATCATATGTACCTGGGACTTTTTTAGCCTTAATCCTGAACTTTCTGTCTCTTGAGGACTGAACCAGCTACCAAATTAATTGCACATTAATGAAGTGCATTATAGAGAGCTAGACAAAATTGTGTCTCAATCGAGTCAGTGTCACTTGCTGCATAAATGGAATTCTAGAAAGGATACAAATTCTGCAGTAGAAATCCTGTAGTCCTAAGGTTACACTGACTGCAGAGCAGGGATTTATTGATACAACTTCCATTAGTAGCTAAATCATTTTGAATATCTAACGAAGAATATAAACGACTTTTGATCAGTCTCACCTGGGTACATGCTTTTTCTTTCCTCATTCTACCCATGATTCATTTCAAAGTTTGTCACAGCTGCACGTGTCTTCGTTCACCATGATGGTAACTCTGTGCCAGAATTAAAAGCCTTAAATCAATAGTTGGTTGAACTACCTCATTTTCAGGCTAATGAAAATTTAAAACACTTAAGCCTGTACTCCCATCTTTAATTAAAACAAGATTACTGAGAGCATATGCATGTAAAAATTAATGTACAGCGGTGTCAGTTGGTTTCCTTGAGGTCGGTTAAAACATTCACATTCCTTAAAAGTACATGTTGAAGGTTAAGCCCAAAATTGGATCCAATTTTACTCTTAGATTCACAAATTCAGATAACTTTTGTGGTTTTTGCCTGCACTGGCTAAATGTTTGACTTAATATCCTCTGCTGGATATACTTGCCCTTGTTGGCTGGCCTTTAGGAGACAGAGGAGCCGTTCTTTCAGACCAAGCACCTCAGCTGCCATTGACTTCAATGCTTCTAAGAATCAAGGGTGAAACCTTGATCCCACTGTAATAAACAGAAGTTGACTTCAGTGGGGCCAGGGGAGAGAGAGAGAGAGTGTGTGTGTGTGTGTGTGTGTGAGAGAGAGAGAGACTTTCACTTGGGGATAGTGCACCTAAGGCACTTAAGTGCCTTTGGAAAAATTACACACTGGTCTTTTTATCTCACCATAATCTTGAATAGTACCCTACATCTAATGGAGAACAGCTTTGAGGTCAACCCATAGAAGTCATGCCTGTGATCCTTGAGGTGGAGCATGCATGGCTTAGTTGGTGACTATTGGTGTGTCTTTGCAACCATGGCTTTGTTAGGCGACAGGGATTCTGAACTTCTGGGTTGCAAGCCCTAGAGCAGTGGGCTGGGGGAGGGGTGACCAACAGGTGTTTCAGTGTTGTTTGACAACCCTCCTGTCTCCCTTTCGTTTAGGAAAAAATGTATATAGCAGTTATGGTTTCAGAGATCCCTGCCTGAATCTGTTGGCATCCTGAAACAAGATCTGAGGGGCAGATTGTCACACCAACCTCAGTTATGGAAATGTCCGTTCTGTGGCAGTGGAGTTTAGCATTCTTTTTTCTAGTGCACAATGAAATTTTCTCAACCTGGTCTCTTGGCCTTTCTTGGATCTGCGTACACCTGCATTTTTCCTTTTCCTCCAGGGGTGTTAATTGGATTTCTTTGTATGCTCCTTGCATTATTCACGGAGTTAGGCAGCAGGCTAGTATCCTCTACTCCGCCTTCTTCCCCCTTCTGTGCATCGACCACTGGCAACCTCACTTCCCCTCTGGTGGTAGCTTGTTAGCTACTGTGATCTCTCCAAGGCATTGTCACAGTAGCTTGCAAAGAATTGTGGGGTTTGCATATGGCCACTAAAAGACAGAAGCACTGTGCCATTTGGAGAGCAAGCCTCTATCTTTACAAAAAAAATCCACTGAATTCCTAAAAAAACAAAAACCCAAACCAAAAACGTGCGGCTTCACAAAGTCCGATGCCTGTGTTAAGTGGCAATGCTATAATCCTGCAGTCCTGTGAGGGCCAGACTTGGTACTGCTGTGCACAGTGGAAGCTGACAAGCCCCACGTAACTGGGGAAACACGGGTTGTGTCCTCTGTCTTGACTGGCAGATCCCAACTCAACATTTAAGTTAAAGCAGTTTCCGTCTCCAGTGATGGTCAGCTAACACATTCTTGATGTTGCTGCAGATGTTCAGGGGCAGGAGTCTAGAACAATTCAGGGGAGTCAGTTTCCCATTAAAACTGGATGAAATGACAGATGTGCCTTCTGCACAGCTCTGAAATTTTGCCTCAGAGTTGGGAGGATCTATACGTGAGTTTCTTTTTTTTGTTTTGTTTTTTTCTGGCTACTGACAGGTGGAGGAATCCCTTCAAAGCTTTCCAACAATCACTTCTAGCAGCTGCTTGGCTTGGCCCTGCTACACTGGTAGCTTTGGCACCATCTGTGCAGCTGTAACTGGAAAACATTATATAACCCATTCTATTGTATCCCAAGCCGTTTGGACACATGGCTTCTAAAGCTTCCCAGTAATGTAAACAGACACAATGCTAGTGGGACTGCAAACGATATACGAGGCTGTAGAAGTTGAGAACTTTAGCAGAGAGAGCCCGATGGCATGCACTGGACCCGTCTCGTGTGATGAAATGGACACTCGACATCAACACCTCCTCTTCCAAATTCAAGTTTGGCTTTCATGTAGCCAAATTCTGAATCCCATGTCTGAACTCAGAATACATGAGATCTTCCTTGCTAACCTGGCTCTGCCCTCGCAGAATATTTCATTGGCCAGCACTGACTTGGTCTGAAATCTTCTCTCCAGGGGGGGAGGGAATATCGTGTGGGTTCTCAACATAAGGGGGTGCAAACAGGTAAGTGGGCTTGCAAATACCCTATCTTTCCTCTATGGCTAAATGGGCATGGTAGCCCGGGGGTGTGGAAAATGCTGAGAACCAGTGATAGGGAACTGAAAAATGTTGCTGAAGCATGTTGAATCCTGAAAGAGCCACATCTCAGGGGACTTGTGAGCATTGACCAGTGCTTGAGAAGCAAAGCATTTCTCCTTCCCCTCTCTCCCCACCAGAATGGGAAGCTGAAATGGGCCAGAGAGGTCAATCACTGTCAGGTGTGGCTTAAGCACAAGCTTGGGAAACAGGAATTCCTGGCCTAATCTTGGCTCTGTCAGCAGGCAAGCATTCTGCCTGCGCTACTCCCCACAGCTAGCGTATGTAGAGTCAGTGAATTCCGAGAAGGGAAAAAATCTTCCAGAGGGGTTCCAAGAGGTGACAAACATCTTGAAGTAATGGAAAACACACAACTCCTCTACAACTTAGAATGTAAGTGAGGGCTAGAAAATAAACACTTAAAGGGCAGAAGGAGTACATACCGTGCTTACTTGCCCTGTGCTCATCAAATTCAGCCCTCACTGATTGTAGGCACTGTTGGTTAGACATTCCACACTGATGGTAAACTCATTTTCTTTATCAAACATTTAAAGAGGTGCAAAAACTCAAACTTGGAGCAGGAGCAGGAGTTGGATTCAGAAATGATTTCCTGGACCACCTCTACACAGAAGCTTGCCTTGGCTTAAATAAACCTGTCCCTTTCCAATGACTGTAGTCAAATCCGTACGAGTCAGTACGTAGACAAGGCCATTGGCAGTTGGTTTTAAGGTGTAGTATCACTTGATATTAAAACGATAAAAATCACGGTTACTAAGTGGCTTTGATAGTCCTCCATAAGTGCTACAAATATTTCAACAGTACAACGGAGCCATTGGAATTCACCTGAGCTTCTGCATAATTCAGTTTCCCTTTCCTTGCAGCTCTGTCTTCTGGCTGGGGAGGGGCGTGCTGTTCTCACTAATATTGCACTCCAGTGTAATCCCAGGAGTATGGATATACAGGGTGGAGCTGATAGTGTGAACCTCCTAAAATAGAAGTATAGCTTCCTGCAGGACCACAGTGAGCCCCGTTGCTGACACAATATTTCCAGCTAGCATTCTGGTACCTTGAATGTTCTACTCTGGAGTGGTCTCCGCTGATGCGGCTACACACCTTCAGCTGTGGTCTGCAGTGTGGGGTTAACTGCTGTCACCAAAGTCAGTGGTAATACTCCCATTACCTGCAGAGAGAAGAGAACCAGCGCAGCGCTGAGTACTTTGGACAATTCCAGCCTGTCTCTTTGTTAGTTGGCTCGTGCCTCGTTTGACTAGAGGCTCTTCTTCAGAGAAGTCGAGCACCCACTGCTCCATTGACTTCAGTAGGAGTCTCCAGCACCTCTGAAAATTGGGCCTTTTTGCTCTCATTCTGCCAGTTGAAGTGATTAGCATGTTAGGAGACACTTCTGTCTACCTGCCTTAAGTATTTCTAATGTGCCTATTGCTATAGCTGGCTCTTCTGGTTCTACTTCCTCTTCGTTTCTGCGTGCAGAGCCAGTTTCGTTAGGGTGGTGTGCACACAAGTCACTGCATTCCATGGGGCAAAGATATTCTGATATTAATTTAGGCTAGTTTTTAGTGCAAAACCATGCCCCTGAAGTTCTGGGAGTCAGTGGCCCATAATGCAGCTCGGGGAACCTGGAATGTTAGTCATCGGTTACACCCCAAGAAAACAGCTACACTTAAAATGCTGCATCGATGCAGCTGCACCAGTGAAGTGCTTTAATGAAGACTGTCTACGCTGACAGAAGTGAGCTCTCCGTTCGAAGTTAATCTAGTCCGTGAGAGGCAGTCGCTGTTTCGGTGGGAGACGTTCTCCTGACATAGCACTGTCTATACCGGCACTCAGGTTGGTGTAACTGTGTCGCTCCGGGGTGTGGATTTTTCACTTCCCGGAGTGATATAGTTATATCAACGTAATTGTGCAGAGTAAACCAGCCCTCAGTCTCTGCTATGTACAGTTTGTCCCAGATTTGTGCATTGCCTGGCCCTCAGGCACCTGCCTTTGTAACTGCACATTGGATATACTATGTAGCAGCCTACTTGTAATGACATGAATATCTTGTAGGTTGTACCTCTTAATCCACTGGTCACTAAAGGGACAGTATGTACCCAGGGTTCTTAGTTGGTGTTTATGGGTATAGACAGGAATACCATACATGTGGACTCTTTATATAGAGCTACAGTCAGGATGTGTACTTTCAGGGTATTAAAAGGAATATTTAAAACGTACAATCCTCTTCTGAGAGAGATCCTCAGATTTCGTGTGGATGCATCAGACATGGAAAAACAAGGGGGTGGCTGACCTTATGTAAAGAGCTAAACGTTGCTGAGAAATAAGGTTGATAATCACTTTGAAGGATTTGTCTCATGAGTCCGTTTTACTTGTGTCAAATTCCCCTAGATTGAACTTGATCTCTGTTGATGCTGTTTCCACTAGTGCTTACTGGAGCCCCATCTCTGCCCTCTTTGTCCATCATGCTACACGCTGAATAGACAAAGTTCCTGCCCCAAAGATCTTGCTTTAAAAAAAAAAATCAAGAAAAACGGGGTAGAAGAAAGGAGGCATTATCACCATTGCAGAGATGGGGAGTGGAGGGACAATATTGCCCAAGCCCACAGTGAGTCTGTGGCAGAGCTAGGAAATGAATGCAGATGTTGCTGAGTTCTAGTCTAGTGCTTAAACCACAAAACCGTCTGTCCTCTCACTGTAGCTTGGCTAAGCGTTCCTTGGCCTATCTTTGTGTCCTGCTCCAGCTAAAGTTTAGGGAGTGTGGAGACATGCAAAGCAACCTGCCCAAACTACTGTGCATGGATATTAAAATCTGGGTGCAGGTGAGGATTTGGCTCTTCCTGTTGCAGCCATTGTACCTGTTGCTTTTTTCATCTGTTCCTTTCAGTAACTAAAAATGTCATTTTGTGAGGTAGCAGGTAAAGAAATAGAAGGATGAAATGACACGTGTAATATTTTATCCATACTTTTTTACCTATTTAGCATGGTCTGGGTAATTAAAATTTATTTTAAATGAGGGGAGAAAGATGATGTGGTGGGAGGCCGTTGTTGCAAATAGATTTTTCAACGAGATTATGGCTGCTTCTCGCTTCAGGTGCCAGCGGATGTTGAAAAATGTCAGGACCGAGTGGAATGCTTCAATGCTGACCTGAAAGCTGACATGGAGAGATGGCAGAACAACAAACGGCAAGACTTTAGGCAGCTGCTTATGGGAATGGCAGATAAAAACATCCAATACTATGAGAAGGTACTGCCCTGCGCTGCAGCCGCACCGAGGGTATCATACAAATAACCCCTTTGGGTTTGGCTAGGGGCAGCTTTCAAACTTTGCAAACCCTGCATTGGGGTAAAGGCTAGTGCTCAGTATGAGGGCTTCTCATCAGGTGTTTAAGGTTTTTAGGTAAACTAAAGGCACTTGATTTGCCTATTGCTTCCACAGAGAATTTCAATATTACCGCTTCATTATGGCTTGAGCTGTAAATCATTAAACAGTGGCTGAATGTAATGAGGGCCGTGGAGTTAAACAAGGGAAGGAATTAACCCACTGACTTAATCCATCTACCTGATGGAGACTTCTCTTCCCCCCCCCCCCCCCCCGACCCCTTATGTTTTGCCCCTTTTGTCCGGACCTGATGCTGCTAGACTTGTCTGATGACAAGCAGCTGTGTATGTACCGGGTGCTGCCCCTGCAGTTGGGTTAACGTGGGCCTAATCCAGCAAATATTTACCATCAGGCATACTAGATTGAGGAGGGAGTCTGTCTCTCCCTCCCATTTCTGACTTTCACTGAGTCACTGGAGGAAGAGCCAAATGTGCTTACATGGTCCTGTGGGAAGATTATGTGGCTTAGGAAATGGAGGTTGGGAAATAGTGATCTTAATTTTGCCACTGTGCATTATGATTAACTTCTGGCTACATGACGTACTGCGTCTGAAATGCAATATGCTTTTTTTCCCTCTGAATCTTAGTTTACCGTAACAGATTATGTTCCACATGCAGCATATGTCCCTTGTATACAAGATCATTGAGTCAGCCTTGTATTTTGAAATTACGATTAGGTGAATGTGGAACTGGTTGACAAATCATGTCCAAGAGTAGTTATCAATGGCTCACTGTCAGACTGGGAGGATGTATTTAGTGGGATCTGTCCTGACTGCAGTACTAGTCAACATTTTCGTCAGTGACTTGGATAATGGAGTGGAGAGTGCATTTAAAATATGTGGCTCTCACCAAACTCAAAGGTATGGAAAGCCCTTGAGAACAGGATTAGAATTCAAAGTGATGTTGATAAATTGGAGAATCGGTCTGTAGTCTAGATGAAATTCAGCAAAGACGACAAAGTACTTCTTCATTTAGGAAGGACCAATCAAATGGGGAATAACTGGCTAGGTGATGGTACTGCTGAAAAGTATCTGGGGGGATTCTAGTGGATCACAAATTGAATATGATCCAACAATGTGATGCAGTTGCAAAAAAAACCCAATATCATTCTAGGGTGTAGTAACAGGAGTGTTGTATGTAAGATGTGGGAGGTAATTGTCCTGCTTTACCTGGTATTGGGGAGGCCTAAGCTGGAGAACTGTCAGATCTGGGTGCCACACTGTAAGTAGGGTGACCAGATGTCCCAATTTTATAGGGAGTCCCAATAGTCAATATTTTTTCTCATATAGGCACTTATTAACCTCTGCCCCGTCCTGATTTTTCATACTTGCTATCTGGTCACCCTAACTACAAGAAAGATGTGGACCAAATGGAGAGAATCCAGAGGAGAGATCTAACAATGATAAAAGGCTTAGAAAACCTGACCTCTGAGGAAAGGTTAAAAGCAAAACAAAACACAAAAAACCCCCACCAACAACCCCAAAACCTGGGCATGTTTAGTTTTGAGATAAAAAGCTGGAAGGTAAGAGAATGTAAGTCTTCAGATATGTTAAGGGCTCTTATAAAGAGAATGGTGATCAATTATTCTCCCATACCTGCTAAAGGTAGGACAGGAAGTAGTCGGTTCAATCTGCAGCAAGGAAGATTTAGGTGAGATATTAGGAAAAACTTTCTCACTATAAGGATAGTTGAGTACTGGAACAGGGAGATTGTGGAATCCCCATCAGCAGAGATTTTTAAGAACAGGTTAGATAAACACCTACCATGGGTGATCTAGCTTTTACTGCATCTGTCTGAACTTGGGGGGTGAACTAGATGACCTCTTGAGGTCTGTTCCAGCCCTACATTTCTATGATTCTGCATTATTTATTATTTGTTTTGCTGTGCCTAGGTAATAAATAATTATTTATTTGTTTTACTGTGCCACGAGTATTGTAAGAGCCTAGGCGCTCTCACAATACTTGTGGTTCTTTGCTTCATTCATTGCCCATCTTAGTAGTTGTGCCTTACAAAAGCATAAATTATGAGATACTAGCATGTAAATATCTAAACGTTGTTAGCTTCGATGCTATTGTAATCTGCATACATGAGGACGACAAAATTAGTTTTGGTATTTGAAAGCTGAACCTTACAGCCCGAACAAAGTTCATTTTAATAGCATTTCCTAGGTTTGCTTTAAAGGAAAGAATTTCTTTTGTCCAGCACTATTTGACTAGGCCCTCCTAGACCGTCCTGTTTTGGGCAAGATGTGCTACTGAAAACGTGAGTTGCTGACAAGTGTGTGCTGAATGAGTATTTGGGTCTAAACGACCATAAAAATAAGCCTGGAATGAAAACTACCTGTGCTGTTGCGCCCATTGTTCTGTAAAAGAATCATCTGTCATGTCTAGCACTATGGGGCATGGGTGGTCAGGCCTCATGGTTACTCAGGGGCCTGGAACCAGAGCTGGGGTCAGAGTCAGGTGTCATGCCATAGGTCAAAGCAGGAGCGAGTGTCAGGTAGGGTGTGCAAGCAGGGACCTGGAGCAAGTCAGGAAAGCAGCAACTGGGAGCAGATGTGGTCTGGGAAAAGGAGGGCAGGAACAAACTGGGAGACAGGAACCAGAAGTCAGCCAAGTAGGCAGGGTCCATAGTATTGGCCAGCCAGGGATTCACCAAGTTGCTTGGACAACTTCCTGTGGCTCTTTCTGGCTTAAAGTAGCATGTCCCAGCCCATCGGTGGGGCTGGGCATTGCCTCCAATTGGGAGCTTTGTGGCCAAAGAGCTTTGCTAATCCCCTTAACTGGTTTGGGTGAGCTGCTGCGTGGCAGCCGAGCAATGCCTGGGAACCCTTGGGTTAAGGCCTGTGGACTCTCACCACCTGTTACAGTACAGTACCTAACAGTGAGCCTTGTATTTAGTGCCTTTTTAAAAGTAATGTACTTCGACCTCACTGCTTTGTTACATCGTCTTCCCCTTACTGGCTTTGCTCTGTTTGTTTTTTCTCTTTCTCCCGTCATCTCCTGTGCGGTGTCTCTAATTCCCTTCTCTGGCTCTTCCCCAGCTCTTTTCTCTCTCCTTAGAATTTCTCTCTGTGTCGTCGTACCTGACTCATCAGACAGATTCTCTCCCATGTAGGGCTTGAAAACTTTACTTGACACCAAGGGTTAGAGTCTTCCCTACACCACCTGCCCGAGAGCTCACCCTGTTGGTGATTGCTGTCTGTTGAAAATCTGACCACGCGGCGTCACTGAGAGAGCTGCTGGGTGCTGAGCTCATTAAAAATCCTGGCTTTTACCGAGATGCCTAAGTGGGAGTGGAGCTCTCTTGAAATCCTGGCCCCAAACAGCCAGAGGGCTGAGATCCAAGTTTTTAAAGGTATTTAGGAATTGCAGCGCTCTTGAAAATGAGACTTGGGCTCCTAAATCAGGTAGGTGTTGCAATGCTAAGCAAAGAAATGACTAAATACCTTTTAAAAAGCTGGGCCCAAGCCTATTCGATCAGCATGAAAGACGTTGCCCTGGATGATAGTATTTCAATTGCATCAGAAACTCCAGATAATTGGATTCCTATCCGGAGGGGTGTCTTACTCCACATTTATCATGCTAGGCAAAGGCATATTTGAACAGAGAAGCCGTATAGCTGCTGGAGAGAAGTAGGAGCCGTTTCGCTGTTATGTTTTCAGCGTTTTGCCAACCCCTTTCATCAGGGCATAGACCCCATGTCTCTTACTCTGCTTGGAGCTTTACCATACAGCCAGATGCCATAGGCTGCTAGAAACAGTCTTTGCCCTCGAAATAACACCTTTTACGAAGTCCCTGAGGAGGCTGGCATTGTATGGTGCTTGCCCAGTTGCCTGGAGCTGTGCCCATTCCTGCTCTCCAAATCCCGTCTGCATTCCTTTAAGTTTAACTTCGGAATTTCCAAGGTTTCTAGTCATACGGGCTTTTTTGATGACTGACATTCTTAACGTTTATCCTCATCCTTAACTCCAGCCTAGCAATGTCTTTTGTCTGGGGAATTTAGTAATGTTTCTTTACTACTTGTCTTCCAAGCTACTAACCGGAGGGCTAGCAGGACCACGTTTTGTGAGACCTCTTAACTTGCACGTTGCATGCCTGAGTGGTGGAACAAGAATGAGACAGCAGTAGTAGATAATGTATCTTTTAAAAAAAAATTTTTTATTAATACATGTTGTGTGGTGTTTTACAGTGCCTTACGGCGTGGGAGTCGATTATACCACTGTTACAAGACAAACCAGAGACCAAATAAGGAGCTCCTTCGTAGCCCACAGACTTCTCTACACAAGTTCACAGTACCACTGAACAACATGCGGGAGCTGTATGATGCACTACTTGGTTGAGAGTTAGCTGAGAAATGGCAGCTGTGCCCTGGCATAGACCCATTGAAAACCATGTGGACTTCCTCCTCTTTTTGTGTTAAATCGGTATGTTTCATCTTTTGAGTTACCTTAATGGTTCCTTCTCCGCCCTGTGGAGTGATCTTAGGCTTGTAATGGAAATGCACAGGGATCAAGTCACTTCTTGATAAAGAAAACTTACCTCTTTATTCCTGAAGGAACCAATGAGTGGAATACTAAAGAGATGAAAATAAAACTCTAAACTGCAAGGTGCCAACATGACATCTTTATTACCATCCTTTTTGTTTGTTTGCTAAATAAGGGTTGGTTCCTGTGAAACATTGCCCACCAACCGCCCTTCTTTTTTTTTTGGATGGAGAGGGAATGGCCAGAAGTGGACACTTTCTACGATCTGTAAACTCCCTGGAGTAAGCAATTTTGGAACTAAATCTTGGTGTGGGAGTTGGGCTAGTCCTAGATGAGAACATACTGACACCTGTGCAGAAAGAAAAACTTGTGATGCAAACCTGAACTGTGGATCGTGAGTGTGGCATGCTGTCTGTTCCTATTGAATATCCCATACTCATTTGTTTATCTTTGGTGATATGAAGTAATGTAAGCTGGCAGAAGTGTACATGTGACAGATTTGGGGATCCAAGGAGGGCTGGTGTGGGGGGTGAGTTTATGCTGCAGCTTTACCAGATGTCATGGGAACAATGGAAGCGCGCACTGGTCTGTTAACATGTTACTCCAAAGCGACCACAGACAGTTGTGCGATAGCATTCTTTGGTCCATGCTTCCACTTGTTTTCAGACGTATATAAGCTAGATTAAAGTCCTTCTGAATCTCCCTCTGGTCTTAGTCATTTAAAACATGCCCATCGTAGTAAAGATGGATTCTTTCCTTTTGCCCTTTTCTTTCACAGCAGCCGAAAGCCAAAAAGTGTCAAGTGCTTGCTGACCTCAAGTATCATTGTGCATGTGTGAAACTTGCCTTAAACATGTCAGTGGTGGATGGGAGAAGAAATACCTTCTTTTCCCCATTATGTACATTTAGTGGTCATGCTTGACTCTATTGATCCTCATTGAAAGAGCCTCTTAAGAGTCACCCTTTTTATGTATAAATTTACTTTCCTACCAGATTTTGGCAGCCTTGTATTACAACCCCCTCTGCAGAACCTCCCTTTCATTCCTTATCCAGGCTCTCCAGTTAACCACCTTTTGTTGTTAGTGGCCTTATTACCTTCCAAATGGAAGGAGCTGTTGCCAAGACTGATTCCGAAGTATCTGTAACCTAAATCTTTGTATGCAGCTACACTATCTTATTTCATCCCATAGGAACGCCGGTGTTTAATTATTTTGGCAAACATGAATGTAATATTCAGGATTCAAGGGTGATTAAACAGCTTTTTAAAAATCTCATTTTCTACCAAAGCTATTGGAATGCTCAGTTGATCTGACAAGAAATCCAGAGCTTGTTTAAAAACAAACAAACCCCAAAAACTAAACTCTTAATTGTATCCCATTTACGAAGACTGTGCAAATTCCATTTAATTCAAAGATTGTCCCCAGCTAAAATAAACGTTACAAATTGTACCTGAAGTTTCTTCATGTAAATGTAGTATCTGCATAGTCTCTGTGCAAACAATTTCTATATAAAAGTTGTGGCTGTTCAATTATTAACATGGGGGCTGCACTGGGCATAAAATTTGTCACGTTTAAGGCAATTTTTCTACTTGACCATATCATTTCCATTGATGTAGCTTTGTGATTCTAAACGTACAATCCCTGTTAAATAACCAATTTGTCAGCATCCGTTCGCTTGGTGAAATCAGGGACATTGCCTCAGGTATCGTTGGTTGCAAAGCGCAGCATAATAACAATATTGTGTTAGTACAGCCAGGGAGGCCTCTATTCAGAAATTATTCTCGAACAATGTTTTTTTCTCCTTAAGCCATTTTTTGTTCTTCCTTTCTCCAACTGTTTGATATTAGGATTTGATAATTCAGCCTAGCTGATTTGCTGGGGAATATCAGGCAGGAGTTGCTCTGATTTGCAGTGTTATACTCTTTGTCATTAATTCACATCAATTAGCTTTTAAAACCATTGAAAACAAAAACAAATGGCTTCATGTGGTGAAACCAGAGGATTGTTTAACCCTTGGAGTACAGTTTCTACCCTGTCAAATTGGTTAGCTTTATGGACATAATTGGCTCTGAAACATCAGCCTATGGTCAAGTAAATTTGCCTTCAACTTCCCCAATGAAGCAGGAAAAACAGATTCGGGATTGAGAAATGACCACTTTTTCTAGCACAGTTATCTCTTAAGAGATCAGCTAATTTGCATTTCTGCTGAGCATTAAAAAAGACACTTCTTCACAAGAGAACACTTGAAAAATGTAGTGCTTCTATTTAGAGGGGAGTTAATTTAATCTTTCCTTTTTTCTTCTGAGTTTGCACGTTCATTTTTAGATGGAAGACTGAAGGCCACCAGTTCATCAGCTTTTAGTTCCATGAGCTTGGTTCTTTATGTGCTTTTGCCATTTCTCAGAAAATACATATTATACAAGGTACTGTTAGCAAAGCACGTTGCAACGTTAAGTGAGGATTGTACTGGGTAGCAGCGGAGCTTTCATAGTTTCACTTAAGGCATTTAAACATGGTAGTAATTTCACCTTCTCCGAAGGTGGTAAGGTTTCTGGCTTTGACACCAGTCAGCTTACACCTAATATTTACACTTAACATGCACATTACATTATTCTGCTGAATACTCTCTGGAGCCAGCTGATTTTTAAATTACTAATGGAGGGAATGGAATGACTTCAGGCCTTGTTCGTTGTCAAGCAAACCCCTTTTGCAGCTAGGTCATTGGAACTCGGACACTTACATGGAAACCTCCCGGTACGTTCATTTGGTTGGCTGTAGGGAAAGCACACTTGTATCTGGAGCTCCCTGTGGGTGTAAATTTGGGTCACAGATCAGGTGGTGTAGGCTCTTGATCATGTTGCAGGTTGGCTGTTGCTCTAGTGTGAAGCAGACACTTCCTGCAGCCATGCAAAATAATATAAATCACTGTTTAAATTGGAAGCAAACTTCTAAGACGTGTAGCGAAGGGGAGTTCCTAACTATAACTGTGGGCATGTGAATAGGGTATTTTGATGGTTCCCTCTTAGACACAGCTAGCCTTTTGCTGTGTCTGTCTTTACAAAGCCTCACAGTATGAACCACCATGTGAAAATGGTGGCAAGCCAGGTGTTGTTTCACAGTTTGAATATAAGGAGATGTTGTGCAGCATGTTTGTCACACAGAGCAGACCAACTGACATACAAAATGCCAAGTGTTTTCAGAGCTGCGTTCAGTGGTCACGAGTGACTTGTTCCTGTTTGTGCTGGGTCACATCCTGCCCCTTGAAATGCAAGCTTCAAATCCTCTTGCAGTTCATCGTGTATGTGTGGGTATGTTAGGGCCCGAGTTTGACAGTGTATAAAGAGTTCCACTGGTATTTTTGTAACCGTAGCAAAGCAAGCATTTCACAAATACTGAGCAGAAATCCATTGAAAGAGTAACTTTGGTTTTACTGCATTTTTTCCTTTTAACAGGTGTTTGTGTGTTTCAGTGTATCCCAATAGGCCTTTTTCTGTGTAAAGAAATGGATCTGGCTTAAAAATTGTCTCCCTTCCTCCCTCCCTCCCTCATGCCTTCCCTTTCCCTCCCATATTGTTGAGAAACTCCACTGAACCTAAACACTGGGTCCACATTCCTTCACAACTCCATGGATTTGAACTTTTGTGGCTTGGGCCTATCCACATCATTAAAGCATCTTATGTTTCCCTGTGGTGTACTCCAACCCATTGGGTGTGCCATTTGTTGCTGTCTCTATCACTTCTGATAGGTGTGCAGTTTGGAGAGTTGTGACTTTCTTGAAGTGGCACCAGCATATCCAAGCAAGCACTGTTTGAGCTCTGATGTTTATATATAATCTAAAAAAAATTCTCTGATCAGGATTTCAATGATGCAATAAACTTGGAAGACTTAAGAAAACGAGATATTGTGGCTGCCTCCAGTAACCATTTAAAACAAAAGTTCTCCATTTCATTAAGCAGTCAGCCCCTTCCTTAAATACTGGTAGTTACCAAAACACACATTGTAGTGTGTTTATACTTAAGTCCCTTGACAAAATCATTTTGGTTTAATCAGAGAATGTGATGGTTGTGATCGGGGAAGGGAAGTAGAAATTGAGAAACGAAAAGTGGAAATGAAAAACAAAACTAGCAAAAGCTTAGCAAGGGCTTCAGGTTGTATGAATGTGCAGTGTATCCATCAATGAGTTATGCCCTAGCCTTTCAGTTCTGGAAACATGGCTTTAAATTTGACTTCAGTTCCAAATGAAATGTGAGGGCCTCCATCTCAAATCTTTGTCTGCATCACAAAACCGCTGCGCACAAACTGGCATAAATGGAAGGCCTTAAACTTATGGAGGGTCTACGAGTGTAATTGGCGGTACTGCAGAGGGAGCTCTGTGGTAATGCTTTTGCATAGTCCGTCAATACTACATACTTGCTTATGCCTGGGTCCTGCAAATACTTATGTACGTGAAGGGTTCAGTTCAACTCAATTGAACTACTTTTGTATGTTTGCAGGATGGGGGGCTTAACCCGGTTTGCCCATTTAACTAAAGAAATGATGCAGAATTAAAAGAAAATGTGCTTCAGACTATTTAATAAAATGTTTAACAGAAACTTTTTCTTCAATAAGTGGTGCTTTTGACCCAGTATTTGTATGTGTGTAAAACTGGGGGCAGAAATTCTGTCATTTGATGTTCAGCTGCCTTAAACACTACAAGGTAGAGAGACTCTCTTCTTTTTGGTTTTAACCAGTATTTTTTTTTTACTGCAAACAATTGAAGGTCATTCAAGAAGGGAAATAACCTTTTTCAGGAGAAATATTACTAGTATTTGCCAAATACATTTCTGATAACGTGAAACTGGGCACTTTCAGAAAAAACATTTTTTGTCTTTTTGGGATATGTGAAAGTTTAAATATTGATATTTTAAATGTATTTTGGTCACTTTTTGATTGTAAGAAATAAAAGATCATTTACATACTTGACACTAGTTTTGGCAAGAGGTATTTGATATATTGAAATATTCATAATTAACAATATTACTTCGGGGTTGATCAGATGAGGCAGACAATGCTTATCAAAAGAGAAGCTTTTTGAATAACTCATTCTTGCTTAGGCTATTTAACACCAAAAAATATAAAAATCAGGGGTGCTTGCATCCCCCTTGGCCTGAATAGCTGAGGCCCTAATCCTGCAAACAATGGTACAATGAGACATTTATGTCAATGGTTGTCATGGGTCAAGGGTCTACCTACATAGATTGTGGGATTTGGGCCTGTCACCCACACAGCATACAAATAGGTGATGCTGGTTTTGTTATGCAACAGTGAACTATCTACAGTATTTCATCTCTTTTGTGGGTGGAGACTGGGCAACGTTGTCATGTTCATTCTACTTCCTATGTGCCTGCACTCATGGCCCCTTTAACATTCAGGGGAGTTTATACCATGAGGCAAGTCAGTGTTGCCATGAAATTTAATTTCTGTCAGCACATTTTAAAGAATTCATCCCTTTTGTCACTCAGCATGTAGCGCCATGAATGGAAATGTTGCTGGCTAGATGGCCAACCTGTGTACTGTATTTTTGACTTTTGTAAAAACCAGTTTATAGAAACTTTTGTTTTTTCGTACTCTGGTCGTCCTCACATCACCCCACCCATGCCTGGCTAAACCAGAATGAAACTGTGAAGATTAGTCTTTGTGTGTGCATTAGCTAGTGGATGATGTACAGATTGGAGTGGCTTTTGTTTCCTACACTCAACCAAATTTAACGTGTTTTGCTTTTCTTGTTAAACTCATAGGATATAAAATGTCTTTGATTTCAGGTGCTGGCATGTTTCTGTTCCATTTCATTTATCTCTGTAGAAACATATTCTCTGCATTGTTACTATGGTCCTAGTATTGATTAAAAAAAACCAAACACCTTGAAGTAAAATCTTTGTGATGCTTGATAACTATTAGTGTGTACATTTTTTTAAAGGCACTGTTTCTTTACCTCAATTAATTTAAAGGAATGGACCAATAAATGTATTAAAGGATGATTTCTTTACCTAATACTGAGCTTCATTTTGTATAGTCTTTACCAGATATGTGAAACAATACATGCACTTATTTTGCTTGACTGTTCACTCCCTTGTACTCGGTGATGAAACTTATGCTTTCAATACTGCCTCGTCCAGTGGGGGAGGATTTCCCCGGTGCTTTGCAAATGTGATAACTCAGCTGTTTACATCTACCTCCTGGTGATACCCTTCACCATAGTGCGATACTTCGCTTACACACTTTAGCCGTACAATATTGCTGTGCTTCAGCACTCCATTTATAAAATGGGGAGAATG
Organism: Mesoclemmys tuberculata; assembly: GCA_007922155.1. Classification (NCBI taxonomy): domain Eukaryota; kingdom Metazoa; phylum Chordata; order Testudines; family Chelidae; genus Mesoclemmys; species Mesoclemmys tuberculata. The sequence continues at coordinate 8,706,076 of ML675650.1, forward strand.
ACGTGTTCTCACTGCAGGGAAGTGCCCATGGTTACACAGAGCCAGGACTTGGCCTCAGTTCTCCTCCAACCTAGTCCAGTATCTTAACGGCATTACCAACCTTTTCCTCAGAAGACACAGGTAAGGGGTAAAACTGTCCTACTGTCTCAGCATAGTGCAACTGACAAATAACGTAAATGGCAGGACATTGTACTAAAAGCAAACTTACTTGGCTCTTTTCTTACAGAAGGTGCTGAATTTTTTTGTAATCTGCATGTGTCTGTGGCTTTCTAAGGTCTAGTTCACACAACTTTATGATGGTATCATTGCTGCTTTCTGCAGGTATCACCTTGAATAGTACCTCTCATCTGTCAGGGACCACTTCCCCCCCTTAAGCTGCATGGATATGCTGGTTTGGTGGGACTGGGGTTAGATAGCAAGATTCTGCAGCTCTTTCCAACACCACTGTATCAAAGCATTTAGAGGATACATGTGTTCAATAATTCTTTATTGATGCATTGATTTACAACTTGTGTAAAAAGTAAATGTGGGTGAAGTGAGTTCATGGCTGAATATATGAGAGGATGTGTCCTCATGCCTTTCAAAAATAGTTTAACCTGGTTAACAGTCAGTGTCCGCTGCTGAAGTAACTTTAAATTTTCATCCCCTACAAATTGCACCCACAGTATGAGCCAAAAGAGCATCATGCATGAGCTCTGTTCCCACTTCATTCCAGGGGCAGCACTTGTACCTGCACAGATCTGGTAAAACAGTCCCTGAAGGTCTGACTATGATCCAATTAAGGTGCAGCTAATGAAAAGTGGTGCTGTTTCTGAAGCTAATGAATAGGTTTACAGTAATGCTGGGGTGTTGGGGGGAGGGGTAGGCCATTCAGCAAACACAGAATAAGACTGTCCAGGTCTGAAGAGTTTGCAATTATCTCTAGATCGAAAAAACAAAGGATCAAGCTCTGCATCTTCCCCTCCTTTCCACTTTGAGCACCCTCTTAAATGTCTTTGCTGGGGCTAGTCCTAGAAAAGCTCTTCTTTTTAACACACAATGACATCTAAGGTCAAACCCATCTAACATTCACACTGAAACGCCATATGAATTGCAGTTCAGTGAATTTGAAAGGTCAGTATCGCTCTCAAAAGGAGCTTCTCTCTATAAAGGAGTTTGCCCTTTTTATATCCCTCTTCTCCTCGAGTGCCCTACCCCTCATGCAATTTAATTTGCAAACTGCGGGTACTGGAAATTTTTATGCATAAGTGAACTGTCCCATCTTCTGACAGACCTAATCCTCCTATCTGCTCCTCCAGGACTTTTGTCTGGCAGCAATTCTCCCTCCCTGTGAACTGTCCATAATTTTCTCCAAGGTTGCTGCTGAAGGGAGGTGATTATCTCAGCAGGGCTTGTCCCCACAGCCCTTATTCTACAGCCTGACAGAGCTCTGGCTCCAAACTTTAGTGCCAGTCTATTACTTCCCAGCTACAGTGGAAGCTGAAGGGATTTTTTGGGCTAGCAGCCAAGATGGTGTTTTCCCTTCCACGGGCATAAATTTGAAATCAAATGCAGCTTGACTAGCTCCAGAAGAGATCGTTTACCACTTCTCAACCACAGAAGCAGTGGGGCAAGCATCTCCCTCTCACAGCAGAAGGGTGGGGTGGCATGCTGATTCGGTATGTGTCCTCAGCCTGTTGGCTACCCACGCTGGCATTCTGTGGCGTGGATAACTAAGATGACGTGTTTAACTTCACTCTAAAGCAGTACTGACTAAAACTAGTGTGACAGACCAGAGAAGCTGTGTCGTCCTCTGTCAGGCCTCTGAGCTACTGCGTGTAGTAAAAACAAGACTTTAAAGACTCTCAAATTTACTTGCCGCAGGCAGAGGCTTTTGTGGGCTGTAGCCCACTTTGTCAGATGCAATTTGTTAGTCTTTAAAGTGCTGCGGGACTTCTTGTTTTTGCTGTGTACGGATTAAAAGGGCTACCCCTTTGGGACTAGTGTAGTAAGGCGCTCTACCCTACAATTACTCCCAGACCTAAAACTTGCAACTGCATGCCATCATTCCGCTAGGACTTCACGGGAGCCAGATGTTGACTGTTGCTTGTAGGCCACGATACTGTAGAAAACAAAACGAGAAGGCTGTGAACAGGTCCGTTAACAGGAATTTCACTGAAGGGGGAGTTTGATCCACATTGCTAACAGTTCTGCCTGCTTTCTCTTAAAGTATTGGCACAGTTGCTTTTATGCTTGCTAGCCATGTAGTTGATAGCTTACACTGTGTTATTTTTGTTAATTGCCCCCGGGAGGAGCCTTGCACATGAACAGCTGCTGTATCTGTAAGATCCTTGAACATCTTTAATCCAATGATGCCTTAAAATATAGGTGGTAACTGGTAACTATGCACTGACTGTGGAGGCAGGCTGGGAGAAGTACCAGATCACTTGCTCACAATGGAAAAGAAAAAGTTGCCTCCACTTTGGACAGGCTCAACTGGTGACTACTACCTCCTCTGAGTAAGACTGAATGAACCCCTAGCCACGACAGCTGTATAGGCATCCTTCAGAAGGAGTCTCACTAGGGCCCCGATCTGCAAGTTCCCATTTATTTATTGCAGTTAACTGTCGGGGGGCGTTAATTGCATAGATGCCAATATTCAACATAATGCACCAAGAGTGGTACACTAGTGCGTGGCCTCTGAAATGACCTCACCTGCACCCAGCCTGCTCGCTATTGTAAAAGAGGTAGCGAGCCCGGACAGGGCCTTGGGTGAAGTCTCACACTTAGTAGTCTGCTGCACCCTGTCTTGTGTCAAATACGAACACCCTAGTCTAGTGATGGCACCTAGTTCAAGACAGGTGCTGTGTTAAATACATTGTCTCAGCAGGCGTGAGTCTACTGCCATGCATCCCCGGGCTCCCATGCTGACTGAGGAATGAGGAGGTGCAATTCTTACCTTCCTGCTCCACTTATAATCAGCACTAAGGGATGGGTGGGTTTGCTGCCCGCCCCCAGAAGGACAACGGAAACCAAGCAATTGAGGAAATAGCACCCTTTTGCACTTACAAACAGGTTTAGATTAGGAAGCATTTATTTTGCCATTTTTTTTCTACATGCCTCTTGTCTCATAACTTGTGGTGCATTCTGTCAATTATTGGCATCACTACTGAATTAAATGCCACTGACTTAATTAACAATTAGTGCCAATGCCAATTTATTATGTAACCATGGATGGGGAAAGAAGTCTCCACAGGGTCTCCTCTAAGATACAGAGGGCTTTAAGTTGCTTATTGCAATGTGATTCAGCTGTGTCCTTCCAGAGAAAAAAGTCAGAGGTGGTTAAGGTACCTGGCTGTGAAAAACCAATGATTCCCTCTTTGCATATCTTAGCCTAGGTACAGCTGTGGCATAGTGGGCATGTCATGCAGCTTGGAAAAGAATATGATGTTCCTGCTTCCTCTGCCAGGTCTGTGGTTTAACTGATTCTAGGCTACGGCTACTCTAGAGAGCTTAAAGTGGTGCAGCTGCTCCGCTGTAAGCTCGCTAGTGTAGCCAGTCTAAGCCAGAGAGCTCTCCCGTTGGCTGAATTACTCCAGCTTCTGCAAGTGCCAGTAAAAGCTCTTCTGCTGACATAGTGCTGTCCACATGGGCACTGATGTTGGCATAAAGATGTTGCTCGGGGGGGGGGCGGCAGGGTGTGGCTTAACTTGTCATCTTAAATTGTAGTGTATATTTCTTTTCATTGGTGGGTTGTGCTGCTTTGATACGTGAAGAAGCCCAGACAGCTGTTGTGTTTCTTCCTTTCTTTCAATCCATCTGTTTTTACCTTCTGTAATATCAACTTTGGTTTGGCTGGAGGACTTCCTGTGACTCTCAAGGGGGATATCAGCGTATAGGGTTAACACATCCACTCCTTCAGGTACAGATATCATTTCTCCACCAAGTAAGTCACAGCATCAAACGTGTTAAATTGAAAAGTATAAAATAGGCTGACCAGAAATCCTTTCCTCTTTCTGTTCTCCTTCCTTTGTGCATGATGTTAAATAAATCACTTATTTAAACAAATAAATGCCAGCCAGGAAGGCTCCAATGTGGTTTTAAAAATAAAAAAGGAACAAGTCTGCTCCAGCTCCCTGTGTTTTTAGACACGTAATGTGTACAATCACACAAGAACAGAGGTCTTATTTTCCCCTCCCCTTCTTTTGCAAGTCCCTTAAGGAGGAAGAAGATCCCTTGAATAACATTTCTCCCTCTCCTTACCTGATGGGGATGATACTTAGGCAACTCACACCAAAAGACAAAAGGAAAGAGAACCCGCTGAACCAGTCCAGTGTCTTTTGATAAAGCTTGTTGTAGGCTGTAGATGTAACGACTCCTGTGAGCACTAAAGATAGCTGCAGCATGACAAACACCTTACCTGTCAACAAGCAGATAAATAGTTATGCTTAGTCAGAGCCTCAAAGTAAGAAGGAAAACCACTCTATATGGAATAAATATGGACAGAAAGCCACAGCTGTGTTTAGGTGCAGTCCCTTTGACACATAATAAATATTTTGGGCAGCATGGAGCCTTTAGAAGAAACCACCCTTGTGCCGGACCTGCTAGTCTTAAGAAGAAGCTCTTCCCCTGTACTTGTGGGCCACCTCTGCTAAGGAACCAACAAAAATTTGTTTCTTAGGAAGTTGCCATTTATGCGTGTTAGCTTTCTTCTTTACAACCTATACTCACTCCCCTGCCATCTGTTCTCATGAAAAGCAAATTCATCTTTATAATGGGAGATAGGGCCTGGACCAAAATCCCAGTGCTACACGCTCCTGCAGCTTGGAGCACTCTTAGGCAGGGCAAACCTCTGAAACATGTTTCCATACTGCCCAAAGGTGACACGTTCACAGGAAAGGATTAAAGTGATGAGAACCTGAAGGCTGCTCAGGGGCCCATCCCTCACTTCTCGGTCATCTGACTGTTTCTGCAGTGTCAGTTAAAAATGTTGACGTTTTAAATTGTCATCATTAGGTTTCAGAGGCAATAGTGCATAAACACGACTAAGTACAGATCGTGTTTGCCTTAGAGCTATGGCTTCACTGGGGCTTGGCCATAGACTCTAAGACAACATTGCACTATTTCACACGTGGAAGCTTTCTCTTTATGATGGTGAAGGCAAGAAATATAACAATTTTAAATAGAAACCTTAAATTCTGCAACAGCTCACTGTCCCAGCCATGAAGTACTATTATGAGAGGCCCTTTTGCTGACTATGATGGAGGACAAAGAGCGATACGATACCTCAGCTCTCTGAAGGATGGAGATCCAAAAACTATTTTTTAGCTGTGTTAAGGTTCTGTTTTCAAATGGTTTATAAATGCTTAATATTTTAATAAATGGTGAATTGTTAGCATCCAAGTGCCTACGGTTCATCATTCTACTACACATAGTACCTGTGTCTAGACTATGCTAATAACAGCTATTAATTAGCCCTTTTATAAAGGGAACCTGCGTATAGCATGACGATTTAGCTCAGTCCAAGGCTGTAATTAAAGCCTGGTCTACCCTAGGAATTGGCTCCAATTCTAGTCACTGGTTGCCAACAACTAGTGTATCTGAATCAGTGCACCCTTCTAATATAGATAGGCAAAACTTCTGAAAGGAAAAGCAGCCCTGCTATTGCAAATGGTAGTCTACACTTACGTGGCTGTCAGGTGGGGCAAAAAAAGTGTGCTTTTTACTTTGCATTAACTGGACTAGAAGCCCTCCCTTTATGTCTGTTTGGACACAGTTCAGCACCTTTTAAGCTCTCACAGCACAAGCAATCTTAAAGGCATTCAATTGCTTCGACACAGCTGTCTGGGGCAGCGCAGGAAGGTTCAATCAAGTTAAAGTATCTTGTTCAAAAAGCACATCCTTCTGCCACTGGAGCCAGAGCTTGGGCGTTTGAACGAGCGCAGCTCTACCTGTGGCTTGTGACCAATGGCTGAAATAGTGGCCATAGGTCTAAAGGGATGAGGGCTCATCTTTCTAACTGTTCCCGTGCTAAGTAGCTCCGAAAACTATGGACTCCTCAGTGCTGGAATGGAAAGGCAGTGCTTGGAGACAGGCAATGATGGTTTGTGCCAAGCTTGCTTCTCCTGTATTCATTGTTGAGCTGTGGCATAACTGCCTACAATAATTCCTCCTCCTCCAATCTGAACATAGCCAGTCTCCCAAAACATGTGCTGAAAGACCTGCGATGGGGGCTAAGATGGGATAAACCCTATGGGGGAACAGGGACAAGCTACTCCTGCCACCCTACATTGCCCCTCCCCCCCACTTCTAATGATTTTAGCATCATACAGGCTGTTTTGAAGCATTAAGCAGAATGCAGACAGCACTTGCACTTAATCAGCTCTACCCCCTACAGTGAATGAGAGTAATTGGTCCCAGTAACACCCCCCCCCCAACACACACAGAAATCATGTGACTCACCATAGGACGAGCCTCGTACGTGTTTGGCTAAGACAGATCTGATGGTTGGTAAGGGGATGAGAGCGAAGAGCATAACTGCCCGAGCTGTAACACAGAGAAGTGGGTCACGTTCATCAGTACCTGGTGTCGGCACGTCAGCCTGCTGCCCCCTTAATGGTGAAGCCAGGAATTGCTGATCGGGCTGGGGAGGTATTGGGCAAAGCCTAGGCCACAGCTACTGATTGCACACATCACACAGTGACTCCTACGACGTGGGGCTTTGGGTCACAGCAGCGTTACTTTGTTTCAGTCCCTCTGCAATATTAAAAAAAATCAGCCGAGCGTTCAGGTAGGGCTTTGTCCCAGTCGAGTGACTGGGTCACAGAGAGGGTCAGGAGTGGATTGGGACTCTAGGGTGCACAGCAGGGATCCTCCTCTTAGGTGCCGAGAGTCCTAGCTTCATGCACAGGTAGGACGCTTTCTGTCTGCATGATTGTGTGTTACCTGTGACCGCAATGGCTCTGGCATTGCTTGGCCCTTAGATTGCAAGCACTGTGGGGGCAGGGCTTGTCTTTTTGTTTTCTGTATAGCACCTAGTACAAGAGGGTCCTGGTCCGTGACTAGGCTTCTAGGTGCTACCACAATCCATGTGTTAACTACGTCTTACAAACAATGCAGGAGCGTAGGTGGATAATAGAAGCTACTTAGCCAAGTATGCTTTTTCCTACCCCCCCCATTCCCTGGAAACCTTGTTCCCCCAACTGTATTTGAACTGTCTCATTGTTGAATGAGCAAAGCTGTTTAGGAAGCCCATTCCCTTTGTGCTTCTTTTGACACCAAACGTAACATTCCACCTTGTCTCCAGAAAGAATTTTCTGTGGCCAGAATACAGGCTACAATAGCATCACACGGGCCATGTTTTTGCTCTCCCTTAGCATTGTGTCCATGTCATTCTTTCAGCAAGGAGATCTTAAGCTGCATGATCTGGGCCTCCTTCTCTCGCTACGTGTATCAAACATTAATTTTACACCTCACTGTCACTAAAGGACACACTTTTTTTTCCACAGCAGCTGTTGCCTACTGACAAACTCAGAGGGTCAGGAGGCCTTCAGTGTCCGTCCCTCATCCATTTATGTCTATAACTCACTAACGCCCTTTTTTTTTGTCCATTGACTGCAGAAATGGTCCCTTACAAGATGTTCTAAATATGTGGGCTAGACACTCTGTCCCACCTTGCATTTCGCTGGGGTGCTGGAAGGTCCTTTCTCAGAGTCAGCCCCGAAGAAGAGCTCTGTGTTGCCCAGAAACCCATCTCTCGCTCACCAACAGAAGTTGGTCCACTAAAAGATAATGCCTCACCCATCTTGTCCACTTACTTACGTAAAACATAGGATTTTGGATACATAATGCTAATATTTTACATGGTTACAGTAGCTCAAGTTGGCAATTAACAATGCTTGGCAATTAAGCTTCCCAGCAACCATAGCTACGCCTCATTGTTAAACAACACCACAACTTTATCCAAGCAGCTCCACTCAATAGAATGCTGCCGTTTCATCTTTGCCAAAGTGAGCAAAACTTTCTTCTTTCTCATCCACAGACCTTTCCTTACAATATTTCACACAGTAATGTTGTTTGACTGTTATTAAGAACTGAAAAGAGTTTTTCCCCTCCTATACAAAGCTGCCATTGTTCATCAACTTAGCGCTGGGCTGTGATCTAGTTCAGAACGCTCATCATTAACTAATCTTTAAAACAATTTTTAAAAAATGGATAGGTAGCATACTCCAATCCCTCCTTAAAGCCAACCTGGGCCATGAAGGTTAGCCCTGTTAATTGAGCAAAGATGGGGGCTGAACCAAGACCTCAAAGCCAAAGGAGCACACATTTAGGTAAAATTCAGCGCAGCTCTGAATCTTGCAGCTTGCACTCAAAGTGGCTGGTGCTGCAGTGAGTTAGTGGACTCAGGCAGGCCATCTGCTGCTAGCTCAGAAGGACAGAGGTGGGAGAACCATGGCTGTGGTCATGATGGCCTGTCGGCAGCCCCGGGGAGGTAGGGACAACCCTGTAACCAGAGAGCAAAGAGGAGGTATGTGGGCATAGGGGGATTGAAGAGGAGTCCATTGCTTCTCACACTCACCATTTTGACCGCTTAATATTTAAACCCTGATGTAACAGGAGAATTGTGGGGGTGACACATTGATTTGGAACTGAGCGTGCGAGTGACCCACAGCCTTGCCTGCTCTGACGTTTGCAGTGACGTGACTAGCAAAGAGCCTTCCACGGCTGATGCGTATCCCTTAGGCCTGCGTGCCACCTGTGGTACATGGGATGGGTAACGGCCACGTGCAGTGGCTGGACCAAATCATGGGACAGTGCAACTCACCAATGTAGAAGAGGAAGGTCCATCGCACGAAGGCCATGATGAGAATGCCGGCACTAAACGACAGCAACCCCATGATGATCATGGTAGTGTCTCTTAAATACTTGGCGAACACATACACCCCCAGGAAACTGGTAATAAAGATCACGTAGCCAGCAGCATTGCCATAGCCAATGTCCACTGGGCCCCAGCTCAACGGTTTCTTAAGCAAAAACAGCGGGAGCACGTCCATCGCGCCCACAACTGCTAGGTCATACAGGCAAGCCCCAAGGAAGAGCATTGCAATGATCAGTTTTGACGGTGCCAGGGGGCCAGGCCCCTCATCCTCACAGGAGCCTGAATTCCCTGATGCGTTTTCATTGGCCGGGGGCTGGTGGTCAAGATGATCTAGGTCCTTGGGTTTGTGGTGCGTGGTGGAAGCCGGGCAGATGCCTTCAGGCTTAGAGACTTTCAGCACGAAGAAGCTGTAGAGGACGCAGAAGAGATAGCAGGCAATGCTGCATGCCACAAGCACGGTGCCATGTCGATAACTCATGTTGAAATGGACAAAGAGGTGCCCAGACACAATGCTTCCCAAGAAGCCTGCCATCCCATAGACCAGCTCGATGACAATCAGCCGCAGGGCCCTCCTGCTCTCCGAGGAGCCCAGAGCGCCCAGCGCCATGACACTTGCCCAGTAGGTCGTGAAGCCTCCCGTCAGACCATTTAAGGCAGCAGCCCCGTACATCACCTCAATGGGCCACTCCAGCAGGATCAAGAGGAGCAGGAAGGACCTGGAGACCAGATAGCCGAGGAGAGGGAAGCAAATGGGGATCTTCCTGTTCCTGTTGTCCCCGAGCTTTGCCAGGCCGTACGCTGTCAGCAAAGGGCTCAGGTTCAGGACCAAATTGTAGATGATGTAGAAGTCAGAGATCGCTTTCTGCTGCACATCCTCGAGCGTGTGGGCCGGGGCGCTTGTGTTGGTCTGGTTGTAGTAGTTCTTCACCACCAGCAGCAGCCCTGTGTCATAAAAGGCGCTGGCGACCTGGGCGCCAGCCACGACGGGTTCAATCCAGGTTCTCACCATCAGTCCTCCAACCATGATGGCTACTGGGCAGGAGGGAGGGAGGAGAAGCAGGGCAACGTGCTGAAGGTAGCAGGGGAAACTGGTCCAGAAGGTCTTGTCTCAAAACACACCATCGCTAAAGGCTGCAAGTTAGCAGAGAAACAGAGACGTGTGAGAGCAACGCCGGCTGCACCTCAACCTCCATCGACACACAGCCCCACAGAGCTGATGTGATTCTGCTCTCTCGCGCTCTCCTCTGCCTGTGCCAGGGAATGGGGAAGCTTTTGTCTGCATGGAGCACGCCCTCCACTCTCTTCCTGGTGTGCGTTCAAGAGGTCACATGGCCCAGGGGAATTCTGTCTCACTTGAGGAAGTGAATGGTCCCTGGTTGTGGTTTATGTTTCATCACCCCTGATCCCACAGGTGCAAACGGCATCTCTGCCAAGCTGTGATCACCGCTAGCTACAGGGGGAGGAACGAGCTGAAACTATTGACCAGTAACCCTCAGCATTGACTCACCCCTCCCCAACTATTTGTTACTGGTGCCTTTTGTACCTGTTTATACTGTCGTCGTCTCCTCCCCCCCCCCGGCAAAACCTCTTTGAACAGCAAATTGTACCAGGGGTTTAAAAAACACACACACACACACAAAACCCGTTTGGGCTGTTCCACTGACCTCTCTCCAGTGTGCTTTCAGCCTTGCTGCACTTCTCAACTGTGGGCAATGCTGATGGGAGCTCTTGGCTTATACAAAAAGCAGAGCCCCTCTTCCCTCCGCCCACAATGGCTGAGTAACCAGTGAGAGGATGAGTTAGTAGATTGGGTGAGTAAGAGGCCACACGCTGGAAAAATGTGTGGCAACACCACCTCCTCCCTCCAGTTCTGCTGGGAGCCGAGAGACCAGGAGCAGCAAGGCAGCTGTAAAAGGGAGGCTGACAAGCAGGACACGCTCTGACTATGGCCATTTGTGCTTTCGAAAGAGCCCTCTTGCCTAATCCGCCTCCCAAAGCAGGCTCTTCCCATCATATCAGCCCACAATGAAGGATTCTTTCCCTGCCTTGCTCAACTACAGTGCAGCTTGCTTGATGCTGGGAAAAACTGACTCCGTCTCTGTGTCTCACCCGGTCTTTTTCTGCCCTGAGACAAGGAGTCCTGCCAGGGCCCCCTCCCTCCCCCCCTTCCTCTTTGCTGCCTCATCAGTGGGCGGGTGGGACTGCAGGTATGTCCTAGCAGTGGTAATATACAAGGAGGGAGTTTGGTCCCATTACTATGGGTCTTATGGGAGCACTCGCATTTTGTACGCACTGCAGCGATCCCAAAGGGGGAGGGCACTCTTTTCCTGGCTGTCATTCTCAGCAGGATTTGTCTGGCCAGGGTGCCAAATGATTACTGATTTAGCAGCCTGGAACGCGCCGTGGCGTCAAGTGCATTGCCTCCAGGGCTCAGTCATCTCTTGTTCCTGCTGGCAGCAGAGCTCACCGCAGGTGTGAGGCATCGTGTTGATGGCCTAGGAACCCCTGCGAGTGAACGTGAGACTCTGACATCATTGCCTGTGCCAACCCGGTACCTCCTGGTGCCTAGATCCCACGGTGAACACGTGCTACAAATAGCCTGGCCTAAGCCCGTGAAAAAAAGCAGCTAATGTTTGGTATCATTGATACCAACCACAGTGGAACGGTCGAGTCCCTAATTTTTTTAATTATAGGACAGACTAAACTCATTAGCCATGGCTGAGCACCTCCCTGACGTTGGGGTGGAGGGAGAAAAAAGCAGGAGAAATAAAATCTAGGGCTAACCCTAGCTCTGGTCCTTCAGTGGAGGGGAACTGGACAGTGGGGCATATTTTACACCATTTCATTCACTAAATCAACCCCTCAAGGGCTATTTAGTTGCATCCTTCTGTAGAGATTTGTGGCCGATCCAAGAGCAGCAAAACAGCAGGGACTGATTGCCAATGATTTCACTAGCTGTCTCATTACACTACAGCACTAGAGGCAGTTTGGGGGTATTGTGTTTGCCTTGTATTAACCAGGATCTCTTCTGTCCCCTGTCTCTAGGAGTGCCAATGGCTGAGAAAGAAAAGCAGATATAATACACCCGAAATGGCTGTAAGCACAGGCCCAGGAGCACCTCCATACCCAAATGATAGATGGTCACAATTCAGAGACCCATGACTGAAAGCAGGTGGGAGAGCACCCTTTAAATAGCAGTAGAAAGCTATGCAAAGGCAAAAATCCATATTATTTAGCATGGCCCGCGACCCGCATGTTTTGCTTGTGACTTTCTATGTAATGCGCCTATCCCAAATCATGCTGATGTCAGAACAGAATCTGACCTCTAACCTTCAATGGAGTTACTTGCAGTGCAGACTGGTGTACAGAGACACCCCATACCTGCTGCTGGGGGGCACAAATAGGGGCAGAGTGAAGGCAGCGGCTTCAGCAGATGTTACTGAGCATGTTCCAGCTGTGTGAGCAATACAAGCTTGCTCAATACAAGCCCAACAGTTAAATTGGGGGGGGAGGGTGGCACATGATTCCCCGCAGGCCCTCTTCCCCCCCATGCATCACCTGGGCTGGTGTATCACCTCCCAATTGGGACACAAACCTTTTTACCATACTGCACTATAGCGTCTGAGCATAGGGCTATACACTACATATATTAGAAATCAAACAAGGTCATTGACCTCACCACTCCAAATCAACATAACCCTCAGTACAAGCCTGAGTGCATGAATAAATCTTGCAGCCTGACATTGTGGGTTAGGAAGGAAGGCAGTCACACAACCGATGACTCATCAACAGCAACCAGCCCTCTCTCTTGAGTCCCTCTGATCTTCTCTGTGGCCGTCTGGCATGCAGAGGGATGTGACCTCTCATTCAGGCAGGTGTGAAACTATTCAGTCCAAGTCAACACCTTAAACTCCACCCTGAAACTAATCCAAAATCAGGGCAGGCTGAGGAGTGCTGGCGTAACATGCTCTCCCGGTGAGGAACTGTTTACAGCAATCAAGCATCAAGAAAAGCTCTCTTGTGCCTCCCCCCTCAGCACTCACTAAGGCAAACCAGCCATTGACTCGGATAGCCCTAATCCTGCTCCCTCCCCATTTGAACATCCCATTGACTTCAATGGAAGCGGCGTGTGTATCTTTGTAGCCGTGAGCTCGCACCTGTGGGAGGACATGAGCTGCATTTGATCTCTCTGAGGGGTGACTGCATTGATCCTGCAGTGGAAAGTTATTTATGCCTTGTTTTCATTTGTAGCAAGCCCCGTGGTTTGAGGCCACTGTGCTGCGGAAGCTGAAGTGGCGTGAGTGTTATCGCTGATGGATGGTATTGACTTCTCCAACATCCCCAGCGAGGAAGTGAGAAAAGTAGGCCAGAAGCTGAAAGGGCCAGGGCTGGCCTACCTAATGGCTGTTTTACTTCCCTTTCCAAAATGCAGCCTGGCTGAACAGCAGAAGCAAAGATCTCCTGGTTTTTCTCTCCTGACACCTTTATCTACTTATTTTTCAATCCCGAGGTCTGTGCTGAGCCAGCCAACTCCTTGAGCCGGGCTCTGTTGTGAGCTGCTCTCCCTAGTGGAACAATCAGATCACTGCAACCTTCAAACGACCCATTTTCTCCAGGATTTGGTTCTCCCTTGGGGAAGTGGAGGGAATGTAGGTGTCTAATGCCTCTAACAGTGCACGAGCAAGCAATGATAGTTGAGGCACGAGACGATTAGGAGCCAGACGTGCATTTAAGTCCCGAGAACGGAAAGGAACGAAGGAGTTCTAAAAATGCTGCTGAGGAAAAACTGGCCACAGGAACAATACAAGAGGAGAGGATTCCAGACTAACAGGGTTTATGAGGGTGGAGGGTGAAGTTGGCAGCTGTGAAAAGGAGGCTGATAGGAAAATCCAAGAGGTAAAATGAGGCGTCAGGTTTTCACTGTGCGCTGTTTGAGTTGGTGGCGTGACATGTGGGAGGAGATGCTGGGAATACAAGACTGCATGGAGTGGGAGGGAACTGGGATGGGGAGGCCAAGCGATAGAGGTGGTGTTGGGAATCGTGTAACCAGCTGAGGCCGCCCAGGGTGAAAGTGTGCAGAGGAAAAAGAAGAGTGTTGAGCTAAGAACAGTCACTGATGCACTCACTGAAGGAGCAGCAGAGGGCAGAAAGAGAACCAGGAATATCTAGTGCTGTGTCCTACGATGCCTAGGGCTGCAGTTACTTGGCTTATTCCACACTTAATGATAATTTCCCCAGGAGACACCCCTGCCCTGAAAATCCATCCCACAGTAAATCAGCAGAGACAGCTGCACTTTAACACCACACACTTAGGGCTAACATAAGACCCGCAATTCCAAGTCTGGCAAAAGGCCGGGCTAGACGCATCATGGGTATCGGGCACCTAAACTGCAATCATTTCTAAACCTGAGGCCAGCAAGAGCCTGTAACTTCACTTCGCCCTCACAGCATGTGCCTGGATTATGCTGCACTAGATACTGAAACAAAAAAACCGGAAGGAAAGCCGCACTTGTTTTTAGTCATGCAGCTGTTTACGTTTTCCAGACTACTCTCTGCTTAATGTCAAGTTAAACAAGTGCACTTCATTTGTAAAATTATCTACAGCTTCCACATGAATACTTACGCGTCTGGTGACATTTTATGAGTTTACTTGATCCCTTTTTCCATTCAGCAGTTCTTCCTGGGGTGTGTTTGTTTGACTCCCAGAACTCAAAACCGGACCTTTTTTGGTATAAAGAAAGCCAACAGGCCAGGGTCTGCTGGACCCCTGCACTGGTTTCTAATGAAAGGTGTAGGCTTCCATTAGGTCCAGCCCTACAAACTCCGTGTCAGAACATCAGCATCAGGGTACGGGCCTGCACAATAATGGCAAATGTGTTATCACAAAGCCATGGATTGTCGTACTGCTTATCTCACTGGTAAATATTTCTCGGTGCCATTGAACCGAGGGCTTCCCGGTAACCCCAGCAGATGAGACGAGGCAGCCCATTTCACACTGACCATTACTGCCGTGTATGCTGGCTAAGCCTGGCCCACTATCCAGCACGTGCAGGGCTTGTGCGGCAGCCTGTGGTTTCGCTTTGGTTGCTTGAGTAGCTGACACGGTGTCTGAGGCAGCCATGTGTACAGAACACCTGCCCTAATGCTGCATGGGCACTGCAGTTACTGTTGCCTCAGATTGTTAATGGCCGGATGGATGCCAGGCCGCCAGGGAGATGAAGACAGCCTTCTGCTGTCTGCCATTTCCCCTCCACTTGCCTTAGATTTCTAGTTGGAGCAGAACAATTTCTAACGATTCAAGGCTTCAAACCAGCCAAGGCCTGGGTCCGATTCCCCCTTTTACAGCTGTCTTACTACATTGTTTCCCCAACACCCCGGGCTACTGTCACTAAGTGCAGCTGAGCTGCATCCAGCCTGGCAGCTGTGGATGAGCTGTCATTCCACTAGCTCCAGAATATCCCTGTCAAAGGGATCACACGCGCATTAGGCCAGGCACTTGCTTTGCCCACTCAAGCACCCCCACGCTTCAGTGTGAGCCCTCAATGAGTATGCGATGCCGATGTCGATGGTGGGCTACCATCCCACCCCTCTGTGTCTGCTTCTCCACTGATGCAGCTGCTACCAGCATGCCCCTCTCCTGGTGCATGGAAGCAATTAAGAACAGCTGGCTCCGAAGTAATCCAAGAACGCTGGAAATGGCATTGCTAGGAAGAGGGAAACCGCCAACAAACGTCCTGTCGCAATAATTTCACCTCAATCCCAACTACCAATCACCAAGGTACGCCAGAGCCTCGGGGTCTTGCTGGCCTGCTCGCTAATCATGGATGTGCAGTTTAGTCCCTTGGGGAGGGAGGTGTTCTCCATTCTTAGCTGGCTCAGAGACCGTGCTGCTTATTCCCACGTGAGGACTTTGCCGCCATGCTCCAGCTGTTAATCAGCACCTCCTGGTTAGGCTGGTGCATTCTGCTCTTGGCCTGTGATTGCCACGCAGAAGCTGCAAAGGGAGCTGTACCCAGCAGCCCCCAAATTGTACAAACATGAATCCATTGCTCCAGCTCTCTGAAAACACCACTAGCTCCCTAGGTATTATTCCAGCAAAGTTAAAGTCCAAGTCCTAACCCCCACCACCTTACGTTGGCTAGTTTGGGTGTGATCAACGCATGTATCTGTGACCCACCAAGCTAGCGACCCACCACCAGGCTGCCATCACGAGTTGCGCCCAAATAAAAGCTCCGGGGAGCAGATCTTTATCAGAGGCGGCTTACCCAGGTTTAAATACCACAACCTGTTCCTTCACCAAGGTTTTCCTGATGGGCAGGGCGCGCCAGAGCGGGAGGCCAACAGGACCCAGAAAAGAGAGTCCATTCTGGGCACACTCACTATTACTGAATACTCAGTGCTTGGGTGGTACCAGGCACCTTAGAGAGACAATGTCAAAACTGATCATACAGGCTGTCATGTGACCGATGAGATTAACAGTGCATCTGTTGCAATAAATCCCAGGGATCATGTGGCATGTTATTGTCCAGCCATTTCCTGAAGTCCTTTAACTAGAGGCTGATTCAGCACACAAAGGATCATGAGTTGAACCATGGCTAGATTTGGCCTCAGCGAGCATCTGTCTCAGGAAGCACATCTGGGCAATTTGAATGGCTGGGATTTTGCAAGGCTTGCACTGGCGTTGGCCGAATGTGTTAGCCGCTGTTTATCTTTAATCCCTGCTCTTTGTAACGTAACTTGTCATTTGAGCTGGCTTCAAAAACTGCCCCCCCAACCTCTCAAGCATGAACTTGATTAATAAAGCTTTCCTCCATTACCATGCGGCCTGTCTATTTCCTTTTCTGACCTCACAGTTTTTCCACTGTTTACAACATTTCCCCATCTGTCTTATTTTTGAGCGTTTTCTTTCTTGATCTGCAATGTCTCTGGACCCTTCGTTACACTTACACTTATTTTTTTTTTAAAGTATTTTAAAAAAATATTCATCAGCTGCCTTGACTACATTCAGGTTACTCATTTGGCCTTTTTTCCCCAGTTGCTTGAATTTTCCTTTGTCACACAATTTTGATCTGAAAGAAGGAAAAAATTGGGTTTGTGCCACTTGTGTCTCTTTATGATGTACAGAAAGCTTGGCCCTCCCTCCTGTTTTTTTTTTCCCAGCTTGTGTTTTACTTCAGCCTATCAGGAATAAAAAGGTTCATCATCTCTGGTTTTGCTAGAGGCCTCCTTGGCGTATCAGAGATCTGGAGTGGGGCCCTTTCCTGGCCCTTAACTGAAGGAATGGGTTGTTGCATTTTCAACTAGCAGCTTAAGTTTGTCAGGTGTTAGAGTCATGAGCAGGTGTGGAGAACCAAGCAAAGCCAGAGCTTTAAACCGGCTGACTAATAATATCTGCCCTACAGGAGCTCTGTTCTATTTCTGTTCTTTACAGAGTCTTTTGCCGTGTTCGTCACCATATTAACTGAACACCTCAGGTTTCAGGTCCATGATTCCTGAGCAATCACGCCATCACAGTTTTACCAATTACCCATGCAGCTTCCCAGCAAAACGAGAGACCTGAATTTACATGACTTCACTGTCAGGCTGGGAGAGAAAAATTTACTCTGACAGGGCCAGGCCTGGCTGGCTACTGCCACAAATAAGGAAAACTGTTCCTGTCAGGAGTTGAAGGTGGGCAGAGAGGGAAGTGGACTGGTGCATGCAGGTTATTGCCTACACATGGGGGTGGTATCCGTCCTTCTGTCAATGCTCAATGACCACAGGAACCAGGCACTGGCTGGCATTTAGGTGTAAACAATTCTTTCTATAGAAAAAAAATCACTGTTTGAAAAACACTGGAGGAAAGGATGAAACAGCAGTGCACAAGAAGGTGAGATGCAAGGGAGGTGGTCAGAGCACATCATTGCGTGTCTGGTAGGGTGACCAGATAGCAAGTGTGAAAAATCAGGACAGAGGGTGGGATGGGGGGGGGGTGGAGGGTAATATGCCCCTATATAAGAAAAAGCTCCAGATATTGGGACTGTCCCTATAAAATCAGGACATCTGATCACCCTAGTGCCTGTGCTGATGCTCGGCCTTAAAGTCTTGCTGCTGAGAGAAAACTGAAGCTGCAGCAGTGTGTCAGCTGCCCTACCTTTCTTCCCACTTTAACAACTTCCTTCTCCCTTCCAATTAAAGAGGCTCGAATTATCTCTGCCGCCTACACAGACTACCTGAGTAGCAAAACTGTGACACAAACAAGTCGTCACGGCCTGTGTCTGGAGAGTCCACCTTTCTCCATGGCAACAAACAACAGGCGTACTGGGAGGCTTCATTGCAAATGGCTAATTGCTACTTACTAGGATGTCACTGTTTGTTCATATTGTGACTTTACGGCATGCTCCCTAGTTTGGGCATTGTGTTAAACTAACCTGGGGTCATTTCATTACAGCTGAAGGACTTTGATCACCCCAGTTTAAGGCAGATAGCGTATTCCCGTTACCATCTGTTGTAAATAAGCTCTGGTCTGTTTAGAGGGGCCAGATTTGTCTAACCATGTTTAACTGTCACCAGCCTGGATGTCCAGTGCACTGGACTACCTAACCCTAAGTGAGAGCTGAGGATGAGCTCATCATGCTGTTTTACAAGTGGGATGGTGTATCGGACTCAGACTTCTGGTGCAAGGGAATGTGTATCCGCCCACTTCTCAGGGTCCTAGAGCCTGAACATCTACACTGCAATTAAACAGTCCCTTAGTTCGAGCCCCAGCCATCTGGCACCGGCCAGCCAGCGGTTAATTGTTGTGTGGACATACCCTGAGAGGCGAGTGGCAATAACTCACTGTACTGCTTGCTCCATTGCTACCAGTTTAATACGCAAGCTGACAGTCAGATTACAGGCTTGAGAGCTATCTCCTGGAACAGGTTCCCGGACACCGTATGTATGCTTCGCCATCCCCTTCTGTCCCTGCTGCAGGCCCTACAGCAACCGCTTTAGGAACTGATCTATACTGTGCAGCCCCGTGCATGCACCGCTTGTCACTTTTTGCAGTGCAAATCCCTGGCCCCATTCAGCTGGCTACTAAGACAGTACAGGGAGGACAGGGGCCAGGGAGCAGATTGGGAGTGAGGGTCACAGGACGTGAATGAAGGATGTTGAGAAGAGGGCCCAGTGGGCTTGGCATTTGACATGTCCCGTTTGATCAGCTCATAAAGCACCTGTAATAGAAGGGCAAGGATGAAAGACCCTTGAGTGCAAGTGCCAGTGCGTTCAGTGATATGCTCCTCGAAGCTGGCTAGCTATATGAACTCATTTGGAACTATGGTTATAATGAAGGAGAGAGGGGGCATGCACCAGGGGGTGCAAGCAGGGACAATGTTCTCCCCAGTAATTGGCAGGGGTGGGGGAGAGAGCTCCTCCAGCCCCTGGGGTCCTGGAGGGAGGGGAGGCCAAGCTTCTCAGGCCACGGGCAGGGAGAGCGCGTGCTCTTCCGGCCCCCAGGGCCCCAGCAGGGCACAAAATGTGCCCCTCCAAAAGTGCTGGAATTTAAAGTCCTGCACATGCCCCTCAGGAGGGAAGAAGAGTTGAGGGTCGTTTGCAGGGAGAATTCATCTGACCGTCCTGGCACCGCGGTACGAAGCTGGCCGCTGCCTTAGGAATGCGTGACCCGGTTACTGTGCACAGCACTTTTCATGCTCAAAGCCATTTACAGACAGTATCTATTTAATCCTCTGGGGAAAAAAATCCAGAGGAATAAATATTACCACTTTAATCACAAGGACGCCGAGGCAGAGTGGCTATGTGATTTCTCTGAGGCCAGAAAGGGCATCTATGGCAGAGCTGGGATTAGAACTCAGGCCTGCTTGGTTGGCAAGCCTTGGCTCAAACTGCAAGACCATAGGCCTGCTTCTCCACAGCGTCTGCCATGTGTAAGTGTTTACAGCTGTGTAAAGTGGGTGGCAAAGCCACCATTCTGCACTCACGTTGCACAGGGGTAAATAACTTCACAGGAGGCAAAACTGGGCCCAGTTGGGCCCAGTGCCACTCCCTTTACAGCAAGAGACAAACAAATGCTAGCACATTTGGTACTGCATGGCACAAAGAACGCTAGGACACCTGGACATATGTTGGCGAATGGCCTTCGTACAGCTCTGCCAGGCTAATTAGTGATTATTAGTTGCGTCCAGAAAGGGGAAGAGGCTGAAGTTCCTAAACCAGATTTAATAGCTAGGGCCTAGGTTTTAAGAAGTGACTTGTGATTTTTGGATGTCTCCCCTTTAGGTGCCCAAGTGGCGACACTGTAGAGGGGCCTGCCTCCCAGCAGGTGGGTGGCTCTGCATGCTCCGAAAGTCAGGCTTCTCTAAGGTGTGTCAAGTTGGGCACCCAAAAATTCAGGCCTCCAAAAATCACAAAAGTCAATTTTGAAAATTGAAGCTTTTATCCATAACACAAAGGAAACTAGGGCCTGGAGAACAATGCAGTCCCCGCACCCTCTGTCTGGTTAACTCACTCTTCCAGGGGGCACATTTCCCGCCCCCCCCCAACCCTCCTACACACACACACACACACTGCAGAGCCTCGCTTTGCTTTCAGAGTTTTCAAGGGGCCAGTTACTCCCCCGCCCACAGGCTCGTACGCATACACAACCTGTACAACGCCCCCCCGCCACCACCCCTAATCCACAGAGGAACTGCCTCACTCCAGATTGCACCAAGTGCAGGAATCCAACCCCACTCCCACACCCAGCCTTTGGATTTACTGAGCAGGGGCTGAAAAAGAAGCAGAAAATCATCTGCTGAAACCCGGGACCAGAGACCTTTAGCTTTTCAGTCTAACGCTCTCCCAGCTGAGAAGCCAGGGCAGCAAGCCATCCCCTGAGAGGGCCATGGGGTGGCACTCTCAGCATGAGCCTAGCAGATCTTGTGACTGCCTGAGCGAGCGAGAACATTTAGTGCTCCTGCTGCACTCTAGAGGGAGAGGGAGGGCTATGTGTTGTTACCTGCCCCACAGGAGCTCCTCCGTAGATGTGGGAGCAGCGCCCCACCTCAGGCAGCCTCTCAGGAGCCTGGGGGCAATGGAAATGTACCCAGCCAGCTTCCTTTGAAGACCACGGCATGGGGTGGGGGGGGTCAGCTGGCCCTAGGTCAGAGAGGGCAAACCCCATGGGATATCAAGGGCACAGAATGGAGGTCTTGCTGGTGGGAAAGAGGCTAGTGCGGATGGGAAGAGGAGGTGCTAAGAGCCTTCCAAGTGCCACTTCTGGTATCTGCCATTACTCCCTGACTCTAAGCACTACTGTCTCTTGGAGCTGCCGTTGCTGAAGTCCTTATTTGCATTGCAGTAGGGCCGAAGAGCCTAAGTCACGGACCAGGACCCCATTGTGCTAGGCACTGTACCAAACACAGACCAAAAAGCCAGACCCTGCCCCAAAGAGCAGTGTTAGGCAGCGTAAGCTCATCCTTGGCGGACAGGAGACCATAATTCTCACACCACTGCTAAGCAGCTCTAGCAAAACAAACCCAGATCTTGTAAACCTATTTGGTAATAAGGAAGACCTATGCAGTAACAAGGGATGTGGTGGTTCCCCACTGTTGCACAGACAGGAAGTGGTACAGATAGCTACTCTTCCTTCTGGTTGCTTTACTGTTTAGAAACTGAAACGGCGAGAGACCAAGAGAGAGGCTAGTTTTGGTTGCAGCCTATCCCAACAAGGCACATGGAGCGCTTTCTAACCCTCTTATATAACTAACCTGATTGCTTTCTTTCTTGCCCAACACCCTCACCCAGAAACATTTGTTAGTGAAGCCGCCCCAGAACAATTTGATCTACCTGATGCCTTTTGCACAGCCTAGTGAGAGAGAGAGATTTTTTTTGGTTTTTGTTAGCCCAGCTGGATACTAGGACTCCTGGATATTAAACCAAAACTGGTCCATCCCTCATGCTCAGATTTCATGAATGTTTTGGATCATCAATTGGCTGGCACAGGAGACGTTCTTTTATTTCCATTACTCCGCCAAGACAACCATTCATAAAACACAGGCAGATTATTTGAGAGGAACAAAGGTGCTGTAGCATTTCCTTAAAATCCTCGTTACAGGGGTGCATGTCACGCCTCCAGCTTTCTCTCTCTCCTACCTGAACCGTCAGAAATTTGGACGGCCACATTCAGAGGACATCAAGGGCAGTGTTGGAAAGTGGGCATAACTGGGGTGGCATAGCAGGAAACGCATCTAACAGGCAGGTGTAAGAGATGGTGCATAAGAGGGACACCTCTTTATTCTTTTCACCCTCCGGCCCTTACCCTTGACAGGAAAGTTACACCCAGTCACTGCTGTATCACTTGCCCCATCTTTCATGTCACCGCCTAACATGGCCCAGTCCAGCTGAGTCTATCTGCAAAGCCGCATCCCAATGCCCGCTGCTATGCGGATGTATTACACCGAGGATACTACTCCGTGTGTGAGAGCGAGAAAAAGCAAGGGGAATAACTTCACTGAACGCTGATTCTTTTTCTTTGGGTCAGGCCTGGCTGTTTCGATGTCATGTAATGCTTAGCTCCTGGAAGACATTTGTTGTGTGGAACTGCATGTAAGATGCAAGTCGCAGGCGGGAACACACCTGACAGCCAGTCTCTGAGTTCAGCCACCTCCTAGGACCCGGTGGCAGGGATAGGTCTTTGGAAACAAAGCACCAACTTCTGTACAGCCTAGTTTGCCCTCTAGATGTCACTGTTACTGCACACAAACCCCCATGAACCAGTCTGCTGGGCACACCTGGCAGTACTGGAGGGTCAAAGGATTTTGCTAAAGCAGCTTTTGGGCAGTTCACTTTTTCCCCCCTCCTTGATTTTTTTTTCTGCCATGTCTCTCTAAGAATTTCTTGGCTCAGGGAGCTGGGACTCTATGGGATTTTATCACACCTGTTCAGGGAGGCACGCGATGCAAATCCATTCCAGACATTACTACTAGTTCTGGGCTCAGTTATAGCTAGTGTCCAACTTTGAGCTCCTCATGGGACTGGCTTAGGCTGCGTCTGCCTCAGCTTGAGTTTTGTCACTGACCCTGGCGCTGGCAGACCAGAACAGTGTCCGCGCTGCGCTAGGGGCTGTTGACCTGTCCATGGGCATGATCCGGCATGCCGACTGCCCCCTAATTTGGGGGAATTCAGCTCTGGAGCCAACCATTGTGCCCCAGGTCCTGCTCTAATATTAACCCCAGCAATTGTCGGACAGACGCACTCGGTTCATTGCTGAAGGGAGAGACAGAAAGCAAGGCCCCGCTCCTCGAAGGGGGCTAACACTCACAGAAATCAAGCACCTGGACATTGTTGCTGAGCTAGGAACCTAGCAGGTTCGGTTCCTGTCTTTGCCCACCCCACAGCAGGAGTCCTGCTGCCCGCCTCCCTTCTTGTCCGGAGCCATCCCTCCACTGGAGACAGCGCACACAGTTGGCCAACTGCCTCCATCTGTGCCCGCCTTCCCCGTGCCACAGGCCCCGCTCCCCCTGCTCACAGCGACTGCTAACATGGTGAGTGGTCCTGCCTCCAACCTGATCACCTCACAGCTAGTCCCCTCCTCCCTGTGCCGCTTGGTCTGACAGGAACGGCTGCGGCATCCGAGAGCGGCTTGGAGCGTGCCAGCCCGTTCAACATGGTGCCTGGGCAATTCCCAGACTAAGGATGCACTAACCCGTCGGTGCTGGAGGGTGCTGTGCGGCTCCTGGTGACGTCGAGGGTATTAACCTGACTAGTTTAAAAGTTACAGTGTGTAAAGGTCTCAGAGTCAGACACTGGGGGTGTCACAGCCCTTTGTACCTCCAACCCCCCCCCCCCATACCTGTATGCCTCTTCTGACAGGTGATGAGACTCGTGGACTGGCCTCTCCTCCAGCAACTTCAGGGAGCAACGCTGCCGTCTGTCTGGCCAGGGTTTGGAAACGCTCCCAGCTTGTGATTCCGGGGGCCACGGAATCTGTAGTGCCCCAAATGGCTCCGTCACCGAGCGCCAAGGCACTGGGGCAGGCCTGACACGCTGGGACATCCCCCAGGAGCCCGAGACTCAGGAGAAACGTCTGCAGTTAGACGGGGTGAGCCAAGGGATGTGACATGACACCACATTCAGCCACGGGTGTGGAACAGAAATCCCGCTGGGTGAATTTGCGCCGTTGAAAGGTGCCGCGTTGGATTCTTACACTCAATTACCTTGTTATCCCACTGTATCCATTTGGTACGAGTGATGACCTGCAAGCTCCTTTAACAACTGTCTAAAATATCTCTCTGCTGCCGTTAAATCAGAATTAATATATCGCTAGCTCATATATTCTGAACATATCACGTAAGGGTGCTCAATATTCAACATACCGTGCACGTGCCGTGGGATCTGCTAAGGGGAAAAAAGTTCCGGCAGCCAAGGACGGATGCGTGCACGCACCTATAGTGGAATGGACATGAGCAAGCACTCGAAGAACTACGCCTATTGGCCTAGATCATGAAATTAACCAGCCCCTTTTTATATTCTGCCCCTGTACTTGATTAACATGTGCCAAGCAATCCATACTCTCTATTGACTTTTCTCTGCAGGAATTCTGGATATTGCATATACAAGTCAAAATATCTGAATCTATTGAAAAGAAGAGCTGATGCTGACATTTTATTTCTAAGAACCTAAGTGAAGGGGCCACATCTAGGGCTCTATTCAACGCCCACTGACGTCACTGGAATCTTTCCTTTTATTTCAGTGGGAGCTGGATCAGGCCCATAAATGAGAATCTGGAATTCTGTCTCAGTATATAGGGCCAGATCCTCTGCTGGTATAAAATGGCAACACTTCAATGAAGTCAACAATGCTCTGCTGATTTCCAGCTCCTGACAGACAGAGAATGCTTGGTGCCACCTCAGAGCCTTGACTCACCCTGTCCCGTGTCCCATCTCTAGCCGTGGCCAGCTCTGATGCTTCAGAGAAGGGAGCTCTGATGCTTCCCTCCTGGAATACATGGGGGGAAATCCTTCCTGACCTCCGCCAGTGGCTGACAAACCCTGAAGCATGAACTTTAGGAACATAAGGCATAACTCAAACGTGAGCCCCAGAGCTGCTGAGCTCTGCCTTCCACCATCACAAGCTACTCCATTACACAACTGCACTCATAAATTTGTCCCTCTCTCTCTTAAAACTAGTTAAAAGCTGTTTGCCCCCCCCCACAACTCCTATGGGAGGCTGTTTCAGAAGCTCACCCCCTCTTATGGTTAGAAACCTTCTAATTTCCAGCCTGAATTTGTTCCTGGACAGTTCATATCCGCTTATTCTTGTGCCAAAAGTCTTTTAGCTTAAATAGCTGTTCACCCTCCCTGGTATTTATAGAAAACAATCATATCCCCTCTTAACCTTCTTTTTTCTAGGCTAAACAAGCCAACCTCTTCCAGTCTCGTCTCATTAGATAGGCCCTCCAATCCCCTGCTCATTCTAGTAGCTCTTCTATGCACCTGTTCCAGTTTAAATGAATCTTTCCTGAATATGGCTGACCTTGTATTTCAAGTGAGGTCTTACCAATGCCGTGTACAATGAATATTTCTCTCTCTACTGGAAATGCCTCACCTGATACATCCTAAGATTGAATTTGCCTTTTTCACTGCTGCACCACACTGGTGGGCTCCTAGTCATCCTGTGATAGACTCACATCCGCAGGGTCTCTCTCCTTCTCTGTCACTTCCAGCTGATGAGCCCCCACCTGGTAGTAGAAATTCTTCCTGTTTGACCTTGAACTTTGTACTATTGAATCATCCCATTTCTGTCACTCCGATTTTCATGATCACCCAGATCTTCATGTATGATATTGCAAGTCCTCTTCTCTACTGACGATACCCCCCAACTTCACATCATCAGTAAATTTCATTAGCACACTCCTAGTTTTTGGCCCAAGATCATTAATAAAAATATTGAATGTGTCCAAAGACCATCCTTGAGGAATTGCACTAGTAACCTCTCTCCAATCCGATAATTTACCTTTCAGCACAACCCATTGCCTTCTCCCCTTTAGCCAATTCCGTATCCACCTTACAATGCTTGTACTGATCCCCATCATCTCTAATTTAACTAATAATTTCCCATGTTGTACCGTATCATATGCTTTATTGAAGTCCAAATATATTAGATCTTCCCTTAGCTAACAAATCCATTATTTTCTCAAAGACAGAAATCAGGTTAGTCTGACATGATCTACGCTTGGTAAACCTTCGTTGAATTACATCCCCTTTACTATTTACCACCATGAATTTAATTTTTCTTTCCTTCTCAATTTCCTCTAAAACCTTGCATGTTACTGAGATCAGACTAACAGGTTTGTAATTGGCTGGATCACTCCCCCCCCAAATACATGTATGACATTAGCTATTCTCTAATTAGATGGTACCACCCCTGTGTAGATCAGACTTCCCTCTCACTGAGATAAAAACCAGCAATAGGCTGAGGCTGCGAAGCATGGGAAAAGAACAGCAGGCACAACACAGCTCTTTTAGGCAGCTGTTGGCGTTGATAGGAGAGCATTTCTTTTCCCCATGGTACCTAACTCCAATTTTATCACCCAATCCAGTCTGCGATTGGCCAATCCTATTAAAGGGCCCTGCAAACATTTTAATTAACAGCCATTTTTATAGAAACACAACAAAGGCTTCTGTTTTAATGAGAAAATATATACTTGCCTCACAGTCACTAAAATACAGAAGCAGAATAACACTTAAGTGGTTAATATATACAGAAAAGCAGGTAGGGTCAGATTGGTTGATAAGACATGACAACAATGCCATTTTTTGGTTGCCAAACAAATCACTGTTCTTGTTTTTAGCGTCACATAATCTGGATCAGGAGCACGATGAGCCAAAAGTGACAGCTTTTTGAAACAATAATAATTCAGGAACCCTGCACTGTAACCAAAACCTGGCGTCACCAGTTCTCATGTTTGAACTATTTTTCATTACACACTTGCACTAAAACCAGCCTTTGTCACATGAAAGGTTTTTATAATTTCTTTTGTGGAGCCCAAGTTTATTCAGCAGTAGCGTTCCTTTGTTGCATTTGATTTATTTATAGACAGCTAGAGATGTACGCCAGCATGTATTTATGGACATCTACGCTTGGTAGCATGCAACTGAAATACAGAGGCAACAAGTAAACTGCATAGCATTTAACAATGCCTTTGTTTCCATAATTTCTGGAAGAGAAACTTGGGTGGTGGAGAGGTTAGCTGTAGTGGACTGGTACGCCCAAATGTCTTTTTATTGCAGAGTGTGTGAAGCTAATGCTAAGATCCCATCCCAGCACAAAGGATTCCAAGATAGCAAAACCACACTTGGTTCACAGGACACTGACTTTATTTTCAGAGCAAAGGTTGGGGGAAAGGCGTTAGCAAAGCAGGAAATGCCCCATGACAAGTAATATAAAGCTGAAGAAGTGACAGCCAATGCTTTATTTATGTATTTATTTATTTACTTACCAAAAAAAAAAAGTCCCTCAAAGAAACAACAGACACATTTCTTACAAGGTAAAAGGAAGCCAGGAACTCCTGACAACATCCTCACCCCTGGATAACTGCAACCACACAAAGGGAGAAGCAAATTCATCTGAAAGGGAGCAAAAGCTATAAGAATCCAACCACTGCAGTGAGAAGCTCAAATGTACATGCCTTGATAGAAGACCATTTCCCAGTAATGAACCACTGATGCCACACAGCTTGATACCTATAATATTGCTAGAGAAACCCTTTCCAAGACTCACCTATGCTCTCCCTGAACCCAGGGGAAGCCAAACCCCCTCAATGCAGGTGCGTAACTCCTTTCAGTGTTACGATGCGCAACACCTGCCCATCAGCTGGACAACAGAACCCCGAGTCTGTGGAATTACTCCTCCTATAGTCTACCGGTAACACTAACATACCTTTATTGAACCGGATCAGAAACAATTGGAGTTTCATGTCCAAACAGCTCGTCTATTTGTATATGTGTTTTCTCTTTTTTATATATCTGTGTATATATGTATAAAAGCACACAAGTATGACTCCATTTAAAGAAGTCAATGCAAGACAATTGCCCCTCCTGTTCCGAGTTAACATTCAATTCAAAAGGATTTACTTTTGTTTGATAGGCAGTTCACAGAACAGGTTTAATTAATGCTTATTGTCACTTTTGCTACAACCCCTGAACACAAGTGTTAAAATGTCACTGTCCCTTGACAGTGTAAAGGAACATGTGAGATAGTACTTTGTATGTGTCAAACCACAGGCTGGAAGGAAATAAACAAAAAAAAAAAAAATCTTTTGGTTGCAAGCTCTGTGTTTGCCTAATAAAAGCACCAGAATAATGTTCACAGTATCTAAAGTCATTTTAGATGAGCCTCAGAATAAAACACCATGGCAGGTCACAGAGCAATAAGAAAACAGAAGAGGGGTTCAGCGGAGAGTCAGCCTCTTGATATAAAAAGAAGTGAAAATAATAATTTTAGGTAAAAACAATATATATATATGTATAGGTCAGCATTTTTTTCTGACTCCTTGATCATTTCTAGTCCAGAAATTATGGTTCCCATTTGTAAAATACTTATTGTATTGCTTTGCATGAAAATAAGGAGTAAACCTGGCAGCCTCTATACTACATCTGAATATAAAGCACAAGAATAAATACCACATTTCTTTTTCCTAAATGTCAGATTACAAAACTGCTCTATACTTCACAATTGTGACTCATGCAAATACCAGGTTGGGTCAAATTTTAATATTACAAATACTGCATTAGCTCAGTGCCTTTTAATATCCCTTTTCATAAAAAAGAAATTCTCACTCACCCCTATAGCTGGCAAACAGCTTTGGAGAAAATAATTTGTACACCCGTATCTCTTGTTCATTCTAGGATTCCAACCTTACACACACACGTGCTCACACGCAACATCTTTTGTCACGGATTCCAAGCCTCTGCATGAAATAAAGGTTCTATATTTTGCTTTTAGCTCTGAACACACTAGTTGAACAGCAAAAATAATCTTTTTTTCTCCCTTCCTTGATCTCTCTCTCTCTCTCTCTCTCACACTCTCTATTACCTTCTTTAACTTTTTATTTCCTGGAAACCTAAAGCTTCCCAGCATACTCTACATTAACTCCAAGGCCTTTTACACTGTATAAATATAATGAAAGACGTAACTTTTTTCCTTTGTTTAATACCTCTGTTTGTGCCAGCACCTGGCTTGATTCAATTATTGCCTCAATAAAAATTAAATGTAATTTTTTGTGTGTTTCTCCCCTTCCCTTTCTGACTCATATTATTCAGTCTTTGTTCATTTTGAACATATGCTTCTGCCTACACCCATCATAAAAATAGTTGTTGCCCGCTAAATACAGATTGTATATTTAGAAACACAGTTATGTAAATATGCACTGAAATACTGGAGACCAGTTCATATTGCAAGTATACAGGATCCTAAAGCTAAGGTTATCCATCTGGCTTGGCATTCCCTCTAGCTCTCTCCTAAACTGCTGGATTGTGTTTGCAACAGAAAGGGATACTGATTGCAAAACATGGATTGGACAATTGCAATGACAGCCTCCAATTTTTAAATGATAAATTGAAAGGGGAAAAAAAAATCTTCAAATCATCCTTTCCCCTCCCCCCCAATAATAGCAAAACAATTAATTGCATTTTATGGCTATCTAGAGTAAACCAAAATAACATCCATGTTCTGAATGCAGCAGGTGGGATGATGGAGAAGCTGCAGGCAAGTCCAAAGGAAGCCTGGTAACAGACAGGCCAGCGATTCTGCATGAGACTCTCTTGTGGTCGGCTACTCTGGGCCACACTCTCTTGCCGGAACAAAGCAGGGCTGGAAATTCAGAAAAGGAAGCACGTATATTTGCCCTGCCCTAAGTTTTTGCCTCCCATGTAGATCTGTTGCAATGGCTCTGCTGCTGCTTCTGCAAACGGCAATGCCACCCTTCCTTGATCAGCCCGTGCCTAACATCTTCTTAATCTCTTTTTGGTGTGTGTGTACTTTGTGGGTGGGTTTTTCTGTTTCGCTAATGATGCCTGGAGATGGACCAGTCCTGTCTCTGTGGATCAGTGAGTTTGTAGTATCTTTAATAAATATTGGATTAAATGCTGCTGCTTTATTTATTTTTTTGGTTTCTCGGTCTCAAACACCGGTTTTATTGCAAAGGGATTATTCGTTCTCTTCTTGATTGGCATAAATTCCAGCCTCCCAACGCAGTGCCAGGGCGCTCTTCCTGCGATTCACCCTGGTAGCCTCAAGGACCTGGAAAAGAAAAAAAACACAGCACTTCACTTGGTTGCCTTCCTCCACTCCTCCCTTGCATAATGGGGGCCCCTTATGTCATTAAGGGCTTGCCACTGGGAGCCTGGATTACACCAAATAGCCCATAAGATCAAAGCTGGGCTTTTTAAGGAACAGCTGTCCCAATGTTCATACAGCAGCCTAAGTGAGATGTGGAGAAGTCGAGTCTCTCTCTGCAGGCCAGCTCAGGAGGCTGCATTTTCCCCATCCCAATTCAGACAGGCCAGAAGGGGGAGGATGGTTACGAAGGATCCATTTTCATTCTCTCACGTGGGGATTACGTGCAGCACAAGGTAGCCACAAACATGCACGAACCTGATCTGAGGCACAATTCGAAACCCACTGAGCACTGTGGGAGACCTGTTACTAACTTCAAGCAGCAGTGGATCTGGGTCTTTGTCTTACAAACTGGTTTTCATTTACACGTCACTACGTGTGGACACAACAGTCCTTCACGCTCACTCACGGGGTGTTTGGATTGAAGCAAAACTCAAGGAAAAAGCCATCACTTTGAACACATGCACGGAAGAACACAGTCCCCTCGGTGAAAATCACACACCACATGCCTGAAGAGGGACTGACGTGATACATTACCCTGGTCTTGGCCCCCTGCACCAGGGTGGATTTTCCCCTCAGGGAATAAAAGGAGATCTCAACCATGCTACATCAGCTCTTTCCTTCAGCATGCTATTTGTCCTGATTCCTCCACGTCCCACAAAACCATCCCAGGTTTAACAAAGGCCAGAGAAGAACCACGACGGAGATCTAAAGTTTGAACATGATGCAAAGGCCACTGAAAGCGGAAAGACACTCTGTCTTCTAGGGGCTTTGATCCAGACCCTTCATGAGAAAGATTTTCAAGGGGTTTACAGATTTAGGTTAAAAAATCCAACCCAACTAGGAAGCCTCTAAAGGGCCCATGTTAGCTAATGCATGCAGCCCTGTGTTCCTATTATTGCCACTCTTCTTGTCCCCTGCTCCACCTGTGTGTTCTACACATATATGGCACGTCTCGGCCCTGTACAGACAGTCTGGTCTTTGGGTCAGGGACCATCTTATCTTCTGTCTAGAAAGAGCCAAGCACAAGGGGTGACGTGGGTTCTATAATACAAATATCAGAATAACTGAATGGAAGAATGAGGACACCAGAAACAATGAGCAGCTGAAGGGAATCTCGCTGCAGCTGGTGGGTGAGTAGAGGTTACTCTGTCTTTCAGCTTGTAACAATCAATGACTGGACACTTTTACAGATGCCAGGGTCTCCAGCTAGGCTGCATGCATGCAGCATGGGGATTACAGCTCCTGACAGTCAGCTCCCAATCTCAGGCCATCGCTACTTGTGCTAAATGAGAATATTCTCTGTGATCTAACACTAGGATCCCAGCTTGCATTTAGAGTTCAGAGGCACTCAGTTTGGGGTCAGAAAGTGTTTGTCTGCGCCTTATAGTTTGCATCACCTCGCATTTCTTTTGAGCCCGTGGATCAACAAACCCAAAAACTCAAGGTGAAACTAAGCCAGCACAGCCAGGATGGAGTTGAAATCGTATCTCCTTTCCTGGCAGTGATGGGGAGGGACCGTGTGCACCTAAAGATCAGTCCAGGTTTACTGGAAGGTTTTATTTTTGAAGATCTGCATAGTGCCACTTGTATCTTCTTTGTAAACCATTAGCAAGAAAATTCAAACGGAAGCAGGTCTGATTCCATCCAGCAGAGCGCAGTGGTGCTCGCACTCACACCAATCTGCTGACACCACAGCCCTCATGGTGCATCGATTCTGCTCCAGCTATAGAGTGTGGGGACTGATGATTTAAATGATTCTGTCTGTATAAATCATGCCCTTGAACAAGATCTCAGAGGGATGCATTGAATGAATAGAAAAGGGACTGGACAAGTTTTTCTTGATAACTTGCTCAGAAGGAATAAGGAACAAAGTAGCTATTTTAGCTTCAGCACAACAGGAAATGAAATTTAGTGGTTTGTTAGCCTCGAAACTGGTAAGCGCTGCGGAGCTGCAGCAGACGCAGGAGAAAATGGGCATGAGGATTAAAGAAAAGTGCAGGGTAAGCAAGAAGTAACATTCTAACAGGATATGAAAAGTAAACACAAAAGACACCAAACTCGAGGCAAAAATCTGAGGCCCTTATCTGAGCAAAATCACCATGGCAGTAAAGGAGAGCTTTGCCCAAGTAAGGACTGCACAATCTGGGCCTTAGTTTGAGGCAAACATAAAATAACGCTGGATTTCGTTTTAGTCCCAATATTTTAGGGCCAGTTCCTCACCTGGTGTGAAATAAACATGGTTCTACTGACTTCAGTGCTGGTTTTGGTTTAAAACCCTTTTAACCCTTTTGGGTTAAAAGTTTCTGGTTTGGAGCAGCATTTTTTTAGCTTTAAGCTACAGGAACCCCCAGAGCAGAGAGAATGTCCTTCCCTCCACCAAATCCACTTTGTCTCTCCTCTCTCTTCGTCACTGGTTTAATGCTGCTAATGTACTATACGTGAACACTGTTCTCAGCCAAAGAATGTTGCTGGTAAGAACAAATACTAGGGGCTAGATCCTCAGCTGGTGTAAATGACTTGCAGCACCACTGGCTGAGGCTGAAAATCTGGTCCAGAGTTAACACAGCTCCAATAGCCTACTGACTGCATCTACCAACTAGTGCTTTGTTACTCCACTTTCTATAATCCTAGAACTACACAAAATTAGCATTAGAGACTGATATCACTGGATAGGAGTTGGGTCCAACTCCTGTTATTTATTTCCCCTGTGAGAGAATTACAAACACTGTGTTGATGCATGGTAGTAAACAACCATTGTGTCTATTAGCTGGTCTATTAGCTCAGTCACAACTCTCATTGGGCTAAAGCTTAAGAAGTCCTAGGCAACGCAGCTTCCAATGATTTTAATGTCTCTGTTGACGTACTATATTTTTGACTTCTGTAAGGCTTTTGACTTAGTACTGCAAGACATTTTGATTAAAAAACTAGAATATAAAATTGCCATGACACACACTTTAAATGGATTAAAAACTGGCTAACTGATAGGTCTCAAAGAAATGGGAAATCATCATTGAACAGGTGTGCTTCCACTAAGGACCTGCAGATATCAGTTCTTGGCCTGATGCTATTTATCAGTGACCTGGAAAAAACAAAACCATCTCCGATAAAGTTTGCAGACGACAAAAATTGGGGGACTGATAAAGAACGAAGATGACAGGTCACTGATTCAGAGCAACCTGGAACGCTTGATAGACTGGGTGCAGGCAAACAACATGCCTTTTAACATGGCAAAATGTAAATCACAGAATCACAGAAGATGAAGGTTGGAAGGGACCTCAGGAGGTCAGCTAGTCCCACCCCCTGCTCAAAGCAAGACCAACTCCAATTAAATCACCCCAGCCAGGGCTTTGTCACTGTATATGTATAGGAACAAAGAGTGCAGGCCATACAGGACTCTACCCGAGGAAGAAGATGCTGAAAAAAGATTTGGGAAGGTGGGGGGTGCTGGATAATCAGCTGACCTTGAGCTCCCAGTGTGACACTGTGGCGAAAGAGCTAATGTGATCCTGAGATGCATAAACAGGGGACTCCTGAATAGGAGAAAAGTTTCTCTATATTTTGGACTGTTGCAACCACTGCTGAAATACTGTGCTCAGTTCCAGTGCCCGCAATTCAAGACAGATGCTGTGATAACAGATAGGGTTCAGAGAAGAGCCATGAGAATAATTAAAGGATTAGAAAACATGCGATGTAGTTACAGACTCAAGGAGCTTGATCTATTTAGTTTAACAAAGACAAAGCTAAGAGGTGAGTTGATTGCAGTCTATAAATCTCTATACAGGGACCAAAAATTTAATAATGGGCTCTTTAGTCTAGCAGAGAAAGGTCTGACATGATCCAATGGCTGGGGAAATTGAATCTAGACAAATTCACACATTCACAATAAGGTATAAATTCTTATACCTTAGTGGAATTAACCACTGGAACAATTTACCAAGGGTTGTGGGGGATTCTCCATCACTGACCATTCTTATAACAAGACTGGAAATTTTTCTAAAAGATCTGCTCTAGGAATTATTTTGGGGAATAATGTGGTATGCAAGAGGTCAGACTAGATGATCACAATGGTCCCAACTGGCCTTGGAATCTGTGCGTGGCAGTTGCATTGCTTAGCCCTCCTCAGCATATGGCCTGTTGAAATCAATGACTGCTTTGCCGGAAAACTGGGCAAAGACTTCCAGACTTGGCTGCGCATTATTTTAGTAGAAGGAATGGCTCAGGAGGAAGTGGTGCTAAAAATGAAGAGTAGGATCAACCAAAGAAATCCTGGAAGAGAGGAACATGGAGATATTCTCTATAAATAAATAGATAACCAGCTTATTGTCACATTCTTGGTAAAATTTTCATAAGCTAAAGTATCTTTAACCACCATGTTGGAAGCTCTCAATGAAGCGGCCTTTTGGCTTACCAAAGAGAAACCTGGCTGAGATTCACTACCACCTCACTCCAGTTTTACGCCTGCCCCTGAAGCCAATAGGGTTACATTGCCTAATGCAGTGGTGCATCATGTCTTTTGTATTTACCTTTAGACTCATCATATAAGTAGTCCTGGGCCTAATTAGGAACAGTTCAATTTCCCTACTAAAATATGTGAAATGGACAGCAAAATGGACTTCAAACTACTCCTGTATCAAATATAGAGGGAATCCCCCCAAACAGGCTAAACTAGATCCTTTTTTTTTTAAATGCTTATAACGCACCTAGTTCTGGGCCACAGTCTGAAACACCCATTAAACGGAGTAGTTATTTACTCCCGCTGAGAACCTCTGGTGTCTGCATAAGCATAGAGCAATGCAGAGAAGTAAACAGACTACTTGCTGGTAAAAAGAGACCAGAATCTAGCCCACTGCTCAGAGATCTAAATACAGGCCTGGGTCCTAGCCTTAGAGCATAGAGATTCACTTTTAGCACTAGTAGTAAAGGCCTATAATTTGAAGCAGACAGTCAGAAACTGTATGTCCTATGCTGCATTTATGTGGCTTAGGGTGGTGACCCTGGTGTATGCTGAACTGTCCAGCAAGTGGAATGAAGTCAAGAGGACTATTCACGGAGGACGGTGCTAATCAGTGCAAATCAGGATATTGGAAGCTTTCCCTCTGCTCTCAGCTACATCCATAGGCACGGCGTTGTAGGAGTGTGGCTGACAGCAGAATTATCCCTATGGGAGTTAGGTGCCTATCTCCCAGATAACTTGCATCCTGCATGTAAAATGCACATGCTGAAAAACAGAACTGGGAATGGCCCTCTAGTTGCTGTTACTGCTCTCTGGATTTTTATCACTTGTCTGGAATGGTCTCTGAAATTGGCACATAGGCTCCACAAAGATTATAATGTGAACTAAGCTAGGAGTGGCGCTCTCAGGCTTCAACTGAATAACTGACATGGCTACCTCGTAATGGGAAGAGCGCTAATGAAAACAGCCAAGTGATACAAAAAATGTGTGCTGTTTGGAAAAAGTAATTTGACCACAAAGTCACATTAAACAGAGAGGTTTCAGACAGCAAAAATATTGAAAGGACAGACAACTATACACGAATATCTGGAATGTTTTAGAACTGTAAAAGTTTGTTCTTCACCTCTCTTACTACACGCACTGGGGTTTCAGCTTGGAAATCTTGTTAAGAACATTGTTTTAATGCCAAGTTTTATTTTCAAATGGACAGTTAAGAGGATTAAATGATGACTGAAGCAGTCACTATGGTCAGGTTCAAGCTCTAAATCTACCTACCCCCTAGAGCTGGACAGAGAGAAACTAATCTACAGGAGAATTATCACATTTTCCCCCAGTGGGTGCACAATACTTGCTCGCTCACTGATACCAGCAGATGAAGAAGGCAAGCAGGGACAGGATTCAGTCCCAGAGTACGTCACTCCAGAACCTGTTGCTAAATGAAACCGACTAGTATTGTGCAACCGTAATTAATTTCTTTCTGTAGCCAAGGCAATATTGATGTGCAGGAGCCTAATATCTCTCTGATGCTGCTGACCTGAATCTGATAGAACGAAAAACAGAAAGATTGCAAAGACAACATGCAAACAAAGGGACCGAAATCCTGGCTCTCCTGAAGTTGATGGCAGAACTCCCATGGACTTCTATTGGGGCAGGATTTCACCCAGACTGTCTAAATTGACTTGCAATTGACCAGGAAGATGAGCTATATTCCAGCCTCTGATATTTGTACAAGTGAATTCACGAGAACTTTTTGCAAACACGAGTAATTCCACAAGCATAAGGTGTTCGTAACCAAAAAAAACAAAGTTAGAGCATGTCTCCTCACCATGGTACATTGGTTACAACTTGCCAAATTCTTTGGAATAATGGGTCAATTGACAGCACTGAATACTATCAACTTCTTAAAGCTTACAGGCAAGTGACGTGAAAAGCCAATAGTTGATGATGGCACCCAGTTGTTTGGTGTTTTTAAGTCTTAATGCTGATAAATATTAAGGATACTTCAGGCTAAATTCTCAAAAACGTGACCTTTATTTGTGCACGTGCAACTCTGCCCATGCAAATGCTAGCAAATGCAATTTTTTTTGCTCTATCATCCATTCACAGGCAAAGACTGCGTTCCAGTGAGGTCTGGGTGTGTAAGTTCTACCAGCTGTGTGTACAAGAGATCATGCACAAGAAACCTTTGCACAAAGGAATGTGCACACAAAACTTCTAGCACAAATGCAAAAAACAGGCTGGCTGCTCTTGAGAAGTTGACCATGGCTGTCCAACAACAGAAAGTAAAATGCCTGAGTATAGTCCAGACAGGTAGGCAATTAACAGCACCAACAAAGAAAAGGATCTTTGTCTGTAATCTGAAAATACTTTATTTACAGTACATAGTGCTAAGTCCTGCTTTTACAATATATGCACATACTGAACTTCTGCAGAACAGAATGGGAGCCTCACTTATGGCTGGAAACCCTAACAGAAGAATGTGTTGTGGGTGCCATTCAGTTGGAATGTGTGCAGTGTCAATGGTGATCAAAACTATTCTGCCTTGTTATTTTGTGATTGGTAAGTTTACAGTGATCACCTTTACAAACTTTTCAGTTGCCTCTGAACCTAAACAGTACCAGTATTCTTTGTAGCATGCTAAATAGGAATTATAGCTGATAACGTTATGTAGTCATCCGAGACAAAACCAGAAGTTTTTCAGGATAACTACTCTGTGTGTGTGTGCATGCATGCAGTTATTAGCAGTCCCTTTAAAAAGTGGAACAATAAAAGGAGGTCTGGCGTGCTTTTAATGGACGAGCCGTGATTTGGAAGGAGATAAACCACAGCAGGCTATGGGAATATTCACAGCGGAGTAGTGTTGCAGGACTCTCAATTCATGCTGATCACAGTTGTGTTGCTAAGGTCCTCCACATCGAGTTGTGACTCTATATCAAACAGATCACGATCGAAAAGCTGTTTCACAGGGATGAGGTTTAATGGCAAGTATTACAGTTGGCAGATTTTCAGCTTAGTCTATAACAATTTTCAATTCCCACTTATCCCCCGGCCCCCGCTTTCCTAGTAACTACTATCAGAACACTGTCCATTCTATATGAGAGACACAGCCATCTCCACCCAAAGCCTGTAAGCTGGGAATCTAAACTCTACTGTGGAGCTCATGACTGTTCCTGGCACTGACGCTATGTTGGCCATTCATAAATGACACCCCAGAGAAGCAGGAGTGTGTGGGGGTTAGGTCGGCATAGCTGTATCTCTCAGGGGGGTTGGCTTTTTCACATCCCTGAAAGGTGTAGTTATGCTGGTGGACATTTCAGTGTAGACCAGCCCTACGTCTCAGAGCCCCGCTTTGCAGAGGTAAGGGCTGTGCAAGCGTCTCCTCAAATGCTCTGCCACCGCACTTCAATCCTGAATTAAAATGCCCCTGGCTCCTGCAGCCATGGGTCTTTTGGCAGCCAATAGTGGAAACTTCTATGCTGGTAAGTGGTCGTAATGTGATGTGGGACAAACTACCCAGGAGAGGGACATGGATGAGGCCACAAACGAAGCCACCAAACTCATTTGTGACTTTGAAGTGGGATTTGAAGCTACGCTGTCGAAGAGGAAAGGTCAGTGTGTTTATTCTTTGTACAAATGTAAATATTATTGAAGACACTGTCACTAGAAGTGGGCAGGATTCACCATATTTGGATCTAGATCCATAACTCCTCAAGGGTTGGGGCTGCTTGGATCTGACGTTTTAGGTTCCTCCTTTATAGAGTGCTTTGGCTGGGATGGTGAGATCTGAGTCTGGATGCTAACTTGTCCCATGCTCAGGAAAGTTCTGATCCTGGCTTTTGGTTTGGTTTCTTCCCTCTAATCACGATGTTCCCATCTCCAAAAGTTGTAATTAGAATCCACGGATGAGAAAAACCGATAAGTAAGTGTTGATGATGGATATTAGGGAATATCCCCCAAACACATCCTCCCCTCTATTTTGATGTGAAACAGCACTGACACTCAGCATGGAAATGCAAACTGCAGCAACATGCATTTGGAATGACCATGCAAGAGAAAGCAAAGATAAGCAGTTGAAAAGTACCTCGGAAGTAACCTTGTTAGACAGTAATTTACAGGTGTACTGGTGGAAAGGGAAAAGAACCAGCATTAGTACATAAAACAGACATGTATCCTCTTCCCATCATCTCCTGCCCAGTGGCTTCTTCTTTGGAAGACACGGAGAGAGAAAGAAAATAATGTTTTTTTCCCTCGAATGCAGTGAAGTCTTTCAAATGGCAAATAGACTGGATTTGACCATTGTCAAAGCAGACTGCTCTGCCCTGAAAGACAAAAGCTGACAATATCTACAGGAGCTGCCATGTTGAAGAACAGCACACTGAATTAAAGCAAAACAAAGCGCCTTCTTGTGTCACTTGAGCAGGTAGCACCAAGGTCCTGATGCATCGCAGGACTTGTACATGTGGTTAGTTTTAAGCACACAAAAAGTCCCATTTAAATCTGTGGGGCAATCCGCATCTCTTAGTGTTTGTAGGACTGTGACTGGAGTTGGTTCAGCTTTGCTCCCTTCTGTGTTGCACAGAAGAAAGGAGCATTTGCCCCAGTAAACCTCTCTTCCGAGAATTTAGAAAGTCTCTCATTTTGCTTGCATTCAGATAGTGAACCTATTCTACAATATCAGATTTTCAAAATGGCAGCTGCCTGTTTGCCTGTTAATTGTGCATTTGCAGTATATTTTAGACACTTCAAAACGGTTCAGTGATTTGCTCTCATATGTATTAGATCCAGAGATTTCGCTCTTTTGTCTGAAACTGCATTTTAAAGGCCTCTGCAGACAAATCAGAACTAGTGGGTTTTTAAATAATTATTGCTTAGCCTGGCACATAAAGTATTGGCTCTAATTAAGGATGGTGCAAGCTTAGCATGCAGAACACATCTTTATCTTGTAATTTCTTATCCCACGCCTCATCTACAGGAGTAGTTTGCACAAGGGAAAAGGAAAATAGAGGAAGGAGAAAAAAAACATTCCAGCAGTTTAGGGGAGTCTCACTCTGGTCTTACAAACACTGCATCAGAATAGGATTTTAAATAAGCAGAAAAGGGAATAGAAATACATTTTTAAGAAGTTGTTTCCAGAACACGAGAATGAAAACAAAACTGGTCCAGGCCTTCAGTGTGGGTCCAATGGTCTAGCTCCTTTATCTTCAGTGAAGCGACACCCATTTATCCCCGTGGAGGAGCTGGGACACAATTTGCATGATAGTGCTAATTGTATGGCAGTAAAAATTCTGATTAACAGAAGATTTAATAGTGTCATCATCAGTGAGCTGCAGGCATACCCAGAACGGTTTCTATCACATGCTGCTCTTCATGTGGACCAAAGTTCTCAGTGAAGACCCAGAAGCACATTTCAAAAACAAACATTTTCGGCCAACTTCTTTTTGAGAAGGCATCTGGGCAACTCCACTGGCTTCAGTGAAGAGGCACTGGTGTAACTGAAGAGAGAGTTTGGCCCTCAGCGTAATGACATCTCTTCAAAAGCAGCTGCACTCACCAGTGCTACATGGCAAACAACATACAGCAGGTAACAATTTAATGACTGTGATAAAGAATTCCAACCATAAGCCACTGCTTGGTGAGTCAGCTGCACTCATCCCGAGAATCAGTGTTACAAGGAAAAGATTCTGATGAGCGTGCAATCAGGCTTTATTCCTTAGCAAAGCAACTTCTGAACTGTATCAAGATTTAAAGCAAAAAGGCTGATGGAAACAAACTCCAAAGTTATTAGGGCCATGTAAGGACAGATTCAGCCCTCTCCCTTATGCTGGTTTTACTCCACTAACTTAAATGAAGTTACTCCTGGGTTGTACTCTGAGAAAGTGAAAGAAGAATTAGGTCCCAAAATCTTTTTGAATGAAAGATTTGATAGCATCACCCAACGAGCACTAGCATGGCAATATAGACCAGGGAAAAGTCCTAATAACACTGAGTGAAAACTATCCATTGCCCCGGGGGAATCCAGCCCATTTGGCATTCACCTCTTCTAAAAGCGACAGAAGACACTGTCATTCTCGACATTGTGTTCACTGGAGAAAGTCAACAAGCCAAGCTGGTAAAGTTCCTTGTGTCAGATGGAGTCCATGGAAGTCAGGAGAGCTGAGAACACTGTTGCTTCCTGCTTACGGGCTTGATCCCGCTCCACTGAAATCAATGGCAGGTTTGTCATAGACTTCAATGGGAGGAGGCTAACCAGTAATGCACGTGTCTGCACTTCAGATCCACCCGGCTACTTTGCATTAACCTACAAACAAAAACGGAGTGGGATCCTTTTCCCTTTCACTGTTTCTAAGCTGAAGGATCTCATGCTGTTAATACGATGTTATACGCCAATGATTAACATCCAGCATATTGTGTGGGCTTTTGTTTGCACTGTAAACTTTAAAGACTAGGATCTCAACAGGGCTGTACCTTTAATGCAAGCACTTGCAAAGTGGTTTCCTTAGATGATGAGCTCTATGGGCCTCATATTGTCTCTCAAGTATTTGGGGGTGAGCAAATAAAAAGCCAACAACGGCCAATAGTAACCACTATCAATAATCACATACATTTAAGGGTTTATACTACCCTTCTAGTCTATGCACACAGAATTTATGCTCATGACAGTCATGAGTGGCACCTTCGTAAAGTCCCAGTGCAATGACAGGAGAACGGTTTGCTTACTGTATGCAATCTGCAGTCTGATTGGCATTAGCCGTGAAATTCATACCCACTCCCCTACTGTGATGAACATCTGAACGGGTTAACGTCAATGCTGGTAGTTCAAAAACCTGAACTGCAGACACCTACAAGAAGAACTCAGAGCAGAATTTTTGTCAATTTCCCCTTTCTGTCTGTAGAAAAGCAGAGAGCAGACTCAATGGGATACACCATTCTGTCCACTGTAAGTCCAGGATCCCCCCTTCCATAAGCTCCTAATCAGATCCTGGAACAACCCAAGAAGTTATTGTCCCCAGGGAATCCATCCTGGGTCTTACACTGAACCCAGAGCATGCTGGGATAGGACTTTGGGAGTCTAATGAGTGCTGGGTGAGCTCTTGCAGTGCACAGACATGATCAATAGATCAACAGATATGATCCTATGGCAGCGACGCAGTTCATTGCAGGGTTTTAGTGAGAAGTGAATTCACATGTGATCCTCTGATCGCGGGGGGCAGCTAGGCATCGTTTATGATTAGAGGATTGCCGCTATAATTGATTGACTCCCCCGTCCCCACCTTCAGATAAACTGATGCTGAAGAGGATTTTGTTTTAAATGTCTTCAGGGCACTCAGTGAGCCATTCTGAACAAATACATGACCTTTAAGAGGCCAGATTTTCTCCTATCAACCACAGTGATTTGAGTATAATGGAACACACGCAGAAGAGGGGAAGGGAAGAGCGTACTTACACTGCTGTCATCCATCCTCTCACGCCTCTTAGTTTTGTGTGTTTCATAATCTTCCATGAGGGTCTGCAACAAGTTCTTGGGCCTCTGGGATCCCGCAGCCTCATCAGAGAGTATGTCAGACTGGGAGAGGGGACCTTCTGTTGTCGGGGATGGAGGAGGCCTGATCTTCTCTATCTTCCCTGAAATGACACGAAGGGATCCCTTTCTAAGTGGACAGACTCCTGAGTAGCTCCCAACTGAAGGCACAGCTTGCCAAAGGAACGAGTTGGAGCAGTACTTCCAGTGTGGACAGAACAGAGAGAACCTCTAAAATGTAGTCCATAAAATAATGTACTGAAACAAACACAGCCACAGAGAGTCTCAAGTCCCCGCTTCCTCCCCCTCCCAAACCACACTTACACAAACATTTAAGAAATCTTATTCCATAAAACCTAGCAAAGCTGTCAAATGACAAATACGTGTCTATCCTACCACCGCTCATTCATAGCGGTGTGGTTGAATCCCCCCCCCCCAATGTCTCACTTCTGTGCTCTGGAAATATGTGAAAGTTTATGGAA
The DNA here is from genome assembly GCA_007922155.1 of Mesoclemmys tuberculata. Taxonomy (NCBI): domain Eukaryota; kingdom Metazoa; phylum Chordata; order Testudines; family Chelidae; genus Mesoclemmys; species Mesoclemmys tuberculata. The sequence continues at coordinate 8,748,750 of ML675650.1, forward strand.
ACTGCTGGACTTATTTTTATTGAATCAGACACACACAAAAACTGCATGGTCTAGTGTAGAGGGTCCCAAACTGTGTTCCATGGGACACTTGCAAGTGGTCTAAGAAGGGGTGTCCAGTCACATGGTGCTGGCTCCTTCTCTTTGTTTCAAGCTGCTGCATTGCATTTAAACAGCTAAAAATATCTTCAATACATTCCCAGTATTCCTTTTCCATGCAGCTGGTTACTATAGTTGGTTGCACGTTTGGAGGGGAAGGCGCTCTGTGAAACGCGCTTGAGGTTAAGATGTGGTGTGGGCTATAGAAGAGTTTGTGAACCCCATGTCAGATGAAAAGCCTGGGAGTCGGAATGAATTCAAGTTACAGATCTGACAGGATTGCTTGCTCACTAGGCGACCCTAGGTGAACTGGGTATAAAGCAGGCATGTGGAGAAGACTGATTATACAAGGAGACTATTATTGCTCCGTATACTGTGTGAGATCCCCAGGTTCAGCTCAGGACCTGAGGTTTTCATTCTCCAGGCTGGCAGATGGTGGGAGTTCCCTTGGGAAGAGAGGTTGTATCTTATGTCACTGGCTGATTGAAGGATAGTGTCAACAGGCTGGGAAGGAGTACTGTCTAGCCTGCCTCATCTAGAAGGACGACAATCATGCTTGCAAACCTCAAGCAGGAAAACTGAGGAGCTTGGAAATCAGGTCTTCAGGGCAGTGAGAAGAGGGAGGCCCCTTTTACAGGAAGCAAAAAAAAAAAGGAAAAATATTCTGTTTAAACCTAAATATAATCAGCTACAGTGGGAAAAGGAAATGCAGACACAAACGGGTTTCATTAGAAGGCCTGTGAATGGATGTTCAGTTGGTCCTTTGCTGAAACAAATTAAAACACTAGTAACTCATGGAACAAGTCATGAAAGCTGTGGCCACTAGAGGTCACACATGGCAAATCAGTGGGCGCTCCGCTTTGAATTAATAGGTTTTTCTTCTTAAAGAAAGAAGTGAAATCTGAGCAAAGAGAACAGAGACCTTTAACAAGAAATCCCCTTGTTGGGCTTGTTTTGTTTTTGACTCAACATGGAAAAACCCAGCAACATTGATATAATGTTACATGCTTGGCTTAAATTGACAAATACAGAGACTTGGGCTAAAAACTCTATCCCCAAACTTAGAAACTGTAAAGGCTCTCTGAGGGTTGTGAGATTTTCTATGCCATGGAAGCAGAGACTCATCTTGGTTACCTTAGAGTGATTCCACAGACATCATGGATTTCTCCCAAGGTAACAGAGATCAGAATGTGGCCCTGGGGAACTGTGCTTGCCAGTGCAACAGTATGTGCTAACTGGGGATGCCCAAAGAAGAGAATAAAAGCAATTCCCAAGCACTGATGGAACTAATGGAAAATGGTGTGTGTTAAAAGTCAAAGGTTTACGACTTCATTCCCTCATTTGTATGCTGGTGTAACTCCCTTGGTTAAATAAAACAAGGTTCAGACTTTGATAATCTGATCTGAATTAAACAAAAGAAACAGAATCATAGCACTGGAAGGGACCTCAAGAGATGATCTATTCCAGTCCCCTGCACTTATGGCAGGACCAAGCGTTAACTAGACCATCCCTGACACGTTTGTCTAACCTGTTCTTAAAAATCTCCAATGATGGAGATTCCACAACCTCCCTAGGCAATTTATTCCAGCGCTTAACAACCTTGACAGGTAGGAAGTTTTTCCTAATGCCCAACCTAACCCACTCTTGCTGCAACTTAAGCCCACTGTTTTTTGCTCTATCCTCAAAAGGGTAAAGAGAACAATTTTTCTTCCTTCTCCTTGTAACAAACATTTATGTACTTGAAAACTGTTATGTCTCGCCTCAGTCTTCTCTTCTCCAGACTAAACAAATCCAGTTTTTTCAATCTTCCCTCACAGGTCATGTTTTCTAGACCTTTCATCATTTTTACTGGTCTTTTCTGGACTTTCTCCAATTTGCCCAGGTCTTTCCTGAAATGTGGCGCCCAGAACTGGACACAATACTCCTGTTGAGACCTAATCAGCGCAGAGTAGAGAAGAATTACTTCTTGTGTCTTGCTTACAACACTCCTGATAATACAACTCAGAATGATGTTTGCTTTTTTTGCAACAGTGTTACACCGTTGTCTCATATTTAGCTTGTGAACCACTATGACCCCCAGATCCCCGTCTGCAGTACTCTTTCCTAGGGAGTCATTTCCCATTTTGGATGTGTTCAACTGATTGTTCCTTCCTAAGTGGAGTACTTTGCATTTGTCCTTATTAATGGTCCTATTTACTTCAGACCATTTCTCTAGTTTGTCAAGATCAATTTGAATTTTAATCCTATTCTCCAAAGTACTTGCAACCCCTCCCAGCTTGGTATCATCTGCCAACTTTATAAGTGAACTCTCTATGCCATTATCTAAATCATTGATCAAGATATTGAACAGAACCAGACTCAGAATTGATCCCTATTAGACTTCACTTGATATGTCTCTCCACCTTGACTGTGAACCATGGATAACTACTCTCTGGGAATGGTTTTCCAACCAGTTATGCACCCACCATGTAGAATTTTCATCTACGTTGTACTAGTTTGTTTATGAGAAAGTCACTTACTGATGAAGTCAAGATATAACACATCTACTACTTTCTCCCTACTTTCCCACAAGGCTTGTCACCCTGTCAAAGAAAGCTATCAGGTTAGTTGACACGATCTGTTCTTGACAAATCCATAGTGACTCTTAGTTATCACCTTATTATTGTCTAGATGTTTGCAAATTGATTGCTTAGTTATTTGCTCCATTATCTTTCAGGTACTGAAGTTAAACTGACGGGTCTGTAATTCCCCAAGTTGTCCTTATTTCCATTTTTATAGATTGCCACTATATTTGCTCTTTTCCCTCTGGAATTTCTCTCATCTTCCATGACTTTTTGATGATAATGGCTAACGGCTCGGATATCTCCACAGTCAGCTCCTTGAGCATTCTAGGATGTTTTTCATCAGGCCCTAGTGAACTGAAGACATCTAATTTGTCTAAGTAATTTTTAACTTGTTCTTTCCCTCTTTAGGCTCATATCCTACCTCATTTCCACTGGCATTCAAAATATTACATATCCAATCACTAATAACCTTTTTTGTGAAAACTGAAACAATTGCCATGTCCACATTTTCTGTTATTGGTGTTCCCCCTCATTGAGCAACAGGCCTACAATGTCCTTGATCTTCTCCTTGCTTCTAATGTATTTGTTATGTAATGTTTTCTTGTTACCCTTTATGTCACTAGCTAGTTTAATCTCATTTTGTGCCTTGGCCTTTCTATTTTGTCCCTACATACTTGTGTTATTTGTTTATATTCATCCTTTGCAATTTGTCCGAGTTTCCACTTTTTGTAGGACTCTTTTTGGAATTTCAGATCATTGAAGATCTCCTGGTTAAGCCAGGGTGGTGTCTTGCCATACTTCCTATCTTTCCTATGCTGAGGGATAGTTTGCTCTTGTGCCCTTATTAATGTCTCTTTGAAAAACTGCTATCTCTCTTGAACTGTTTTTCCCCTTAGATTTGCTGCCCATGGGATCTTACCTGTCAACTCCCAGTTTGCTAAAGTCTACCTTCTTGAAATCCATTATCTTTATTGTGCTGTTTTCCCTCCTACCATTCCAAGGAATCATGAACTCTACCATTTCATGATCACTTTCACTCCCGCTGCCTTCCACTTTCAAATTCTCAACCAGTTCCTCCGTGTTTGTCAAAATCAAATCTAGAACAGCCTCTGCCCTTGATTTCTCCACCACTTGAAATAAAAAATATCTCCAATACATTCCAAGAACTTGTTAGATAATCCGTGCCCTGACGTATTACTTTCCCAACAGAAGTCTGGCAATAGATACTTTTATTAGTTGTTTAAAAAAAAAGCATCATTCACCTCTTCTTCTTGGTTAGGTGGTCTATAATAGACCCCTACCATGATATTAACCTTTGTTTTTACATCTCCAGATATTTCCCGCTAAGGTGGGTCTGCCCCTTACTTGAGAGGAGCATTCCATAAACATCTACAAAGCTACTTCAGTTTTCTCCTTCAAACTCTCCTTTGCAGTGATGCTTAAAAAACCTAACAAGAGTTAGGCTGCTGGTCTGCTGTGACCACTACCAACCATGCTGACCAGTCTTGTCTCATTGTTTTCTTGTACGCCTGTCTGCATTCCTCTGTTGTCTCTTGTTTTAGACTTACAGTGTTGGGGCAGGGACCATCTTTTTGTTCTGTTTGTACAGTGTCTAGCACAATTGGGTCCTAGTCCATAACCAGGAATCCAAGGTGCTACAATAATACAAATAATAAATTCCTGTATTGCCACTCGGAGTCCATCCAGGAAAGTGCACTGTTACATGTACATTTCACTGCAGTACCATCATTATTTCCATTTTACAGAGGGGGAAAATAAGGCAAAGGGGTGCAGAGACTTGTCCAAGATCACAGGGTGGCTTTTCCAGTCCTTTTAAAAAGCAATCCAAGAAATCCAGAAAATGTGCACTGCTTGTGCCTCGACAATAACAAATCAGAACAAAGATATTTCCTCCCACATTCCTGGGTTGCCACTGGTGCTCGTGTGACATGGCTTGGCCTCTTGTGGCTGTGTTCAGCTCTTGTATAAAGAAGTAAAATCGACAGGAATCTTGCTCCCAGAGGAGAAACACAGGTGAGCAAATGAGGACATTGGGAGTTAAGGATTATGAGCTGCTCCTTCTCCCATGGCAGAACTCCCACTGACTTCAGTAGAAATGGACTCAAGGTCTCAGGATGCTTGCAAAATTGCTAACCAAATCACAGACTGCCAGTCACATTTTTGGCCTTGACATGTCTCCCTTTGAGTATGTATTGTATTTCCTAAATCCCATAATGTCTTCTTTGGAAGGGCTACAGGCCATCAAGAAAGGGCAGACAGTAAACATCATAAAACTCTCTCTTCAGAGTTATGTTTCTTGGTCTTTTAAAAGGACGCTGTCAACTGGAAAATCAATCATATGCTATAGGAAACGTGTTCAGCTGTGACTGCAATGATGGCTGACCCCCAGATTCCTGGAACTGGGGGAAGTTACTTGGAAATTATTTCCCTCTCTTGCTCTCTTTTCCTTTTATGGTCAACTGCGCTTCCTGCCTCATTCACTCTTTGGAAGGCGGGAGCACACTCTTGTATACACTCTCCCAAGCCCTGTAGGAGGATGCTTAGCCGTCACAGCAGAACTGTTGTCCCTTCCAAGTTTGGTGGCAGAAGGATGTCCCCTGGGATGCCTGTGCTAAGCCCAGGACAACAGAAGCTGAGCGTCCTTCTTCACCATTCAAACTCTGCATGGGTCTTGAGAGAAATGTGAGCCCTGGACAGGGATCCCTTGACCCTCCCTGGTTCTCTACAGGAGGTGGGGGAGCAACAGACCTCTGGGATCAGGGAACTGGTCTTCCCTTGGTAGCCCTCTACACTGGTGAGCAATAGAAGAGTGGATTGCCACCATTTTCCCTGAGAGGATTAGAGCGCTGGGGGGTGGGGCAGCAGGCGCTTGGGTTCTGCGCTCCCTCGGATTCCTCTGCAGGTCCCAGGGAGGAGTTTAGAAGCCAGGATGTCTTATCTCAGGTTGATGCTAAAGGGGTCAGACACTGGGAGTGCACAGAAGTGTGTGTGTGGGAGGGTGAGGGGAGCATGAAGGGTGGGTCCAAGCAAATTAGGGTCGGTGGCTCTTAGACTCCATCCATTCTCCCTTGCTGAGAAGATCCTTAGAGACATCAGCAGGGTAGCAATATATTCTGTACATTAAACCAGGATAAACTATTTCCAGGGTATCCTGTGACAAATGTGACCCTGCTGAAATCAGTCAATTTAAAAATAACGTTCAAGTTGACATTGTCCCATAAATAAAAATGTATTTCCAAAGCACTTAAAGCAATCACAATAGCTGATCTCTGCTCTAGTATCTTTTAGCTCCATAAGATTTCAGGCCTGTATTTCCCCTCCAGACCACAGAAACGAGATTCGAGCTGAGATTGTCTGCACCAAGTTCCTATCAGGTGCAAATACTGATACTAATAAGGTGACTCATAGACTCATAGGTCAGAAGGGACCAATATGATCATCTAGTCTGACCTCCTGCACAAGGCAGGCCACAAAACCCTACCCATACACATTTATAACAACCCCGAACCCATGACTGAGTTATTGAAATCCTCAAAAGTGAGATTTGAAGACCTCAAGCTGCAGGGAATCCATCAGCAAGCGACCCATGCCCCACGCTGCGGAGGAAGGCGAAAAACCTCCGGGGCCTCTGCCAATCCGCCCCGGAGGAAAATTCCTTCCCGACCCCAAATATGGCGATCAGCTAAACCCCGAGCATGTGGGCAAGACTCACCAGCCAGCACCCAAAAAAGAATTCTCTGCAGTAACTCAGTTCCCATCCCATCCAACATTCCCACAGACCATTGAGAAGACTTATCTGCCGATAATCCAAATCAATTGCTCAAATTAAACTATCCCATCATAACATCCCCTCCATATACTTATCAAGCTTAGTCTTAAAGCCAGATAAGTCATTTGCCCCCACTACTTCCCTCGGAAGGCTGTTCCAGAACTTCACTCCCCTAATGGTTAGAAACCATGACAGCCATGAAACTTCTGAAAAACAGGATGGATGAGGACAATGCAGACATACCTTGACCAGGAGTCGTAAAACTGGAGGCCAATGCGCTTTTCTGAGGCAGGGTGCAACATTACCCCTGCAAACACATTATTGCCTTCCTGTTGCTATAGCAAGTGCCTACACTACAGTGCTAGAGTGGTGTAGTGTAGACAAGCCCTAAACCAAAGCCTTCGCCTGCCTTGAGGTCTGCAGCACCAAGACGGCCAGAGCTGCACAAGCCAGCCATGTTTGATGGCGGCAGATCTTACCCTGATGCAGGGAGGGAGATGTCCCTCACGCCATCACAGCTACAAACCCCTCCTCTGATACCAAGCCCATGACCCATGGTCCCCATCTAACTTATATAATGTGGGATGCCTTAGGAGATAGGGCAGTGCTGATGTCCTAGCAGATGAGGTTTTCCCATGAATGACAGCCAGGAAGGCAGCTTGGGCCATACACCCCACTGAGTAAGCTCCAAGCTGACAGATCTGAAAGGGTCTCATTGTGCAACCTATACAAGTCTTCTCTTAAGCTCTGCACTACTCTATGGAGTCTGTTTTCAAGAAGAAGAGTCCTCCCTGTCCCATCTCTGTCCATGGTGTCTCTGTCGGCCTCATCTCATGGCTCCCACTTTAACTGCAGTTCACCTGGTCAGCTCCAGCTCTGCACTGAAATAGTTATTCCTCTCGTAGGAGTTGTCACATTCGTCCCAGGGATGTATAGCCTGAGGGCTGGTGCCTACGCTGATTGACATCAACAGCAAAGCTCCCATTAAGATCATAAGCACAGAAGAATGGCCATACTGGGTCAGACCAATGGCCCATCTAGTCCAGTATCCTGTCTTCCAACAGCGGCTGATACCAGATCCTTCAGAGAGAATGAACAGAACAGAGCAATTTTCAAGTGATCCATCCCTTGTCATCCATTCCCAGCTTCTGGCTGTGTCAGGTGTTTTGGGACACCCAGAGCATGGAGTTGTATCCGTGACCATCTTGGCTGGTAGCTATTGATGGATGTATCCTCTATGAACTTATCTAATTCCTTTTTGAACCCCATTATACTTTTGGCCTTCACATCATCCTCTGGCAACTAGTTCCACAGGTTGATTGTGCATTGTGTGAAGAAATGCTTCCTTTCTTTTTTGTTTTAAACCTGCTGCCTATTCATTTCATCAGATGACCCCTGGTTTTTGTGTTATGTGAAGGAGCAAATAACACTTCCTTATTCACTCTCTCCATCCTATTCCTGATTTTATAGACCTCTATCATACCTATCCTTAGCTGTCTCTTTTCTAAACCAAACAGTCCCAGTCTTTTTAATCTCTTCTCAAATGGAAACTGTTCCATGCCCCTAATCATTTTTGCTGTCCTCTGCACTTTTTCCAAGTCTACCAGATCTTTGTTGAGATGGGGTGGGCAGAACCTAAAGGTAAAGGATCAGGGCCTGAATGCATTTTTCTTTGGTTCTGTGAGTTCCAGAGTTTGCCATGTTATTTGAGAGTGTAAAGGTGTGGGCAGTTCCCGCACACATCCTTGTGGTCCAATGTGGTGCTGAAAGTGTTCTCACCTTAATTTCCCCTGTGTGGGGTGGCAGTAGGTTTTGCTTTAACAGCTCAGGGAACACGAGAAGCCAATACACACTAACAAAATAGCATATCCTCTTTTAATAAGGCCCCAGGACAGAAGTAATTACAACACACAGTTCATAAGGTCCTCGCCCTAGAACCCTGGTTCAGCTCTCAGAAAAGTCCACAAAACAAAGCCTTTAGTTAGGTTGGTCTTCCAGAGCATGAGAGAAAACCACCCTACCCATTGCAGCTTGTGTGTCTTCTACTTCCCGCTCAGCTAGCATCCTCTCCCTGTTTACACAGCCCACTTCCACCATGAGGTGAGGCCTCCTTGATTACACCACTGCCTGTCCTTAAATGGATAATACACTCCATCTCTCTTTTCCAATTTAAGTGCACTGTATGCACCCAGCTGGCTTGCTGTGAAATAACATGGAATGAAATGAAGGCCAAGAAGAGACTCTATAGATAGTACTGCCCAGAGCCCCCACATGGGGGGGGGGGAAGGGTACACTTTTCCGGGGCCCAGAGGCCTGGCCCAAGCTGCAACCCACATTACCATGAGGAAAAAAATTTTCATGGCTCTTGAGATTGTTATGTATGGAATAAGGGATTGTGCTATGTGTGCGGAAGGGGACCCGTGCTACAAGTTTGTACTGGGCCTGAAAAAATTTTGCTTGGGCCCTGGGACAAATTGAGTGGACCCTGTTAAGAAGGCTGAAACAATGGTACCTGAGATACTAAGCACAGGAACCAGTTGTATTAACTGTGAAGAAGCTGTTGTTTTTTTATGGCGACCCCTATACATGAGGAAAACCCTTTCAAAAGAAGCTATTTCAACCAAACAGCTTCTTGCAGGACTGTTTTGCTTCTTGTGACACAGTTTTCCTCATGGATAATGATTACCATTAAAAAGGCAAAGTTGCCCACAATTAATCGACAGTTACCAACTTCTCTCTGATTCTTTGAAGTGGAGTGAACGACTGCACAACTCTCAGGGCCTCGGAAATATCTAGAACTGCAAGCTGTAGCGTTCTGACTGCATCCTATAAGCAGATCCCTGGCACCTGCCTAACCACTCTAGGCAGGGACAGCTGCAGCCGAGCCCTCGTTTTTGAGTTATGCATGTAGGGGGAAAAGCATCTCCCCTTCTTTTAGAAGGGACATATATTTTGGCTCTCAATCTTTCCTTCCCCACACCTATACAAATCATAAAATGACTCATTCAATTTTGTTGACATCCCCCCCTCTCCACACACACACCTTTGCCTCCAAATTCATCTGAAGTGAGACTGAAATTGAGAAATTTCAGCTGGACAGCAATTTATTGGAGGAAAAAGAGGTTTTAGACTGAAGGGGTTTTTTATGCTGGCTTATGGTAGCTATGATGGGTGTTATTCTGGCAAAGAAACCAGTAAGATCACAGGCACAGATTTCTCAGCACTTCAGGGAAGTAATTATCTCAAATTTAGTTAAAGTACAATCATCATTAGCATTTAAAAACAGCCGCCATATCCTCCACTGCAATCTTCCAAACCAGTTAAAAATAGACTTTGCGGCTCACGTCTCACTCAGGAGGATTAATTCGCAAAGGAATTCAAAAAAAGAGAAAGGTATTTACACATGAACTATAGTTACTTTCACATGCCAGTGAGAATGGTACACAACTTGCTTTCTGCCCCAGGAGGTAGTTGCCTATTCCTGAACCTTGGAAAGGAACATAAATGGCAGCTTAGTGAAAGCGATGACTACCATGAAGCATCAGTCACATCCTGTGAGAGATTTCCCATGTTTACTGATGAGAAATCTGACATAGAGAAATGGCTTTGCGCTGACCACCTTTCTCACTAAAAGCTGTGCAAAAGCCCTAGCAGAATAAATCCTTGTGACTCATTTCATTCTTGGTCAGCTCAGACACACGTATCTGTCTATGGACGGGACTGGAACATACATTTACAATGAAACTAGAAAGGAAGGTGTGAAAGATGCAGGAGCAACAAACTGATGACGAAAGCCAGATTTTCAAAGCTCAGTGCCCAATCGCTCCCAGGTAGGCATCTAATTCAAATGGCCAGAGAGTTTTTAAAAGTGCTCAGCGTCAGAGACTTCCATGGAGAACGATGGGCAACAGCTTGCAAATTGTGGGTGCTGAGTACATATAAAGCTCTGGCCACATGTATGCGTGCATCAGGAACAATGCTGACTTCAGGAGTGACAGTGAAGGCAGCCATGCCAAGAGTGGAGGTGCCCCATGAGAGAAAATGGGCAAACAGCAGCTAGCAGTGCAACTAAACCCTATAGTCTGGTGTTTTCACTTGTACAGATCCAGAGGATAGCTGGGGCATGGTCTGCATTTCTGGGTCACAGCCTACAATATGTTGTATGAATTGCTAGTGCTTTTTGGGGAGCTATTCTGGCATCACGGCTGCCCTCCAAAAGGAAGAGCCATGCCCTTTGCAGTGTAAAGTAGAGAGTGACTTCTTGAATGTATAGAAACAACAGTCCATTAGAGCATCGCAAGCTGTTGGCATCCAGCCCCAATGAAAGGCAGCCAGCTCTGGGGTGGAGAGTGGGCAATGGTCGGGGGAAACTATCTGGATAAGAACACCAGGCCCTTATTTTACAAAGGGGCCCCTGCCATGGAACAGGGCCTCACACAAATTATCTGCATGCAACTTAATATATCATTCCTGGAAGCAGTATTGTCAAGCCTAAGCACTGAACAATCATGAGTCAGGCTCCCCAAAATCATGAGATGGGCTTAAACATCAAGAGCTTTTTTAAAAACATTGGGATTCTTTTCATTTTCCTTCTAGTTGTTGATCCTTTGGAGTTCATAACTGAGAGCTTTAAAAAAATGCTGAACTTCTTTTATAATCCTATGACTCCAGGAGCTGGGGCTTTAAGGAAATCACCATGGGGCTGGTTCTCAGCTGAGAATCTGCTTCCACAGGTGAAATCCTTGCTCCACCTAAGCCAATGGCAAGTCCCCCCCACACACACATTAGTTCAATGAGGCCAGGATTTCACCCCAGATCTTGTGAGAGTTGACAATATTTGTAGATCACCCAAGCTCCTGGCCTCCCCTAATGTTATGAGAATCAGAGTGTTTGTGAGCAAGAGGCCAGGTGGTTGGTTCACTAAGAGTGCTTCAGTCAAGGTGATTTTTGTTTGCGGAAGACCCAAATGTATGCTAGGTTCCATAAAGAGAAAGAAAATGAGACATGGTCCCCGCCATAAAGAATTTACAATCTAAGGAAGACAATTTTCAAAGAAAATGGAAGTGAAGGGCAGGAGTGCACGCTTTCAGAAATGACAATGCAAATTTAGATGGATAAGTTTCCTGGCCTGAAAAGCAGTGTGAGTTTGCGACTTGCGAGGAGAACAATATAGAATGCCCATGTGTTTCCCATTTCCTCTGCCAGATATTGTGTAAAATAAAATGCAAACTCCTTCTACTCATACCTGCTATACAATAGAGAGAACATAGGAAATGCAGCATCTTGTTTACCTCCACTGAATATATTACACATACAAACTACGAAACTTATCCAGCCAGCGGTGGTGGAACACTATGTTGCATGCATATTATATTAATGTGCTAGGTACACATTGGATTTCTATGCAAATTCTTACTGAGTAGTCCAACACTGTAATTACTGCAGCAAAATCATTCTTATGTTTTTAATTATTTAGATTCAGACATGGCCCTACAGAAATTCTGTCTGCATTATCTTCTTTTCCCTGACATATTCCTTCAAGAATTTGTGTCAGCTGCTCTTGGGTTTGTCTGCTCAGCTTTCTTCTCTACCTGCATGGACGAGGTGCAGACATAACCATTTGTAAAAGGAGTTTGGGCACCCAGCATTATCCGCCTTTTGCGAGGACCATCGTACTCACATTCTTCTGAGTTAAATAATGTGTGACCTTGGAAAATAATGCATATACTCTCAGAGCCTGAACCTAAGTCCACTGAAGTGAATGGGAGACTTTCCACAGACTTCGGCAGATTGTGCAACAGGCTTAAAATGGATAGAATGGTCCAATCAAAGCAGCCAAAACTCTTTTAGGTTTTTTGCCTGTTTCGTTTTGTTTTTTTTGCCTTTCACAGTAGTCACACTCAACTTGCTAGCTTTGCCCTAGATAAATAGATGTGGTTCCCTCCGTACTTGCAGTATTCCCTCTGCTTTCCAACGCGGACTACAAGGCCACCTAAAATTCTGAAAATATTGAGGCAGAGTTATTGAGCACCACTCTTGCTCCTGCTGAATAGTACCGCTTCCAAAGAGATTGCTCACTGAGTAAAGCACTATGTACCACGTGAAAGGGTGGCACAATCAGGCCCTTCGTTATTGAAGGTAATTGGCAATTTTAAAAAAATCAGTGGCCCACCAATATCACACTATGTTCACCTTGTATATTTTTCTCCTAAATTTATGTCTCAGTTCCCTGAAGGTAACATGTGTCTCTTTATAATCCACAAAATGTGAGGTTCAGAGGAAAAAAAAGGAAGGACTGCATTAAGAGATGAAACACTGGGGGCCCCAAAATGAGTCCCAAGTAAAGCTGCTCCATCTACCACACTGCAGAGAAGAACAACGAGATCACTAAGTACAGGTAGGTTGATGCCAATGAAGTCAATTACTTCAATCCTGAAAAGGGTTTTGATGGGTTTACACCTCTCCACTTTAAGTAATTCTTCAGTTATCCACATGCTCCCTGCAATCCCATTCTGCTGAGGGAGCCATGGTGTGATATTATTGCTGAAAGGAGAATATTAGCTCTTTCTTCAGGAATGGCCATTTGGTTGAAGTAACAACACAGGTTTTCTGTGGTTTAGTCTGGAAATCTCTAAAAATCTCAACCTATAATCAGATAAAAAGCCGAAATATTTTACATGAACTTTTTAGGGGATGAGTCACAGGTAGATTTCCTCCAGTGCTGTAAATATCACTAGAGGGTCATGTCTATAACTGGTGGCCAATAAAACCAGGTTCATGGCCAGGATCTGGCCCAGCAGATATAAAGATTAAAAACAGTCGTTGCAACCAGCAAAGATCTCCACCACCAGCGACAGTCAATTATACACATCTCCTTATTTTGTGGTGCTTCTCCCAAGATTGCAAAAAAAGAAAGACAGTGCCTTTAGTCACCTTCGGGCTAACAGGACAAGAAAAGCTAGGGTGATCTGTAACACTTCAACAAAGTTATCAATATTTGGTACATTTTTCTGGCAAGAAACACAGCCCAAACCCATTCTCTTCACATAAAAGAAACAAAAATAAATGTTAACTATGGATGTTATGGATGTCATTCCAAGTTCAAATCTGGATTCTCTGCAGGACTGCCATCTAAACACAAGTACTGCTGAAGAACGCCATTGACTTCAATGAGAATAGGGCCCGTGGGAATTCCTCCAATTGGGAATTGGCCCTCCAAGCTCTTTTCAGTTTCTTGGTCTCGATTCCATCAGTGAAAAGGAGAACAGAATATGGATCAATATTGACATCTTCCCATAACTTTAATGAAACTTTTCTCCCCTAGGATCTCTGTTAAATACTTTAAAATATAGAGGTCTATATCCATAAAGAAGACCTTAAAAAAAATCAGCCTTCATCATTTTTGCCTTTTATAATCTATGAAGAAGGCCTGAGAGTTTGTTTTGTTTTAGAAAAGTGGGGGCAGACAGGAAGATTTTCAGTTGCTTTTCCAAGGTAATGTGAACAGAAAAGAAAGGTGATGGTGGTGGGGGTAACTCAACAAACCTTTCAGATTGCCCTTACACATTTTAAGCAACAAAAATGGGCAAAAGCCTAATTAAAAAAATCCTTTGCAGGTTGCTTTTTAATAGGCCTACAGTTGCAAAAAGTACTGCTATTTTCTTCTGTGTGTCGTCTGACCATCCTAAATTACAGTGCAAAACTCAAGCACCAGGACCACAAATATCCTACTTGGAAGTGGCAAGGAATTAGTCTATCTTCAGGGTTTTCTATAGACTGGTCACCGTAGTATCTAAGTCCTATCCCTGCTATTCTCGGGAAAAAAAGTATGTATCAACTGCAGGCATATGCCGCTCCCATTCAGTATAATGGGATCATGGGCCTGCCTTAAATTAATACACTCTGCTGTCTTTGGATATTGCAGTTTCCATTCATGCAAAAAACCCAAAACAGAGCTGAAGGATGCAGACAGAAAACTGTAAAAAAATAAAACTATCCTGACCCTACACCACACTTATTACGCCAGATACTTAATGTCAGGCTCTTACCTGGAGCAGTTTTGTAAGACACCGTTCTGGTGGGCAGTGGAGGTGCGCTCTTTTTAATGGGACTCGGTGCCATCTGTAGACCTTGCCTCTGTTTCTTCAGTTCCTCCTCTCGTTCCTGGGCTGCTCTGATCTCTTCCTCTATCATGGACAAAGTCCGCTGTTTTCTTGACCTTAGTTTAAAAGGACCCACGGTCACCTCGGGCTCTTGCGTAGCCAGGATGGAAGCAGTGCTTCTAAGCTCGGCTGCCTCGGAATACTTGCTAAAATAGCTGACCTCCTGCCTGTTTTCTTCCACAATGAACGGCTGGCTGGTGTGGGATACAGAAGATTGGTGTGAAGTCTTCCCTTCCCTGAGTGTTGAGTCTTCATCTCTTGAAGTCTTTGGTATTGGATCCTTTTTTTCTTGAACAGGAGAAGATACCTGAGGTGGCTCAAACGTTGTGCTCTGCTGCTTCTCAGAACATGGTGCTTTGCTGGCTTCTTCCTCTTCTTTGACAGGGTTCTTCTTCTCTGCTTCATCTGTTGCTTGCTTCAAGCCTGTTTTGTCAGCTTGCTCAGCTATGGCTTGTTGAATTGCATTTTGAACTAGTAGGCCAGCGTGGTAGTCCAGCTGGTCGTCAATCAGCATGGAGTCTAGCAATGCGGAGGAAGGGGAGTAAAAGCCATGGTCACTAAGTGATTTGGAAACACCTACCTGGCACTCTGAGGGGGTGTCCATTTGGGGAGTCTGGGGTAGAGAGAAATCTGCAAGGGAATTTTCTTGGAGGGCATTCATAGTCTCATTAGAGGCACCACTATCACTGATATTGTCCATGCTGAAATCATTGGAAAGCGTTTCCAAGACTGTGGTATCCTGAGATCTCACAGACAGTTCATCCAAACCAGAGTCCAGCTCTTCTGGAGGGGAAGAGACATTGACTGACCTTGAAAATTGATCTAAAATGCCAGGCTCATCATCCTTTACCACCATAAAGACTGCTCTCGCACTCATGAATTCACTGTCATCTGCCCCCAATTTTGTTGTCTGTCCAGACTTTGAGGGATCACTATAAGACATCTCTCTTACTGGATCAGTTGGACTATTCTGCATATTTGTACGATGATCCCCAGAGACACTGGAGACCTTCTGCGCTTTTACAATGGTTATATCATTATTCTCAAGCTGTCTTGTTTGCCCACATATAGAAGGAGGTCTTGTCATGGAAGCAGTTGGCCTGTCTACATGCGATGGACCAAGGGGTTCATAGAAGGGTTTGATAGAGAACATTTTGGGTGCTCCTGATCTCTTTGGTGCAATTTGACTGTGAGACTGGCATGAATTTTCCATTAACTGAAACTGTTTCCTGGCAGCCGAAAAATCTATCTGTTCTGTGACAATATCATCTTTTTTAACACAGGCAGGCTCTGGTGATACAAAGGAATAGGACACCTGTTTGGGCGATGTTGGTGTTGTGCTCTGTTGCTGCTGCTTCTCCTTGCGTTCCTTGTACTTCTTGTGGGATTCTAGATGCTCTTCATCTAATTGCTCCTCCAGTGTCTTTTCTTGGGGTGGGTTCCACCATTTGGCTGCGATGCCAGGATTTTTCTTTACAGCTTGGCTTTTAATAAGCTCCCTTCTTTCCTTTTCAAGTTCTATCATCTCCTCTGATGGCCTCATTTTCCGGACTCTGTACTTCTCCTTCTCGTTAACATCATCAAAGAGCTTGGCTGGCTTCTTGTCTTCCTGGAAGGCTCGCAGTTCAAACTTCGCCTCTTTCTTAATAGTAGTTAAGGTTAGTTCTCCATCCTTGGATGATCTTCTGGAACTTGTTGAAGAACTTGGGCTTGCTGGCATCTTCAGATTGCCACAAAACTCTTCTTTTTGTCCCTCTGGAGAATGGCCATTAGGGTTCAGCTTCTCAGCCATTACCTTGAGTTCATTCTGTTCAGTGACTGGGAGTATTGGCCTGCCAGCTACTATGACTTCCCCTTCATTGGGTACTGGCTCACTGGTAACATGAAGAGATGAACCAGAGTCATCCACAACAATTGCACTTGGCTCAGGGGAGGATGTCCCATTGAAGGTGTTATCTGCGGCAGAATCACAGCAGTTGGCCTCCAACACTTCATCTAGATATCTGATCTCTTTAGCAACTTCACTGTCCAGGGATTCATGCCTGTCCTTAAGTCCATTGTGACTGGCAACAGGTGAAAAGAAGTGGGTTTGATTGTCTACGGGATGCGTTGAAGCCACCACAGTGATGCTTTTATGTTCCGGGACTGGGACTTCAATTTCCATTTTCTCTTCCTTTGTAGCAAGTATGCTAACAGGCTCCGGGAAATGGGCACTATTTCGGTTTCTGTTGTTTCTCAACCCGATGTCATCCTCAGGGATTCTGGACGATTTCTAAAAGGAAAGAGAACAAAACCATGGTAAAGTCCTATGAAGAGAATGTTCTTTTATGCAGAAAGCCAAGAGGAAAAATAGTAAACACCATCTGGAAAGTAAATCCTAATGTTTCCTAAAGTTAAGATTAAAGCAGCCATATGCAGTGAGGGAAGGAAACACAAATCAATAATGGTTTTTTACCATTATATTATCTTATAATAACTTAGAAGAGACATGGAAGCATCAGCAAAACTATCATTTAGATATCCTCCATCTGGATACCATACACTCTTTCTTATTATATTATACAAGCACTCGAGGTTTTTGCTGAAATTTTAGTTTGGGGCTTCCAAGTCATCAAAGACTTGACAGACCTTTTAAAAAAATATTTTTTTAACACCAGCACTACCACTTAGCACAAACCTTTCTTCTCAGCCCTTGAAAGAGCTTTGTAAGCATTAATTATGTCTCACAATACCTCTGTGCACTTGGTGCGCATTATTGTCCCTAATTTACAGATATATAAATTAAAGCCTAGAATGGTCAGATGACCTGCCCATGGTCACAGAATTAGTCAGTAGCGTAGCTGAGATTAGAACACAGAACTTCTGCCTCCCAGTTCCCCAAACTATGCACACTGGGTCAAATTCTTGCCTGATAAAATGCACCTGACTTCAGTGAATGATTTTAAATAATAATAAAAGCCATTCCTATTCTGCAAAGGGCCAGATTCTGCATCTTTTCTGCAGGCAAGTAATCAATCTGAAGCTCATGGGACTACTCACGTAAGTCAAGTTTTCCAGAAGAGGCTCTTCTCAATTTTTAATTTTAGCCAATCAAGGGAGAAAACATGAAAGCCCAGATTTATTGAAATCCAGTTATGAGTACACTCCAATCAATTGACTTAAAAACACTATACCTCCTACAACTTTTCGTATTAACCACACCCCTAATTATAACCCTACCACCACCATTAAACACATGAACATGGACCCCCAAACAAGCCATCACAATATCACTATGCATTTCAATCCTGTTAGCCACAATTATCAAAAGTAGGGTATTTTTAAAAAAATACAGGAATTTGACAAATAATTATCCGAACCTTGTTACAATCTGAAAACAAGCACAATCCTTAAGTGGCATTTCTATTCATTTTGTCTAGAATTTTCTATACAGAAAAGTGACCTATCTGTTGCTTTGAGGAATCTGGCCCTTTCCCCCACTTGTGTTTGGCAGATTGGCAGCTGAGGCAATGGTTTAAAAAACCACCAATAAGACTGTAGACCAGAGTGGAGATACACAATGTTCTCTATTGTCATCTAGTCTCACTGCAACTGCTCTCATTTATCATGTATGCTATTGATAGATATCACAGCAGGAAGCGCTCAGCTAGAAACTCAAAGACTTGTTTGGTTGGGGCCCAAAGAACTGCAACACACAGGGGCTGGAATGGGAGCTGCAGGCAGCCGGCACTTTGTGTCCTAAAAGAATAGCTCTCCTGTCTCCTGAGCATTCAACGGGGTTTTGTTCACAACAGAAAGTAGCAAATATCTGAACCATTAGCTGAAAGTGATGTAAATTTTAAAGAAACTGCCGGGTTTGGCCATTAGATATTTTTTGCTTTTTAACTGTATTTGGCTAGGTCTCAGTTCTCTTTCTGAATCAATTTACTAACTCAACTTCTACAATTCTTTTTTTAAAGACAATTTTATTTTGTGCATGTTACAAATCTAAACTCGGTTCCATTGCTTTCCATCAGTGACTGCAATATGGTACTGGTATCATAAATGCTGATTTGCTTCTGACACAAAATAACATTAAAGAGGGATAAATCCAGAAGCCCTGATGCAGACAAAACTCTCAGATTTATAGGGGGGCAAGTGAGTTGGGTTGGACCATGATGCAAAATCCAGAATGCACCACATTTCACAGGAAAATCCCCAGCTCCTGCCTTACAGCTGTTTTAAATCCCCTTTGCATCACTGCAGCTGCGCAACAGAGACTTAAAAGGGGAGGAGGATCTGAACGTGACTCTTACAACGAAGCATATAGCACCAGTCTCTGGAATCCAGTAAAGAAGAGTGAACTGGAAACTAATCATCTACCAGCACTGAACTATGGGAAAGTTTGGAACCAGAACTGAATTCTGTGGCACTGGCCTATCTCTACTCAGGAAGTAGTAAGGGATGCTTTTTCCATGGGGTACCCTTTTTCTAAAAGAAGCCCAACTCCCCTGCTTTTTGCATTAGCACATATGCCACAGAACATTTCTATGACAAGCCTGACAGCTTTTCCAAAGCTATAACTCTAGCAATGACATTTGTATTAACTCACAACATGTGTTTCCTCCTGTGAAGAATTACCTTTCTTTTAAACATGCATAGTAACATGAAGGGGCATAGATCACAGCCAAAGACATTCAGAACTACCAGAGACATCAAATAGACATTTAGGGTAGTACATGGCTTAAGGCTGCGACTCTATTCTTTTGTTTTTAGGAGATATATCTTGTTCTGGCAGACATACTGATGCAAAGGCAGAAACTTTTGCTAGCTGGTGCATCCTATGCAAAAGGGACTCCATAGGGGCCAGAGCAAGACTCCTTGCAGCGACTGGACGAATGCAGCACAGGGCACATTTTGCTGCGCCTCTGAGCACAAAGCAGGCCCATTATATGCTTGCTAATACTTGCTTCTGACTACGGAATATATACTAGCTGGATTTCAGTCTCTACACACTCAACCACCAACAAACAATATTTCAACAGGGGACAGGATGTTGTAATGAATCCATGTGTGGCAGATACCGGACCCAATCACTAGGTAAATCGCACACCCCTGCAAAGTTGAGACAAGGGCCAATTTACACTATGCCTTTCAATAATAGCTCAGCACAATCACTTAAAGAATCATTCACATGAATGTGTTATATTGTTCAGACACGGTTTGCACTGAAGCAGGTCTATTTTCTTTAAGGTACCAGTTTGTGTTCAAACTTTTATATATTGTTTCATATCGTATTTGTGTTTGCAAGTTATTTTTAGTGCCTGGAACAAAAAGGTCAAGAACTATTTTACTATCCACTTCCAGAATCTTAATTAGTAAAAACTCATCTTCTAATCACAGCCACAATCCACAGTGCATAATTAGGTAGTTACATGTATATGCAGTAATTAGAACATGCAATTATGGCATTACATAATGACCTAAGTACATGAGACCGTATAATTAGTACCATGCATGTAATTATGTAATAATGTATCTATTTACACAGTAAAACCAATAAAAAGCTATTAAGGAAAAGTGGTAATTATGAGTCTTTGTCATGGATTAGTAGCGAGGGAGGGCGAAGTGGGAAGAAATGGAGGCGGGGGTGCGGGGAGAATCGCAAAAAATTCTTATGATTTTTCCCTTCTGTTTTCTCCATAGAATGTGGACAAATTTCAGTCAGCTCTAGTTAACAACGTGTTGTCCTGGAGATCAGTGTCAGAACGAAGAGACAATACAGTCATTAATTATCTTGAGGACATGGTGAAATCTGCTGATGACACAAAACTAATTTTAGCTAGTAAAACCACCTGAGAACATTAAGGGAATAAAACTGTGAGGGGATGAAAATTTAGCAGACACCTGCTGGTTAGAAGCAGACATAGAAGAAGGGGTATGGGGAGCTGCACAGGCAATGAACGCCAAGCTAAGCAGTCCAGGCCCTTTGCCATCTGGTGGAAAGATGGAGGGGTGCGGGGATTTCCAGCAGGATAATGTCCTGACGCTACTTGGGAGTCCTGACTTTTCAATGACATGTGATAAATATGTAGCTCCAGTACCTTCTTCCAGCTGGGAGCGAGAAGGAGCGCTCTCTTCCTTCTACCCTTCCTCAGAGGCCCTAGCTTCTAGGAGTAGGGAGGTTCTGTAAGTGGAACGAGTATAGCCAATGCTACAGCGTTAAAGGCGATCTCCACATGCCATTAACACAGTTACGCTTCTCAGGAGACATTCTAATATTTACAGGCCCTCTGTGCACGTCTTTCTCCTTTTAAGCCAGGTGTATCGGGGTAACCGGCGTCATTCCTATAGCATTGCAGAACTTTGGTAAAGTGCAATTATTAATATCTCAGGAAATGATTAGCATATTTCCTCCTCTGTTGAATTCCTCATCTACAAAGTGTAAGTGTTTGCGAGAGCAGTTCGTTTAGGAAACAAATGTGGGAGTAGAGCTAGAGAGACCCAGTGAATGTATTGCTAGCTCTCTCTCTCTCTCCTTTGTTTGACTCAACAGAAAATGTGTCAGCCCAAGGAGTGGGAGACAATCCTTCCAAATAACAAACATTGTCCTGAATCAATGACATTTCAGGAAAAGTCTAAGTCACACTTTAATTGATCATGAACTACAAAATGATTGTTAATTTAACTACCAGTTTAAAAGAGCTGAAACAACACAGTCTCACCATTGAGGGTCTCTCTAATGGCCGCTTCCTGGCCATCTGTCAGGGCCTGTTCTCTATTCTCACCCTCCTTGACCCCTTGGCATCTTTAGACACTGTCAAACATTCCTTACTTCTTGAAATGTTGCCCTCTATTGGCTTTTGCGGCTCTGTCCTCTCATGGTTTTCCTCTTACTTCTCTGATCTCTCTCTCAGTGTCTCCTTTGGTGGGTCAACCTCCTTGCCTCAATCACTTTCTCAAGGTCTCTCCGAAGGCTCTATCCCTGGCCTCTTTCTCTTATTCCTCTACACCAGCGGCCCCCAAACTTTTGGGGTTATGTCCCCTCCTCCCCTTACCTGGTACACTGCATGAAGCTCATGTGATAAATGTGTTGCTGAATGTTTGTAGGAAGCGTTACCATGATCCATGACATTTTGCTCTTCTGAAGACACTTTAGGGAATCTGAAAATTAGCAAAGTGATAGGGAAACTGTACTCAGCCAAAAGAGCACCAAGAAAGGAAAGGAAGCTACAGCGGAGAAAAAATACTGTGGTTTTGACGAAGGCCACTGTTCTCACACTCACACAGCACAGGCCCTTTGGGCAGTTTTATTCCCAACTCTTGCCACTTACATGGGGAATGAAATCTAGATCTCCTGTGTGGCAATCCAGAAAATCATTACTGCTATGTCACCGGGACAAGCTGGTACACAGTCTTTTCATACAGTGAGGGAAGCAGCTTTTGATGACTAAAACCCACTAGCTTTGGATGTCAAATGTAGTATTTTCTAGCAGCTAAGAATACTTTTGATTGACTCAATTCAGTTGGCCAGATGGGCTTATTGGCAGATTTCCTTTATGAATCACAGACTTCTTTCCCTTCAAAGTACTCAGGAAACCATAATAAATAGCCTAAAAATGACTAAAAAACCTCCCAAAACAAAACTGTTTTGGAGTAATATATATATAGGATTTGCAAGGAACATAATGTATAAACTGCTTGCCACTTGGGAGCATGCTCGAAGAAATCTGTTGAACAATTCCTCAGCTGTCTGTTTTTGTCTATTAAAATGAAGCTGTAGTGATCCCATTCGCTTGGAAAGCATGTGAACAGCTTAGCAACATGCACTTTCGTTCCAGCATGAACCAGAGACTCCTGCATCCCCATTCAGCACATAATTGTATGCTTTTATCAAATCAGAACGTAATTTTCTTTTGTTGGTGTAATAAATAAAGGCTGAGGAACAGCGGCTGAAGGAAAGAAAACAATTATTCCGAATATTCAACTGTCTATACTGGAGAACAGGATTTTTTTTAACCTGTCTCCATGGCTTAAATGTAAACTGTGGCCTGAATGACAACAATCCAGAGCTTCTGTTGCACAGCCAGGTTTCTATTTTTTGAATAACACAGATTACCTCCCACTAAAACCAAGGTACGCGAGTTGGAAACAGTTTTCTCCAGGTAATAGGTGACCTGAGCCTTTAAGCCAATTATTTTCTCTTACCCTAAAAATAAAAACTTGTTCAGCCCATGAAGAATTTGCTACACTATCAGATTAGATTTAATCATTGCTATGGGAACAGTACATTTCTACCATCTGTAAATTAAAGACAAAAGTCTCATGCAGCTGTTGGGAAAAAACCAAATAATTTTATTCATGGACTTTCATCCCTTCCGAGGAGTTGGATGGTCTCAGAAAGCTACACAGGCAAGGAGATTTATAGGAAAATGTATTATTTGAGAACCAAAAGGTAATCATAAAATATGCTTGTACCGGCTGGATTAGAAAACAAATGCCTGCTATGACAAAAATGGATTGTAAATATCTGTACAGCTCAGCTAGACTTGCCAAAAGGTCATCGGTCCAAGTTCTGTATCAGGGACTCGACCTAATATTGCTGCTGCTGTGCGGTATTTGGGGCTGGCCTGCCATTTAAGTTCCCAGATCACTTTCTGTACAGGGTGGAAGAGGACAAGTCCAGTATGTTGCTCAACAACTCCTCTACCAATAAGACCGATTCTAATGCCTTAGGTGCACAGGTTGTCAACATATTAAAAGATACGTTCCCAGATAAAACTTCCCAAATAACATAGGGAGCTGGGAGCTGCTAGCTAGGGTCACTCTTTGTACTGCCAGCTATCTTCAGTAGAACTCTTTATCCAGAGCTCAAAAGGGTTTGGAGAAAAACATCCAGAAATAGGGACGCTTACCCAAAGCAATGGTGACCTGTGAGCTGACACCCAATAGTTTGCTCCTCTCCTCCCTGTTGGGTTCAGGAAAGATAGCAGCCCCACTTCCACCTCTGGCACCTTTTGGGGATCTCTCTTCCTGAAGGAGGGGGAGAATTAAGGGCTTCTCCCCACATCGTGGAAGGGGCACCGATTTGGGTTTCTGTCCTCGTGTTACGTGCCTCCCTGCTTCGGCTGCATCTCTTCTGCTCCTGTCGCTTCCTCTCCCCACTCACCCCTGCTTCGTTCCTGCTCTGCTGCCAGCTCACCGCCCCGCCACTTCTGGGTCACTGCAGCAGGGATTCTGCTCCTGGTGCTGTGAGAAGTGGGTGGTTCCTTGCAGCTCCTCTATCATTCAAAAGACAGCAGCAGAAAGGTGACAGTGGCTCGCGGCAGGAGTGAGGAAAAGGAAGAAGGAGGCTGCATTTCACCTCTTGCGCACAGTAAGCCCTAGTGAATGGAGGACTATACAATTCCCCCAATTCCTTCCTCGCACTATTTTTATTAGATAAATCAGCAGTCAGTCTGAGAGCAAAACCCAAAGTCTCCATTGCCCAGCATCTTGCACTAGTACAAACTGAACCTAAATCATTACTCTTCTGATCCGGTAGCATTTAGTCACTTTGCTCTGGTGTAAGGTGCACAAGGTGCAGAGCAACACAGGATCTTGTCCCAGATCTTTAGTTGGAAGCATCCGCCACCAGGACTAGATTTAATAGACCCAGCCAAAACGGGAAAGTTGGCAGCTACATATCTGTAAATGAAGAATGGATACCTACATATTTCTGCAGTACCTGTATTCCACCCATGGCTTTGCAAGTTCTAATCTATTTTATGTTCCTTTGCTCTTTCATTCGTCCTCAAAATAGTCAAGATGCAAACCTGAACTTACAGGAAGCTGTGATTAAACTTTTATCTTCAAGAAATTGCAGAATTGTTTATTATTGGTGCAAGTCACCCCCATTTCTGCAAGCAACCAGCTACCTAGGACCTTTGAAGGACCCAGCAATAAAGATTTACACACCACTGAAGGGAATGGAAACTGCTAATAGCCAAAAAGAGATGCAAAAGATAATTAAGATGGTGAGACAGACTTCAGAGACAAGAATTCATATTCAAAATTCATTCTTGTTCTCTGTTCTCTTGTTCTTTCTTATCACCTAGTCCAGTCTGAAAGTGAAATTGAATTATAGCAATACATGCAGCTGTAAGAAAGAGCTTTGGCTGGGGCAATAATTTTTTCAGCTCTCTCATCAGAAATTTCATCAGTGCAAATTCCAACCCCAGTTTGCCTTTGCCTCTGCATTGATTTTTTAGTAACTCAAGACATTAACACATCATTTAGAATTATTGCCTTTTTGCCATTCATCTTTACTGTTCTAAGTGGAATGGCCAGTACAGGATGTGCTATGTGACTAGATAGGACATAATCCAAAGTGCTGTAGGAGAGACAGTATTAGCTCAAGGTTAATAAAAAAATTAAAATATACTATGCTCTGATGGCTATTGGTTATTACCTGGTAACACTGTTATTGTTACGTACCTGTTGGCATTTCCTTTCTAAATTCCTATTTATGGTAATGCCTGTAAAATCTACATTTGAGCTGAAAATTGGCTGAAAAATTCCAGGAGATGGGGCGTCCCATTTCTATAGAACCTTTCATTCTAAAATCACAATGATGTAGAAACTTTACACAAGACAGGCTCTACCTCCATTGGGGTGAAATGAATCACAATAGTTTGGGACAGGAAATGACGAATGACATGCTGAAGTGAAGCAATGGGGGAAACTCATAGACAAAATGCAGTGACCCCTGTACAAATTTAGCCGTGGCACCGCAGACAACAATCCGCTTACATGGAGTGCCAGTGGATCTCTAATGCCCAGGGGTAAGGCCCTCCCTCTGCACATACCCCAATCCAGCATTGAGATCCACTACTGTGCACTTACACTTGTGCAGAGTCAGTGGGACTCTACACAGAGGCTGGGGGCTAATGCTAGTGGATCCTGATGCAAGATCTGGGTTTAAAAGAGCACCTGTCACAACACAGCCCTCCATACTATGTTGTGCCATTGGTCTGACATGGAGTCAAGGGGAAGAATGTTGTTTACTGAATCACTAGCATCTGTCCCCAAGGATTACTTCCTCGCTTCCCAAAACCGAGTTCCACTCTAGTCCAACCTTGCTTAGCTAGTGAGTCTTTCTCACTCTCACTCACACACACAAACGAAATATTGAACTATTAAAAATATTTTTGCTAGACATTCTTAAACTTATGTAGACTAGCCCATAGAGTATTTCTGTTGTCATAGTAAGATCTCTTAAAATACCTGGGTTATTAAAAAGTCAAGGGTGGTCTCTGTAATATGCTAATATTTTATAATATTGATTAAGATGCACAGTATTGTTAATGCTGTAATGCAGATTAGTTAGGGGAGGATTCTCTTTAAGCAGCTGAATTTGCATAGAACGGCAGTAAGCCAACCTTTGGAAGTCACTATAAACGTTATGGGAGTTCAAGTTTCCAATACTCTGGCCAGAGATCCTATTAGCATTTGAAGACTTGGGAACTGGAGACCATTCTGTTTGCAGACGCCAAAGAGAAAGCTGCTTCTGTTCCATGACGACTGCTTAAGCATTCATTCTGGGAATAGGGATGGCTTTGTAGCTATGGCACAAGACTGGGTGTCATGAGACCGGGATTCTTTTCTTGACTGTGCCGCAGAGCGCACCAGAGGTACGTTACATTCAACTCCTCTGGGCCTGTTTCCTCCATGGTAAAATGCAGATAATAATACTCTAACATTGGGGAAGATCCGAAAGAAAGAGGCAAGACCACATCATCTTAAAAATCCAAACCCTAACACAGCCAGAGCCCTATGACTGCAGCCCCTGCCAGCCGTAAAGCCAACAACAGGTATGGTGGCCACCCACCAAAACCCCCCCCCACGGTTCCATTGGAGTTCTCCTGCGTTTTTCTCAAACCACAGCCACCTGCAACCTCGACCATACTGTCTGCACCGAAGCCCTGAACCTGACCCCGGTGCCGAGACTGAAATCTTCCCCACAAAGCTCTTCTTAGTCCCTGAAGCATCAGGAGCACGACGCTGGCCTTTTCATCTTGAATATGGATCCTTTAAGATGTGCTGGATCTGGGAGGCTTCGTGGCTGGAACTTCTTGGGGCAATACGTTTTGCAACCTGTTCTGGTACTCTGTGTGTGCCTTCAGGTAAACGTGCTACAGCTAGAACACCTGGAGGGTGAGGGACTCTCTCCAAGGCGCACCAGACATCTTACCTGGACGTCTGATGTCAGAAAGACTTCTGGATAAGAGGCACACCTTCTGAAGCCAGGGTTCCTGGTTTTCAGATCCAGCATGTAACCAGTAGCTGGAACTGAAGACTTAACTGCTAACTATCCTAAGACTGAGAACGTTCCCTGAACGAACTAAGCTTATCATTAAAAACGACACTGACTGTAAACTGGACTAAATTAAGGGCATATCTACACTTTGGGGATAGGCTGTGAGTTCCTGCAGTGTAGACGCTTCCTACACTGAAGAAATGGTTTTTTCCCTTGATGCAGGTAATCCACCTCCCTGAGCAGCAGTAGCTAGGCTGACGGACGAATTCTTCTGTCAACTTAGCCCAGTCCACACTGGAGTTTAGGTTGGTTTAACGACAGTGCTCATTTTTCACACCCTGAGAGACATAACTGGGTCGATCTAACTTTTCAGTGCAGACCAGTGCTAAGGCATAAATTCTGTTTCAGAGAAGGACCTGGTGCTGATGGATCTGGAGATGTTCACAATTGGTCCACCGCTGCAATTGGAAGGAACTGAGATCACCGCATCACCACTTATAGCCTTGCCCTCGGAACATTCTGGAATGCAGAAGGAGCGCCGGGTCAACATTCTAACCGGCACCGCTATGGGAAGGCTCCCCCATTGGCCAATGCTTCTTATGAGCAGGAATATGCTGAGAACACTAAAAAAACCACCATTATTTTCCCCAATAAACTTAAGAAAAGGGGATTATTTTGGAGAAAAACCCCTAAAGTTCCTTACGACAGTCCTGAGTGTACGTGACCGCTTACAATGACATCATTTCATATTCTGCTCCATCCCAGGTATATTGAAGGTTGTTTCAACTCCAGGCTCTGGCAAAGGGGATAATTGGCAAGGGGCTTAAGAAAAATGAGGGGATGCTAAGAAGGAGAAAGACTAATTTAGCTCAAGTTCAACTAGCTTTGGCTTAAGTCATATGGAATGGAAAGAAATAGAATAGATGGCGATGAAAGGGTATAACTGCAGCTCAATCAGTACTCAGATGAGAAGGGAAAACTGTTGTTCATAGGAATCTGGAGGTTGACCTGTGATGTTTTAGGAGATTACCCTCTTGGGGCTCTGCTAAACTCCAATCTCTCAAAAACCACCAAACAAAACTGTTCTACCTCCAATCTCTGGTTTCCAGAAACATAAAACTGAGTAGACAATGTTCATTTTTAGGCTATTTGGTTAAAACGTGTCATGGAAGAGCCAATAGAAATCTTGTACCCATCACTGGCTATAATAGAAAGAATGCCCCTTCCCTCTCACAACATTAAGAATGCATGTTAAAATCCAGATTAAGGGAAAGCAACAGGTTGCCACTGGATTTACCTGTCTATCATGTATATTATTTGGGAGACAGGGATGCAATTCTCAATATCGAGTCACAGCTTCTGAAATTATTATTCATATCATCCTTGGCAAAGAGGAGCAGATGTGGAAACAACATTCATAAAGGGAGGAATTCTTAGTCATTTAGGCTGAGATTTTCTAAGCTGTCTCATGGATCAGCGTGTCCTGTTCCCAATCCTTTCTAATGGGAACTGGGTGGGTGTCCAACCCCTTAGGGAGCTTTGAAAAATCTCAGGCTTAAACTCCAAAGAGGCAGACATGTCTCTCTGCTGCAACCCAGTCTAGCCATCACAGCCGGTCTTTGAGAACCTGAGACGCTGTGAGACATACAAAGAAACAGACGGAAAACAGAAGAGGAATCATAGTACTATTTCCCCTCCTCAGAATATCTACATCCAGCAAAGCTACAGGAATAATCTGGGAAGCCCTGAATTTGGATGCAAGAGACCTGAGTTCTAGTCCCAGTTCTGTCACTGGCCTGTTGGGTGACCACAGGTCAGTACCTCACCGCTCTCTGCCTCAGTTTCCCCATCTATAAAATGGGGATAATGATACTGACTGCCATTGTAAATCACTTTGAGAGTGACTGGTGAAAAGCACTGTACAAGAGCTAGGTATTGTTATCGCTATTTATGGATGAACAGAATTGGATTACCAGAACACTACTGAGCATTTGCCATAAAAACACTTTAAAATATTAAATGACGTCTTACGTTTCTGCATGCTAACTTTATAGTGGTCCATATGTAAAATAACAACATAAAGCTTAATAATAAATAATGATGTCCATGGAGACCAAATTAAATCTAGGTCAGGAACAGCTTGTCACCACCTGACAACCTGAAACAGGGCATGTCGGTGTCAGAAAATACAGATTTACAAAGCCATCTAGGGGGCTAACACTGGTTTTAATGGAAGATGTGTTTCTAAATCTCCTAGATTGCTTTAAAAATCTTAACCTCATCCTTTCACTCACTGTATATATAAAGATACCCATTCAGAAATATAAACTGACCAACTGAAAAACACTTCCATGCTAAATGAACTGGACATGGCCAAAATAACTTAGCAGTATTTGACATATTGGTCAGACAAAAGACCACTGAAAATCTAAATAAGCAGCATTTTAAAAGAAGTGAAGTCAGGCTACCCAGATTCTAGAGAGAGGTTAATTAGTAATAAACCAAATGTCTACTGTTTCTCGTAAGCAGTAGCATAGCAGGATGTTGGTAAATTCTCCAGATGCCATTGCTGTCCACAGGCTATAACATATGACCTACCATGTGAGCTTAGCCTAAGCAGCTAGCAACTCCATCTAAGATTCTGATCACAGCCTAAACATTAGTCATCTAGCTCACACCTCTCGAGGGATATTTCATTGGAAACAAGACTGGGAAAGTTTCTCTGCTCCTTATTTGGGCAAAAGGTAGCTAAGATATCCTAATGCATAAGACACTCCCTTTCACAACCCATTCTCAATCCCCACTTCAACACTCACTCACTCCTTTTCCTGCTGAACTGCCCCTGATGAAACGACCTGTGGCACATCTGGACTCAGTTAAGGCATTGTTTCATTAAGATAGAACAAATACTTGTTCTGGCAGCAAAGCAGAGAATTCAGATAACAGTGGAGGAAAAGATTCAGACAAACACTGTGAATTGACAATATTCCAGGACAAATCGTGAACAGCGTGAACTCTCCTTTTCAGAGATCTGGTCACGACAATATGCACTTGAGGGTTTTCTTTCTCCCCCAAATGAGAGATGACACTGAAGCAGCAAATCATTGGAATGACCATCACTGCGAACCCCGCTGTTAAATGAAGAGCCGTCACCACGTGCACGTCTCAGACAGTTCAATATGCCACTGAAAATCATTTAAAAAGCAGTGTCTAGAAGGGCTTCCCATGAAGCTGAAAGCAGCACCTCTCATTTTCACAGCATTCTGACGCCTACTAAGCAGTCTGGGCCAGGTGTCTATTGATAAAAAAAACCTCAAACACCAAAAAAAACCAGGCCAGACCTTTCCACCACAACCCTCCTGGCCCCCCCCAAACCACCCAAGAGGCTGACTGTTTAAAAACAGTCCAGGATTTCAAACATAACTGACTTCCCAACATCTAAAGCCTGTGAACAAAGGCTGGCATTAGCGGGTGGTGCATGAACGCTAGAGGACATACGGGGGGAAGATAATGCTGTGAGTTTTTAAGACACATTTTCCCCACAACCTCATTTTTCTTAAATTCTTGGAAGGGGAAGTATGGCCTATCTCAGTGCATTCAAGAGATATCAACCAAACTGCCACAGCTCGCAGGAAGCGCCGTATAACGAGCAATGTGCCTGTTGTGAAATGTGAGTGACTGTTCCTGATGTTGTTCCAATTTACTTTGGTACTAAACAAATACAAGCGCAAGCAACATTTTAAATAAACTCATTAGCAAAAATAACATGCTTCATATATCCCTACAAAGATGTTCTCTGAAATACAGTTTATACTGTGACAAGAGAATAATCATGTTTGAATCGCTGGGAAAGCATTTAGAGAAAGAAATCAGCAAAAGGCATTGCTTTCAATGATCCGAAGAGCACACACAGGGCATATGTTGAGGGGTTTTCCGATATATTTCAAGTAATTTCTGTTGTATCTGTAACAAGACCGAACCAGGATGCTCCTGGATTAAGCAGAAGTGAAAAGAGAGTCAGAGATTTTAGCAGTGCTTCCTTCTATCTACAGCACTGTATAGAAAACAGTCCAGTCAAAGAGCTACCAATTCCTGAGTGAGTACAGGAGAAAATGAGTGAGCTTTAAATATATTTCACTCTTTCAAACCATAAAGTCTTAATGATCGCACAAGCCCACAGGTCAGGAAACGTAGCTTACCCCGTCTCTGTCTTCTGACGCCTGTAAACTCTGAAGCAAGAGCCTTTCTCCACAAAGCCTCCTTTTTTTTTTCTTTTTTCAGCTCAAGTCAAATCAAATTCCTTCCCTGTCTTCTTACAGGACTGTGATGTCATGGAGCCGAGAGCTGGTTTAAAAAAACAGCCCACCCTCTTAGCCCATTCACACAAAGAGCCCTTTTTTTCCCTCCCCCCAAAATGCCAGGCTTCCATGCAAACCAGCACAATTGAAGTTAAAGACTGTGCCAACCTCAATGTTACGTTCGTATACACCATGTGGGCAAGGACCTCAATGAACTGCTTGCAGAGAGCACAGGCAGGGCTTTTTGTTTTGCCTTTAACTGAAAAATCGCAGCGTGTCTCAAGGTTTGCATCAGCAAAGGGGCAATTAGAGGAACAGTCACCGTGAACGAGAGACGCAATCTGCAACATTTACATTGACTGAGAAATAAATAGCGGTGTTGCTTTTATTCCTCCCACAAAAGGAGAGGCTTAAATGCCAACTGCAATGTTTGGGGTAGCCTGGGGACCTTGTGGTTACTGTAGAGTTGGATTAAACTTTAAGCATCCTGGGGGCCTGCACCCAAAAAGGCTATCTATAAGAGCTCTGGGACTCTGGAATTTGTCCCCTGCCTTGATCCAAAACAGCCTGAATTTGGTGATTTTCCAGGCATGGTGCAAAAGACGCCAGTCAGAGTGTTTCTGGGGAGGTTGCGTGTATAATTCCCACGATGAACGACAGGGAACAAGTGTCTGTAGCTGTCTATCTGGCTGAGTGCCTGCTAAAATTACTTTGATGCTGCTAGGATTTTATTCATTGTGTTACTAATGACCTTAGGGCACCTACAGCCTTGTATAGGCATCGTTTTATTACTTCAAATCTAAATAAAATATTGACTCACCACCACTGCGGCTTCTGTCTCAGGTGCCCCTTCCCTTGATCTTGTGGATGGCTGTGAGGGAAATGGAGATAAAACTTGCAAATCTGGGCAGGGCTTTCTAGCGCCTGTACTTCAGTGTGGTCTGGTACTTGCAGACACCTCTGGAGAGTAGGGACTCTTGGGATGTGCTTTGTTGATGTTCAGATTAATTTTACCCATCTGTAGTGTCTGTCTCTCTAAGGTATCGGTGCAAAGTTTGTCTAAAGATACCAAAAGCAACAGGAACTGATCTAAACTGGTCTTGAGCAGCAATGTGCCGAGAGTAATGGGAGATCCAGCTCAGCTCCCACCAGAGGCTAGAAGGGCTGTAGAGGGAACTCACGGTTGAGCAACCTAACGGAAGCAGGACGCTATGTTATGCCACCCCACTCTACAGCCAACCCCTCTGATCTAGAAGCCATGATGATGGGGTCCAACGGGAGTCTGAACCAGTGCACGGCTTGAAAGCATGGGATGGTAAACTGGGTAATTTGGAAATCCCTTCCATACTTATCATCTGCTGAATGGATCTGTGGAAAATGGGCTGATGGAAAGCAGAGGATCCACCTATGTTAAAATCACATCAGTGTCTATCTGAGTTAATATTAAAATGACCATCTTGTGTCTAGCATTGCAGGGGTTTCTGAACAATGGATAATTTCACATTCTCTTTGTAACGAGCTGAAATACCAAGTCTCAGGAGCAATCACTACCAAATTTAATAGAAAGTCGCAACTTTTTTGGGAATAGCTTTTTTCTTGACTCACGCTAGCATTCTACAAAATGGTTAAAAAAAAAGGTTTATCAGGGAGGTTTAATTCCCTATTAATCTATACAGTTTTTTAGGATGATTTCTACAGTACTTTACTGGTTTAATCCCTGGTAAACTGTATAGGATATAGGGTAGGTAGAAGCAGCTGGGGTTAAAGGTGGAGTATTAAAAACCCGGTGTTATCTGGCCTACATGCACCATTTCACTTATTACATCAGTCACATACAATAGATTCCGCTTAACAGCAACCCCGAACTTCCAGTTAACCGCAACATTTTGCCATGAACCAATCCCGTCCCACAGACTTTAACGTGAATGGGATTCGGATAATGGCAACAGCATGCTGTGTGTCAGGAATGCTTTTTCACTAGAAGGGCCCCAGCTACAGGCAAGTTAGTGAGGCTGCAGCAGGGAAGGGAGCGCTGGGATGTCCGTTTCCTGGCTGCAGTCCTGCAAACCTACCTGTGGCATACGCACGTCCCAGCATTTCCTAAACCTGCCTTCGCATGGGCGCTGCACAGGGGATAAGAGGCCGCGGGGGAAGCTGTGGGCAGAATAGCAGTGGGAGGTGGGCTGCAGCCCAGACGCTGGTGTTGCACGGGTCCTCTCCCTGCACTCTCTGGGCTGTGCCAGGCGTGGGGACTGTACCAGGGAAAGAAGGGCAGCCTGGAGAATGCAGGGAGAGCAACTGTGCTCCAGTATCTGGGTTACAAACCCTGTCCCCCCAGGCAGGTTTGCTTATTGCGACTGCAGGACAATGGCAACTTTTGGCTGGCAACAGAAGGGTTGCTAACAAGCAGGATCTGCCGTATTTCCAGCCACCGCCCTGCCAACGGGGCTCCATACACCACTGCATTCCAGATGCCAAGGCTGTAATCTCAACAATGTCACAAGGCCTGAATCCAAGCATCGTTCTCTGCACCAGCTTCCCGAAGCCGCATGCTCAGTAGGAGACAGATGACATCCAAGCAAGTCAACTTGCAGAGACGGTCCCAGCTCCCACGAGAGGTACTCATTTAATTTGAGGAGGGGGGAGGGGGGGAGGGGTGCAACATAAGAACGGCCCTTCCCACATTTGCCAATTCCAGGTGCTTCAGAGGGAATGAACAGAGCAGGCAATCATCAACATGTTGTCCACTCCTAGCTTCTGGCAGATATCCAGAGCCTGGAGGTGCATTTCTGACCATCTTGACGAATAGGCATCGATGGACCTATCCTCCATGACCGTAGCTATTTCTTTTTTGAAACCAACTATAGTTTTGGCCTTCACAACATTGGCTGACAATAAGATCCACAGGCTGACTGTGTGTTATTGTAAAGAAGTACTTCCTTTTGTTTGTTTTAAATCTGCTGCCTATTCATTTCACTGGCTGACCCCTGGTTCTTGTGTTATGTAAAGGATAAATAACTCTTCCTTATTCACTTTCTCCACGCTATTCATAATTTTATAGACCTTTCTCATATTTCCCCCCTTAGTCATCTCTTTTCCAAGCTGAAAGTCCCAGTCTTTTTAATCTCTCTTCATATGGAAGCTGTTCCATACTCTCAATCATTTTTGTTGCCCTTCTGTGTACTTTTCCCCATTCAAATATATCTTTTTTGAGATGAGGCTACCAGAACTGCTCACGGTCTTCAAAGTGTGAGTGTCCCATGGCAAATATATTAAAGATACTCAGATATTACGGCAACAGGAGTCATACGTACTTAAGACAGAAGGTATGTATTGCCTATTCCTATAAAACCATCACCACAGGCTTAAAAAAAAGGTTCTAATGAGTAATGCTAGATTGGTCACTGTTGTGAACTCTTGTGAGTTTATCACGAGTCTCGTGTATTTGGTGTTTGTTTTTCTTAAAGGTCAATCCCCATAGACACATCCTACCGGAGAAACTCAGCTTTCTTTTAAAAAGAAATTTCTATCCTCATGGTTGAAGAACAAGCTTGAAGACATGAACCCTAAAGCCTCCAAGACCAGAAAGCAAATAAAAGACATAATAAATAAAAGGCAATATATGCCTTATTTTTGGTTGGCCCAGTTTCTGTTCTAATGAAGTTTCTCATCCACGGACCGTGGCATACTGAAAAAGTAACTCAATTTACATCAAGGCTTATTAAATGTTTTAAATATGGACTATTCTTTACATAAAATCTTCCAGATATGGTGGGCTGCTAGGCATTGCAGTAACACAAATATCATAAATAACTATAATGCAATCCATTGGCTATTTTTTGGGACTCAAAAATCCTCCAAGTTGAAGCCTAAATTCACACGCTAGCTAGGAATGCTCCATTTTGCGGATGGTTCTTTGATTTAGCGGAAATACATGTTAAAAACTCATGTAGTCAGACAGCTCCTTATTGGCAGCAGATCTGAGGATCCTTAAGGTAGGAGTCTGAAACAAAATCTCTCAGCAAAGTGACTCCTGAGATGTTTGGTTCAGACAGCAGACTACAAACAGCTTTGGTATTGACCTAAATTTAAGAGGTTGGTTTCGAACTAGAAAACCCTAAATGGCTTGGGATCTAGTTAGCTGTCAGACTGCCTCTCTACCCATGCCAGATGGAGACAGTTTCAATCAGCAGAGGCACCGGAGCTTGGAGCACAGCTGTTTCCAGAGAGAGGGGGAAAGTAGGCAAGGTGTTCTCCATGGGAGTCCCTCAGCTTTGAAACTCGTACTCTCCTGGGTCTAAAACAGTTCTAATTTGTCAGCCTTCAGGACGTGCTACAAGGCATGAACTGAGAGAGACACGGGAGGGGCCGCACACAGATTTTGTACTGGTATAACTATCAGTTAAGGGGGCGATTTTTTTACCAAAATAGTCACATCAGCACAATCCTTAGTGTGGACGCAGTTATATCTGTGTAGAGTCAGTGTTTAAGGCCAGAAGGGATCACTAGATCATCTACTCTGACCTCCTGTATATCACAGGCCACCAACATCACTCAGCACCCGCACACTAAACCCAACAACGAAAATTAGACCAAAGTATTACATGCCACGCAGGCGCTAAACTATTATGTGCCATAGACGGAGAATAGGTGAGACCATGGCGCACCAGTGCCTGAGGACTGTTCAGTGGCAGGGTAGCATTTAAGTGAGATATACCTAGCTAATCCTTGCAAGAGACCCACATCCCATGCTGCAGAAGGCCAAGGAACCCCATATTCACTGCCAATCTAATCTAGGAAAAATTCCTTCCTGACCTCACATATGGTGATTAGTTAGTCCCTGAGTGTGTGTCCAAGAACCAGCCAGGAACAGTTATACGAATTCAAGTGGTTTTTTATTGGAATAACTGTGTCCACAGCAGGTGGGTCGTACTTTAACTATACTTGTATAGCTGGAGCAGCCAACTTTAGTGTGTTGACACGGCCTAATTGCATTTTAAAACATATTAGGGAGTGCCTACAGCAATGGGTGGGAGCGCTCTTTATGGAATAGGGCGTATGACCTAGAATGTAAATCAAAGATATCCTCCTACTTATGCAACTCTTTGCCTGGTACTGGGTAAATATATGGCTTTGTCTACCTTCGCTTAGAGCTCAAGTCAAACACTCAATTGTTAAAGAAAACAAATGCCAGGATCATGTCCCTATATTCTTTGTATATCACCAATCCTTCTAGGACACGTAGCTATCTCTGATTAGAGCAGTTAACGTCTCTCTTCCAAAATCCCCAGAAAGCTGTTTGGATATTAAAGGAAGTCTAGTGGTACCATAAAGCAGCCCTGCTGGTTTGTTATCATTGTGAGCCAGGGATGCGGTTTACGGGTCTCTCCTCAAAAGCAACCTTTTATTGCAGCTGTGCAAATGGGCAAGTGTCAAAACCGGTAGATTGCTTTTGGTGCATGCTAAATAAGTATGGAAATTAGGATTTGCTGAGTGAGCAAGATGCAAAGTGAGGGTTAATTTTCACTGGTGAAATCTTTAAGAATTGCTGTTCAATTTGTTGGCGCATGTTCTACCATGGCATTTTGCAAAACTGACAGAAAAAACCACAACCAAACCAGGTTAGAGAATATCCTGTTCAAGAAAGCCCATGTAGCAAAACACTAGGCTAGAGGGCTACAAGACAGGGACTTCCTCAATTCTCAGGGCAGCTCTGACACTGATGACGTCTGTGATCTTTGGTAATTCACTGCATCTCTGTGCCTCAGTTTCCCCATTGTATAAAGTGGGAATGATAGGGCTTCCCGACCTTCCAGGGTCCATGTGAAGATTAGCTGGTTAGCGTTTGACCTGAACAGTGCTTGGAATATATTAATGTCTACGGGTCATTATTAAAATCTAGGTTTGGGAAACAATACACATGAGACCTGATTTTCAGGTTCACTGAGCATCTATGGCTCCCATGGATTTCAAGTCGAGTCGTGGGTGCCCAGTAAAAGGGGAAAGGCTACATGGCCAATTTTCAGTGGATAAAGGGGAACATATTTGCTTACGGGAACAAGGGAAATTGAAGTGACACAGTGCATTTGTTCTTATAAATATGTTAAAAACCCCAACCCTTGAATGTCTCTCTGTATTTAAAGGGCTATTATATAATCAACAACAGTTATGAATTTAATCCAGTGAGCCATCTTAATTGCTGTCCTCCCTACTGCCTCACAAGCACAGCATTTAAATCCAACGACCATTTTTATTTATTTACAAGAACAAATTCACTCTGTCAGTTTAATTTCCCCTGGTGTCATAACCAGACCTGCTGTTCTGCTTATAAAGATAACCGGAGTTAAGCAGAAATAAAACAATTTCTGAAGCCAGCCTGCATTAAGAGCTTGTCTGCACTTGGAAATTTACGAAACTAGCTGTTCTGTTATAACCGCCTCCTGAGTGCCATTTTCTGATTTCGCTTAATCCACTGTTGGACTAAGGCTTTATCTATGCTTCGCACTTATACTAGCATGGCTGTATTAGCCAAGGATGTAAAAACCCACACCCCTGACCAACACAGCTATGCCAACAAAACATGCAGGGTAGACGCAGCCATGCCGATGGAAGAGTGCTTCTGCCCATGGTGAGGTGGTGCTCCTAAACCAGCAAAACTCTTCTTTCTGTTGGCGTACTCTGCATTGTCTCTGTAATGTAGACATAGCCTATATGTGACCACAAGGGGAGTTATGCCAGAATAACTATTCCAGAACGGCTATTTTGGTAAATTTGTAAGTGTAGACAAGCCCTTCCAGGCACAGTGATGAGCAAGCCTTAGGATCTGTGGGGCCTTACATTTCAGCAGTGAGGGAGATGGAAGGGTGCCATCCCTCGCTCCAGACCTGATGTTGGGAGATAGAGTTAATTCCCTTGCTTGTCCTGTTGCACAGGAAGAAACGGGAGTCATGTTGTTGCTACTGGAGGAGGTGGCCAGGACTATGATCTGTTGTCAGCTAAGGCCCACGTGCTCACCAAAACACAAGGCCTCAAGCAATCACTGGTGTTACTTGTGCCTGTAGGTAGATCTACACTATGGAGACAATACTCGCATAGCTATGCCAGCGTACAATCCTTTGCGTAGACACATCCTACGCCAAGGGGAAGGAGTTTTTTCTGTCACAGTCAGACCGCTACCTCCCCAAGTTATGGAAGCTATGTCAATGGAAGCATTCTTCCATCACCACAACTACATCTACACTGGGGCTAGATCAGCATAGTCATGCTGGT
Source organism: Mesoclemmys tuberculata (assembly GCA_007922155.1). NCBI lineage: Eukaryota > Metazoa > Chordata > Testudines > Chelidae > Mesoclemmys > Mesoclemmys tuberculata. Next base: position 8,787,206 of record ML675650.1, read on the forward strand.
CAGGGGGATGGGTTTTTCACCACAACGTAGCTATGTCACCTTAACTTTTAAGGGTAGGTCAGGCCTGTGGCTGACCTTGGTGAAACAAGGAGCCTGGACCAATAATTCAGAGCAACTTTAACCCATCATGGTGGAAACAGAGGCGTCAGTTTCAGAATGGCTCATGGAATAGGTAGGAGCCACTAGCCACTATCTGGATTAGAACTGGTTTCCAAGGATAACAAGGGGGGTACGTGATCGTAACTGCCCATGATAAAGTCACTTAAAAAGTGTATTTATACTTGACTGCCCTGAAAACCATCGCTCAAGCAGGTATTTTGAATTCAGCCCAGACAGAGAGCCACCCGGAACGCCCTTGCCATTACCAGAACAGCAACTGTAAGATTCTCAGAGCTGGGGTCACATGTCATTCAACGGATACTGCAAAATTTTGAAAATATTGGTGGCTGGAAAGACTGGATGGATATGCCACAGAAATGCCCTTCTTGGAGTTGTTGCCCATATATATTTGCATTTGAACTTGTTTGTTCATGTACAGCCGTACTGTGGTAAGGACTATGATATAAATAATTGAACATGAAAGGCACACACACACACACAGACGGAGCCAGAGTTCTAATTAATTTACAGGTTAAAAAAAACACCATTGCTTCCCTTATCCCTCTGCTTCTGATTCTCAGAAAGCCCCTGGCTCTTCTATGTCTTTTACAGGAAGGAAGATGAGATTGGTGAAAACTATAACCAACAACAAGCACTGCACTTAACGATAATAAACGAATGTACATATCAGCAAACCTGTAACATCTTACAGGTATATTTATAAAACAAATACTATGGAACGTAAAGAAGACATAGTGTAGTATTACCTGTACTCTAGGGAGTAAAGAATATTTGTTTGCAATAAGGATACTTAATGCATCTTACCTAGCTACCAATAAGAGATCCTAGGAAAGCTGATCAATCTATATAGGCTAACTTTGAGATCATTTCAAAATTCATTTTAGGATTCCTTCACTAAAGTATTTCAGAAATTTTCTATCCTCCCTGGTCCTACAAAAAGACTTGAAACAAATAATAAAACCCATAAGATACAACATAAAGGCAGCATAAACTTTGTGTGTGTATTTAACCCTAGATGAAACTGACTACCCTGTCATACTGTCAGTTCCATTGGGATCACCTCACAATAAGTACAATGCCACTGATCTAATAAGAAAGGAATTATTAGGGACTCGTTGAACAATTCTTAAATGCAAGAAAAACAGGTTGCTCTAATCCCTAATATTGTTACTTTCCCAGCATTTTGAAAGCGTTATTAAGAATCCCGCTATGGAATTGGAACAACCAGCCTGTATCAAGATATTGGTATTTATATTCAGGGATTACTAATTCATTTAGCATTCACTGCAGTAACATTCAATTAAATTGAACTCCTGATATAAATAAGGTTCCAGTACATAATTCTATTGAAATTCAATGTTTTTAGCATAAGTTCATGCCCACTTATTGGAAAGCTTTATCTATGCAACTTCCCCAGGATGCAGCATGAACTCTGGAGCTATTCAATCACCAAAAGGTTCTGTTAGTTTATACGATAACGTGTTTAACAATTAAACTAATTAAGAGAGCCGCGCCAGAGCCTGACAGTAAAAACAATGAAGAAAGCACTTTCATTTCTGTTATAAACACACTCTTTTTGGCGCAATAATATTTCCTCATTAAGAAATGTTGGAACCATGAGAGCTGACTCAAACACTTTAGAGGCTGGTGTTGGGACGTTAAGAAGATGGTTGATACAGTTTTCCCCGAGTGTTGTGGAAATGCTATACAAGGACAAGAAGCCGACCACTGCCAACTCTTTTAGGCCCTGATATAGAAAAGCATGTGTTTAAAGTTCAACATGTGAGTAGTCACAGTAAAATCAATTAACAATGTCCTTATACATTCTAAACGGTATCAAGGATTTAAATGAAACAAGGAAACACATGTACACTTTAAAGGAAAATTCAGCTATAGTGAAAGAGATTATATTTACCGCATCTCATTACAAAGAAGAATAGATCACTAAATGTCTTTTTGATAGCACTCGTTCGCATAGTGAACAATATATTTGACAAATTTAGCCTATTTTTTCTTATTGGAGAACACCCTGACAAAGGGTATTTTTCTTGAATTTATTCGTTATTCAATTTTACTTCTTTTTTTTTTTTCTTTCAATTTTTATTTTTCCCTCTCTATGGCTTGATTGTCAAGAGTTCTCTGTAAGTGTGTATTACTTCCTATTTGAAATTCAAGCAGTCTTGGTTAGCTTGTACTAGTCAAAAGTCAAGTGGCATTATTTCCAATACCAAATTAGAGTCAGATGCAATGGTTGTCTCTCACTTGGTACCTTTTTTCCTGCATATGCAGCATATGTGAAAGAGAGAGCCTATGTCTGGTGTTAGAAATGCAGATTTCATCTGTCCTATTAACAGAAAATAGTGGATATTGACAAGCCACAAAAAGTTGTTAAAAGGCAAGTTCTTTACATTAAGACTAATTTAAGCGCTATTGTGCCAATTATTAAATAACTTTTTATTTTAAATTGAGAGGGCTTGGTTCTGATTTATAGCAAGGCTTGTTTACATCACTCTGGCAGTGTAAAGAAACATTAAAGGGGTTGTAAATGCACTTTCCATCTACTTCAAAGCCCCTTTAGATTGCCAGAATGGTGTACAGAGGACTTTATGTCAGTGATGAGCAGGCCCGTAGAGTTTAAATGTACAGTATCTTTGAAACATTCTAATTTCTCATGCTTAAAAATGGGAAACCAATTTTCTTTCTGTCCTAATTGTATCTTCAGACCTGCTGGAAAGTATCGTTAATATGGCCACCCTCTCTGAAAAAGCTCATTCACTGGATGTTTGTCCTGACTCCGTGATGAACGTTTCTAATGATGTTAGACAATTCCTTTTACATAAATAGAGATTCTTATCTAGTACGCACTGCTTGACTTAGCTGCGGTTTTGCAACTAAGCTCTGTAGTTTCTCTTTAGAAAACCCCCTGTAAAATACCACAGATTTAAGAAATTGCTTGTCATTTTGCTTAATGTTCCACATCAAATGGCCACATGAGAGGCTATAATCTATGCACCATTTTTTCAGAGCAAACATTTCTATTATTAATATGAACTACCACTGAACATGCTCACATTTGATAGTACCACAGTTCTCTAACCCTTATTAATATAATGATGCATCCAAGTGAAAAACTAAACGGAGAGGTTAATTTTTCCTAATCTAGAATGAATTTAAATGGCTTCCTTCAATACCTTGTTTTAAGCATAACCATGACCCATTTATAAGGCATTTATAAGGTGCCCATTACTGCAGACGCAGCCTGCTTGAGTTCACATTTGTTCACTTTGCTGCCTGGAGAATTAGAAAGAAGGGCTGCTTGCCTTTTTAAAAAACAAACCTCCTTGCTGTTCACCATGCAGACATGGTGGAGGTTGTGATTTGAATTAAAATATGAAATAAGTAACAGACGCTTTCCTTCATAAATCTGGCTTTATTTCTTATTTTGCAGCGTTACAAGTTTTTGATTAAGCGTCCTTTTGTGATTCAGGAATGTCAACTTTTATACAGTAAATTTGGCATCAATTGGCTTGTTTGCAACATTTCAAATGCCTGCATATTGTCATTCTATTAAACCGCCTCCCCTCCCTTTCCTATACAACGTTCTGTGCACGCATAGCCGCACACACTCCATAATGATGCCCCTACAATGCACAGAGAGCCTTCAGCAATGCTTGAGAGTGCTCCATTTTTGACTCCAGGCATCTGTTAGACTGCACAATGGGGTTGTCGTTACCCTAGCCTTTGGCACTGCAGCATGCAATTGTGGTTCCATTTCTGCTGCCTTCATCCAGAGCGTTTCCGGTGTGTTTATTTGAAAAGTGATTTTGGTCAAGCTCCTGAAGGAGGAAGCATACACTTCAAGCTGAGACAGGGCCACAGCATATGTTCTTACACGTATCTGCTACTGTTAATAGTAATTGACGTTGATGACAGTCTACAAGACCTCACAGCCCACGTTTAATCAGTCCTGGAATAAAGACTGGCTCTTTCCAGAGCTGGAGCAGAGAGCAGCCTATAATCATGTTGAGGCTACCACCTTCCATTTACTTAAGACCTGGCAGCATCATGACAATGCAAAGGGTTTTGTTACACTCTCAGCGCAAGTGTCAGGCACAGAGGACTAGATGGGTCCTTTGAGATACCCAGCTGTGCCCCTCACCTTCCGCTGCACAAAATGCAGCCCCTCCATCATTTCAAATGCGGCAGCAGGAGTGCTCACTTGGGTAGCCAGCAGCTGCTCCATAGCAGGGTCAGAAACTTTTTTGCCACTAACCAAGTATTCGTGAAACTGGAGCAGTTTCTCTGTGTACATTGGCAGTTTTTTGGAATTATTTCTCAGACACACCCCTTTTCCTCGCTGACTTTTTCTGTTCATTCTCCCCACCCTTCATCAGTCTTTTAATGCTGGATTTCTCTTTATTTCTGCCTCTTCTTCCTTCCCTGGTTGCCTCCTCCACCCAATGAGCCAGGCTGCACAAGTGCAAGGGATAGCGTACTGGCTCTTGGGACTTTTATCCCAAGTCTGACGATATCTGGTGTTTTGTCTGATAAGCCACGCAGATTTCCACCAGATGAGACACCCCATTATCCACTTTGTGTGTGTGTTGGCTTTTATTCAGGGCCTTGTGTGATTCCAGCCAATTCAGCAGTGGGCAGCATTGAAACACTCATCATAAACCAGCTCAGCAATTCCGTTTTGTTTACACCTTTCAGTGTCAGGCTACATACCAGCAGCTGAGTAAAAGCCGGTGCATCATCATCTCTGCTGGCAAACATCAGGACTGAAGGCATTTGTTTTCCTCTCTATTCTCATATTACAGCAACAGTTATCAAGCCACAACATGGTATTCTTTGACCCACCTGCCTTGCAAATTAAGGCCCGATAGGGATTTTGTAGAGATTTCCCTGAGACAGGGATAGATTGTCTGATTGTCTGATGGCCCAACCCCATCCCTGCCCTCTTGGGGGTCCACAGCACCCCAGGGCCAAACGGAGTGAACAGTCCTTGAGCTCTCTCAATTGTCAGCGTTCCTTATGTGTGGGGGAGGCTCTTTGCTTGACGGCCCTTTGCCTCACACAGCCATGTATGGGCCTGTCATAGGCTACCCTACAGCAGGTAGCAGCTAACCCAGGGGTGGGCAAACTACGGCCCGCTGGCCATATATGGCCCATTTGAGCTTTTCATCAGGCCCTCCAGCTGGGCCTGGCCAGAGCGCAGTGCCGCTCCCCCTCCCAGTCCCACCCATTCCCCCCTCCCTTCTCCCACCACATGGGCCCAGCAGCACCCTGGCTGGAGCACGACAGCTGCTCCCCCTCCCAGCGCCACCACTCCCCCTCTCCCACCACGTGGCCCACCATACAATTTCATACCCAGATGTGGCCGTCAGGCCAAAAAGTTTGCCCACCCCTGAGCTAACCCCATTTTAGATCTGGGTATGCAGCCTGGCTCCGAATCTCTTTCTAACCTGTAGTCACACGTGTTTAACGTAACCATTTCTATAAAGGTGGGTGGGAGGGCGTGCGATGACACACACGTCCTTGAAAGAGCACAATTTGGAGAGAGAACAGTGACAGCATATTTTAAGGAGCTCAGCAGCACATCTATACTTCTTATTCAAACAGATGACAGACAGAACAACACCACTTTGCACTTTTATAGTCCCTCCATAGGAGGGCTCAAAGCACATTTGCATTATTAACCAAGCCTCACAGCATCTCAGATATAGTCTCCATTTTACAAAGATGTTAGATTCAATATTTTCTAAAAGCATCCTCTAATTTTGGGTGCTTGACCTCCCACTGACTTCAACTGTAGGTGTGGCTGCTCAACCCTTCTGAAAACCAGGCCCTACGTGCCTGCTAAAAATGGAGGATCCCAAAATTAGTGGACACATGAAAAAGTGAGCTTATATGATTTGCCAAAGGTCAGACAGGAAATCAGAGGGAGACCCAGGAACAGAATTCAGATTTCTAGATGCCCAGTCCCTGTGCTTGAGACATAACACCTTCCAGAAATACTGCCTCTCTCTTGAAAAGAATGAAATGTAAAGTGTGGTCATTGTTTTGTGCCCAGCCTGTAGACAAAACACAAAACAAGAGGACTGCTTTTGCAATTCACACTGATCATAGTTCTACCTGCACCCAATAGAATGGATTCAGAAAAGTCACCTATGCCCATGATTACTTGTGGGAGGAATTTTTGGCCTGGTAAATTCTCAATAATGAAGAACAGTGAACCTCTGAGTCTAACTCAATGGTAGGAGTTTGCTGGATGAAGTGAGATAAAGGGAAGCCTAGAGGTTTCTTCTGTCCAAAATACCTCTTTCATCTCACAGTATGGGAGCACCAATTTGTGTGAAACATCTCCCTGTGTCAACTGATGCAGTCACAAACGGGACTGCAATTTCACAACAGAATAAGTTCTGAGGAAGGAGAGGGTGAGGAGAGTTAGAGACAGAGTAAAACTGAAGAAAAGAAAAAGAAAGAAATACGTAGCCACAGATAAAAGGACATGACCAGACTTTCCTCATGTCTGCATTAAAGCATTCATCTATTTTTTGCTTCGTCATGAACCCCCGACAAAATATGCCCATTTATTTCCAGATGACTCCAACTTTCTTAGAGAGACCAGGTGCGGGAGGGTAGTATCTTTTGTTTCACCAACTGCTGTTGTTGAGAGAGAAGTTGTCGAGCCACAGAGAGCTCTTCTTCAGGTCTGCGTAAGGGCTCTGTGTAAGCTTGAATGCTTGTCTCTCTCAGCAATAGAAGTTGGTCCAATAAAAGATATTACCTCACCCCGCTTATCTCTCTAATATCCTGGGACCAAGACGGCTACTACAACACTGCATCCAAAATTCTTGGAACACATTGAAGCACAGCCAGGGTAAGGACATGGTAACAGGAAAATGCAGTGGTGATTCTGAGCAATTTTTCACAAGAGCAAAGAACCCGATGATGGCACCCAACTGGAGCACGTTGGCAGAGTACTGTATGCCCTCTGCTCAGTCCCTGTTTGTCCCTGTCTCTGAGATTGTTATAGCAGAGGGATAAGGTATTTACTGTACTGAAGCAAACCCAGAGTGGGCATTTTTTAAGATGTGTGGAGCATTGGTGGTGGTTCTGAAGCTATTTGTCAATCTGTGCACTGTTATCCTTTCTTTAGCATGCTCTCTCCGCTGACACATAGCCAAAGTTCCCACCTCATTTATCAACCTAATGTAGAGCTTCATACTGCTTCACTGTCCTGTAATGTCTTAGCGACTTCCATGTAAAATTAAAAGCAACAGTGAAATCCACTGTGGACTTCATGGAGTCTCTGGTATTTTCTCCCTTTGGGGGTCAAAGCTCTGCTTGGGGGAGGTTTTTTTGGTTTTGAATTTTGTTAAAGGTTGTATTAATTTCCTCTTTTTTCATTTGATTGGCAGGTAAGGGTTCAGAGTAGCAAGGGGGTTATGTAGTCATTACTTGTCCCTCTAAAAGCATTGGAAATGTAATCAATGTTATTTAGACTGTAAACTCTTTGGAGCTGACACTGTCTTTTTGTTAGATGTTTGTACAAGTGCCTAGCACAATGGGCTCCTGAGGCTCCTTGTACAAATGGTCATGGACAAACTCTCTTTGTTTACCTTCAAGATTTTCTGAGCAACAATCAGGGCAAACAATTTTGCAGACAACCAGTCTGGCAGATCTCAGGTCTTAGAAGTAGTGACATTTCCCCTTTTTCCAGCAATACTTATAAGCACATATCTAACTTTACTCATATGAGCAGCCCCAGTGACTCTCTTATTTTGTTCAGTTTAAGGACCCAAAAAATGCCAGGGAAATTCTACCTTATTTGCCACATAGTCAGGATTCTGAAGAGATCTTCAAGCTGATTTTCATAGAACGAAAAGGGCCAACTAGAAGGGGAAAAAGTGTTCTATTTTCTTCATGGCTCCCTTGCTAGACTGACATGTTAACGAAACGGAGCACCCACATTACCAGATTCTCTGACCTGACGATTCCTAAGAGTACTTTTGTGATCAGGGCAAGTACACATTTTATTCCTCTTAACATACTGTGCAACTCATGGAGTATGCTTTAATGGCAGACTCCAAGTGGCTCGTAATCCATGAACTGTCTATTGTTTATTGAATTACATGGAAATTAAAGAATAGATTCAAAATAAATTGAGCAGTTGAAGTATCCATAGGTGAATTCATACTAATTTATGTGCATCCCCTATGATTTGTATCTGGCAAAACTAATTAAGTGAGACCTCTGGGCTATAAATAAACCTCAGCTCAGAACAAATGAACATTTTTCACATTCTGAACTTAATGCACTACAGTTTTTTTTGGCAGAACAAACAAAAACACCAGGCCTAACCCATATCTTATTTTCAACAAGCAAGAAGCCAGTAAAAAAAAAGATTCCAAAAAAGGAAGTGTCCTGAACCACATGTGCAAATACCCACAACACATCTCTAATTCTCCCCACTCAGTATAATAAGAAAGGAAACCAGGCCATCAGGAAATTTACACACTAATGCAATTATGGAGTGGCTCATTGAGCACTGATGTTCCTGCCCTTCCAGTATTTGAGATAAATCTATAACAAATAAAACTGTTCATTCTTTTCACAAAGCTAAATTCTCACCAATAAGTTAAATCAGAAACTATGTTTTTGTAACTGAAAGCAGAGCTTGATTGCTGAAATATACAAAAGAATCAGGTAGGACATTTCTGTAGCTTTTAAAAAAATTCCCTTGGAAACATTAACTAACTGAATAATTGGATTTACCTATAAATAACAGACACATTTTCACGAGACACAATGGGCAGTTCTCCTTATATCATCAGGTGAAACAAATATTAGTAGGTCTAGTACTGAAAAAGCAAATAAAATTAATTGTATGATTATAGCACATTCTGAAATTGTCATGAAAGTGCACCAGCCCGGACAGAAGTATTGAACCCGCCCTATGATAAGGATAAAAATGCATGATAGGAACTTGCTCAGTAACACAGCTATTTCTCCTAGGCAAAAGGATTTTTGCAAGGCTACCTGGCCTTCCAAAGTTACTTTGCCATCTGTACTGGAGACATTAGTGGAAATCAGCTTCTCTCCAGGTCTTCGGCTCACAGGTAGGGAAGATAAATGGAAAGTTTTGGACAAACCCCTACCTTTAGAAAAAAAGGGGTTATCCATTTTAGAAGTCCAAGCAGATCCTGCAGGGCCTGTAAGGTAACATTTTGAAACATGCGTGGCTAAAGTTAGGCTCCCAAATACATATTTAGATACTAAAAAAAAAAAAAAAAAAAAAAAGTGATCTGATTTTGAGAAGGCGTTGAAGCACCCCCACTGACTTCTGACAATTGAGCTACTTATTTAGAAATGGAGTGAGGAGCTTAATTGGAGGCACTGAGGTTTGAAAGCTTTGTCCTCCATTTTTAAATGTCTCATCCAACGGGGAAAGATTATCATGTATTTGTGTGTGTCCATTAAACAGTCAGTCAGAATTAACAATGCCAACTTCTAACTTCCAAGCTCTACGAGATCCTCAAAGGCAAGCTGTTGTACAAATGTAGAGTGTTACCAATACCTGAATATTAATGCTGCACAGATGATTAAATGGTGTGTGACAGCCTCATTTCAAATACACAGTATCTGGGTACAACACTCCAGAGCTGACATTTCAGGGAGCTGGGGACAAACCATTAGTCAATGTGTCAAGCATATGGGAAGAGGTCCTAATGCAGAATAAGAAAGCTGCATGACCTTGTTACAATGCAGAAGCTTCTGGTTGTTCCATAAGAACAGACCAAAGATGTATTATAACTGCCATAAATGCAGGTGTTTCACAGCCTCCAGGTGCTGCGTTTAAATGAACATTGCCCTTTTTGGCTTGGCCTTTTAAAAGCTGAACTTTTTGTACAAAACATTAGTGAAAAAAAATTAACACTATTGTTTGATAATCTTCACTTCCAAACCCAAATCTGGACAGAGCTTTGCTGAACAGGGTGTAGCAAAAGCAGAAATCTACCCAAAGGCAATATACGTCTTTAATTAGGCTATTACGTCTTTGTGAAGGCTTTGACCACAGACTAAACAATAATGTGGCTAATGTCCTTACTAGCTATTTAGCACAGACATCTTTTCTTATCAATTAGGGTGGTCTTACATGGGATTAGGAAGAGAGCATGACTTTGTGAGGTCATGCTACAGCCAGCTACTGCGGAAACCTGGTGATAAATCAAAGGGCATATCCACACACTAAAACCTCTCACACAAGCTTGGTGGTACTTTCAACCCAGGTTAGATGGCCCACATGTGTATATGGGTGTATGCAGGGGGAGGAGAGGTGTTACAGCCCCGGTTCCACTTTCACTGAGACTGGTAGCCTGCCCATTTTGGAGCGAGGACGCAGGCTAAATCGCTTGAGCGCTGATAGTCCTCCAACACCGTCCCACAATTTCCCCCACGCACCCAAAAGGACAGACACATTCTTCCACAATGCAGTGGGAAAGATTCATAGAGCAACTCATCCTACTGTAGCACAAAACCCTGTGGATATTGCCCCAGGAGTCCTGCCGACACACAAGTCAGTGCAGCACCCAGGAGGGCCCAGTATCTTGTGCATGGCTTTGCCCATGTGGCTGCTCACACCTGGGCTAAGCTAACGCAGGAAGTGATCAGGCAGGCTAACTGCAGAGAAGACATACCTTTTATAGGCTATTTTATCAATACCCACAGACGGCTGCTTGCGAGTGGGTTACAGTATGACAGATGACGATGGTGGTGGTTCTCTAAAAGCTCCAGTAATACAACAAACACCACTGTGTTAGGGGAGCCCACTTACAACACACGTGTCCCCAATACAGTTACCACACTGGTCACCTCTGTGGTATAGACCAGCATGTCCCAAACTGTGCAAAAGCTCTGCATTGTCTATTAGCTGAACATCTCTCCCCATGGACTACACTGCAGCGCAATTTGGGTTTGACCCGCTGATAAAATCTAGATGAAAATTTGGATCTGGATCCAGGTTTGCATTTCAGGGTGTGAGGTGTTAGGTTTTGGCTTGGGTCCCACCTTTATGTAACATTCACCAGAGCATTAAACAGAGCTCCAGGACAGACCTCCAGCTAACACATCCACAAAGCAAGCAGTGTCTTCAGAGGACGCTGGATGTTTAATTTCCTAGCTGCCCTGCCTGTGCGGTGTCATGAGCTACAATCTCTGAGCAGCAGATACCAGGCACAAACATTACTCTTGAACAGAGGAGGAACAGAGTGAGTTCCCATAGCCCATACTATGCAACCCGTTTCCCCTTTCACAGAGGATGAATCTGCCAGCATCTCTATTTCATGCACACTGCTGACTTCAAGGCAGAATTTGGTCTCATGTACTATAGAGGGTCTTCTCCCCCCCCCCATCCCAAAAAAACCCATCTTAATTAAATCTAAACTGCCCAGTTAAGAACAAATTCATACTAACCCCTCCTTATTGCCCAATTTATGAAATAGACCATAATTTTACAACTTCAGCAATTAAAGAAACAACAACAAGAAAAGGTTAAAAACCAACATGTTTTCAATAGTAGATGAAGCTCAGGAACAAACGGATCTAACAACTTAGACTACAAACTTCAGAGGGCCTCCGTATTTTTTAATAAATCCCCTCCACCAATACATATATAGTTAACTTAGTTTAAAGCTCTTACATTTTCTGGTCAACGAGGGCCACATTTCACCTAAGTCTATCTCTGTGCTGTGTACTTTTTAGAAATTGTACAGCTGCCTGGCATTCGGCAAGTACTGTGTAATAAATGTGAGACTTGCATTGGAAATTTGTTCTGATAGATTTTGTCTGTTTATTTGATCATTGTTTGTTTCCATAGCACAGCAAAAGAAACAAATCCAGGCTTGTTGCTGAGGGTGTATAGTGAATGAGGTACATAGTTCAGGTATCATGGTTTCATACCCCAATAAAATGTTTTAAACACCATCTTTATCCAGTTAAAGTCATGTCTTTCAATGAACCAATGAACATCTAACCCCCTAGCATCACTAAATATCCAGATGATGCAACAATTCCCATCTTATCCAACCACATTCCCTAGAGCCTGGTTAACGAACAACGAAGCCTGTGAGTTCCTTAGAGGTTTTATCAATGGATTCATAAACATTTCCGAGGTAGCACTGAGGTACAATAGCTCTCTTCTGAGTCCTTGTTTGTTTACTGATAGATTAATTAACAGATTATACTATATTCACCTTAAAACTGGCTTGGGGAGTTAGCTATTTTGACATGAGCAGTTGTCATTAACCTCCTTTCAGGTTAAGGTAAATTGAAATTTTAGTAGAACTAATGTTGCAACCGATTATTCCACTTTGAAGTATTTTCTAAATCATCCGCTGTAATCCACGTATTAAGTGCTGAATTAGGCAGAGCAACTTAATTAGGAGGGTAGCTATTCATTCTCTGAACTGGGGAAGAGGTTTGTTGGGAGCTGAATTGTTGCTCTCCAGGGATTTGGCTGGAGGACACGGAAACAAGCAGAGGAAGAAAGTTCAGTTGAATTCTTCAGAGCAGAAAGTTCTCTTTGAAAGCCAGCAAATGTATCCATCAAACTATTTTGTCAAAATTTGGGTACTTGAAAATGTTAAAATTCTTAAATGCATTTCAGGTCAGACACACCTTAAACCACATTTGCAGCATCCAAAGTAATAAAATGTGAGCACTTCTTTCAGACTCTACAGCAGAAATACAGTACCTAATATTTCAAATAAATTTGTAATAATGTCTTTTAATTTGACCTCATTCAACTGATTTAAAGTCCAAGTGCCCCTTCTCAGGCAGGCTATGCCTATTTTTAAAGAAGGTAGTATGTAACTCTAGTATCAGGTGTCCTTGGACCCTAGTACGGGACGGTTCACATGATGCCATATTTCCTTCTGTGCACAGTTGAGGGGTAACTCCCAGCTAAGTGCGATCCTTGCTGAGTCCCCACCAAGAGATCCTTGCTCACCCTGTGCTCTAGAAACATACAACAAGAGCCTGAGTTACCAGACTGGTGCCTCCTACTTCAGACATGAAATCAAATGTTATTTGTCATAAAAATTGGAGGAAAAGCCATTGCAAATAGTAGCAATAAATAGGAAATAAAGCATCCAAATGAAGCCATAGTAAATATGGAATTAACAGTAACTTCCTGCTCCTCTATTCCACCATCTCCACCAAGCTAGATGTTGCAGAAATAAATTCCTTCAAGAAGAGGAAAGTCACCCCATTAGACAGTACTGTTGGTGCACATTCCAAAACTGTCTTGTGTAGGGGCCCTTCTCTACACATGAGCTTCTGCTGTCACTCTGGCTGGTAGAGGTTCAATGACGGGAAATTTTAGGACTAACCTCAGTGTAGATTTAGCCCCTCTTGCCTTCCTCCCACAGCCTGTAATCTACATGACACTGCCATTCAAGTCAGTGGGAGTTTTGCTTTCATGAAGGATTGTGTGATAGGGTCCCAGGAGCCCAAATTTGTGAAAAACACTGGGAACTTATTGGAAATGCTCTTAAATAGTCTCGGGGGGGATCCTCAAGACGCCTTTTTTGTTGGAATCATTTTCTGGTTACAGTTTTACTCAGCTGTGTTGGAAGCAAAGAACGTATGATTATTTTGAGTGCATAGCACTTGTGTATGGCATTTCAGAGATGTCCTAAATCTATAGGATCATCTTATCTATATCTTCCTGACCTGCCCTCAGAATAGATTTACTTCTTTTTTTCCCTCAACTGTTTCCATCGGATATTGACTAGATAATATAAATGAAGTGGAAGGATTAAGGAACTAATCCGAGATAATAGAGATAACATTAATCAATGAGAATTGACATGTTACAGTACATCTACTTTAAAATGTCAAAATCCCCCACATAAATACCAAAGACAATCATTTACCCGCTATTAAAACGTAAACAAAGCAGGAGAGCAGCAGAATTGCAGGCACCTTATATAGAGGAGCAGAGAAAAGAAGAAAATGGTAAAGGCATAAGAAATGACAAATTCCAAAGTGTATAGCACAGTTCATAAAAGAGCGAGCACAATAAACTAAAAGTTTAAGTGAAATGATACACCTCCCTCGTCTTCATTCACACAGGCAGCTTGGCCTGTTTGAATCCATCCAAAGTAAAGGCCTGCTCCCTCAACCAAGAGGAGGGACCACAAAGCCCAGAAAACACTGAGTACGGGGAACAACAAATGAAAACACGGGGACGGAGCAACTTCTACGCAGGTGGGGTTGGCATTTCAGTGGACTATGATGTATCTCTTAATACAGCAGCACTGTCAACCTCAAGTGCTCAAAAATCACAAGTCAAGCCCCAACAAATCATGAAACTGGCTTAAACATCACGAGTCTTTTCTTTTTTTTTTTAAACATATGGGATTCTTTTCCTTTCTGAGCCGTTAGCTGTAGTGCCCGCGTCATATTTTCAAGCTTTTCTCCACAACCACAAAGACAAGAAACATACTTTTTGGTTTTTTAAATGAAAGGTGAAATTCTCATGTAATTACTTGACTTCTTAAAGCTGAGGATCTGAGATAAATGCTAAATATTGCAAGAGTCATGACTAAAATCAACGGCCGAGACACTGATTCAGACACAGATGTGCAGGGAAAGTGTTATAATAGGAGTGCATGCCGGACATGTGCTGCTGACTTCTCTTCTTTTTTAAGAACTATTTCTGAAGGCCTCAAGGTCCTTCATTAAGAACCTGTTTCTCTATGGAAGCCGCTTTTAAGAGAAGGATGAACATATCTGTGATCTGATCCAAAGCCCAGTGAAGTCAATGAGAGTCTTCTTATCAGGCTGCTAGCGCATGATAGTTAATATAGGAGAGCTGCACCAGGATTTTTTTTTTTTACTGTAATTACTTGTACACAGAAGTTTTGTAATTTATTACTGTAATTACTTGTACGCAGAATAGTTTCTTGGCTGCAATCCATTACAATTCTAGAACATGGTCTGATTATTCTTCAGTGTGTAGGGATATTTATTTATTTGGTAACAAGAGGTCTCAAAACCAGGGAAATACAACCTAGATGGAGCTACTGTAAGGTGGGTGCCTAACTGGTTGGAAAACCATTCCCAGAATCCACAGTCTCCGTTATCAGTGGTTCACAATCAAGCCAGAAGAGCATATGAAGTAGGGTCCTGCAGGGATCAGTTCTGGGTCCGGCTCTGTTCAATATCTTCATCAATGATTTAGATAATGACAGAGAGAGTGCGCTTATAAAATCCGCAGACAATACCAAGCTAGGAGAGGTTGCAAGTGTTTTGGAGGATAGGATTAAAATTCAAAATGATCCAGAGAAACTGGAAAAAGGGTCTGAAGAAAATAGGACCATTAATAAGGACAAATGCAAAGTACTCCACTTAAGAAGGAACAATCAGTTGCACACATCCAAAATGGGAAATGACTGCCTAGGAAGGAGTACTGCAGAAAGGGCTCTGGGGGTTATAGTGGATCATAAACTAAATGTGAGTCAACAGTGTAACACTGTTGTTAAAAAAAAAAAAAAAGCACACATCACTCTGGGATATATTAGCAGGAAGGTTGTAAGCAAGACCCCAGAAGTAATTCTTCTGCTCTACTCTGCGCTGATAAGCCTCAGCTGGAGTATTGTGTCCAGTTCTGGGTGCTGCATTTCGGGAAAGATATGGACAAATTGGAGAAAGTCCAGAGAAGAGCAAGAAAAAATGATGAAAGCTCTAGAAAACACGACTCATGAGGGAAGATTGAAAAAATTGGGTTTGTTTATGCTGGAGAAGAGAAGACTGAGGGGGGCCGTGATAACAGTTTTCAAGTACATAAAAGGTTGTTACAAAGAGGAGGGAGAAAAATTGTTCTCCTTAACCTCTCAAAATAGGACAAGAAGCAATGGGCAGCAAGGGCAGTTTTAGACTGGACATTAGGAAAAGCTTCCTAATGGTCAGAGTAGTTAAGCATTGGAATAAATTGCCTAGGGAGTTTGTGGAATCTCCATCATTGGACATTTTTAAGAGTAGGTTAGAGAAACATGTGCCGAGGATGGTCTAGATAATGCTTGGTCCTGTGATAAGTGCAGGCGACTGGAATAGATGACCTCACAAGGCCCCTTCCAGTGCTATGATTCTGTAACTACTAGAGATTTACGTCAGATATTATTGAAGAGTTTCTTTAGTGAGCAATATAAGGAAACTGTATTGCTCTGTGTTATGAAGAGAATGAACCATCAGTTAATTTGGCCAGAATTTTATGGGAATCATTTACTACCTATGTAAGAGGGATTTCTATTGCACATGACAGTGTACTTAACTATATCGCCTCACTTATTATATTATAGTTAAAATCTGAGATGAGGCAGTTAGAAATTGATTATTTGAATTGAGTCATAATAGAAATGTTCTTCCTGAACTTGCCAATACCAAGTCATCTGACAGTGTACTAAAAATCTGGAGATGTTATGTTAGACAGAGCAATTATCATGTAAAAGGAAACAAACCTGGCTGATTGGTATCCTAATTGAAATAGGGTGGCAATTACGTGCAAGGACCATACTTTACATACATGATAAAGTAAACTTGGTTTTTCAATTATTTATTCCCCCTTTATGCCAAACAAACTCTTAGGAGGCAAAAAAGTTGTTCCAAGCATATAACATTAACTGGTTAAGTCAAACTCAAAATACCAAACCTTCAGGGCAATTGCCCAGCAAACGATTATAGCCTCAATTATTTGCAATTACTGGTTGTTTCCGGTAATGCCTACAATGTGCACTGTACAAACACCGATGAGGGCTTTGTCTCTGCCTTGGAGTTTCCACTCCTGCAGTTCTTCCTTACTTGCTACAGGCCAAGCACAAATTAAAGCCTTTAAAAGTGAGCATTGGTAAATGCAATCAAATTATTACATTCAAACAGCATTGCTAAAATGTATGCCAAATTAATCTTGTAACAGTTTTGCTATGTAAAGGGAGACTAGATGTGACTGTCCCCTGTCACTAATTTTATTTACTTTAACTATGAAGCCTCTAGCAATAATATTTCAGCAAGGCTTCTCTACTTTTGCTATCACTGTAAATAGTACATTCAATATTATCTCGGTGGACCTAGTACTGCTCCCTAAATGGGAATTTGCAACTGACTTCAATGGGGTATACTTTATGATTATGACAGCTTACTTTATGTGTCAAAGCTAGGTTGGACACCACCCAAAATATAAAATGCTAAATGGTGATTTTGACTGTCTCGTGGGCTTATGTAACAATCGTGGCGTTGTAGATAGATCGCAGCTACAGCAAAGACCTTTGTGAAAACATGGGGGCCGGTGGCGATCCCCGAAAGGGAAGACACGGAATCAGTAATGGGAGTGTCTCACCAGGAAGTGAAGGAATTTGCGATGGGCAAGATGGATGTCTGCTTGGACGTACACATCCGTCATACTGACAGTCATAAATCTGGCTCCAGGGGAAAGGGAGGGGATGATATGGGGAAGTGTGACCATTCAGAAATGGAACTTGCAGATAAACCAGTTTAATGGCCATAGTTCCAGAATGGGACAAAGGCCATCTCCTTTTTTGGTATAAGAAAATAGGGAGAGTAGAAACCACAGCCATGGTAGTGATGGAGAACATGTTCTATGATACTCTTTTGGAGAAGGGTGCATGCCTCCTTTCGGAGAAGGTCACATTGAGTTGGATCTTCATGACCCCCATAGGGAGGGTGATGAGAAAGGAAGGCGAAGAACTCTCTAAGTAACTCCCAGTGGATGATGTCTAATACCCAATGATCGGTGATAATCTTGCTCCAATTGTGTACAAAATGAGCAAGATGGCCTCCAAACTGGGGAGACCGGAGGAGGAGTGGGGAGCGGTTTGCAGGTCTCAAGGGAAGAATCAAAACGGTTGTTTGCAGGGGCACTATGGGAAAGTGGAGGAGGTGAAGGTGGCAGGAGATCTAGGTCGTTGGGAGCAGTGGCAGTGGCTGTTCCTGCTGGCGTAGAGGGTAGGGTTGGTAGGCAGGTCGGGTGGGATATTGAGGTCAGACAGGAGCCTTGTTTTGGTGGTGAGTTGGAGCCGGGTATAAGGCCCAAGGACCAAAGCATGGCATGAGAGTCTTTGAGCAAGTAAAGACTCTCATCGGCCTTATTTTCTGGTTATTGAAAGGGAGGTCCTCAAGGATGGTTTGGACCTCCTTAGGGAACCCAGAAGTCTGGAGCCAGGAGTCCCTGCGAAGAACCACACCTGACACCAGTGAACGTGCTGCCATATCTGCTGCATCGACTGCTGCTTGGAAGGAGACCTTGGCCACTAGTTTATCCTAGTTAATGAGGAACTTAAATTCCGTTTGTTTATCCTCTGGATGTGAGGCTTGAAATTCCACCAATTTAGAGTATGATAGGACGTCAGACTTTGCCAATGTAGCCTGGTAGCTGGTAATATGGAATTGCAGGCCTGCTGATGCATAAACTTTGCGCCTGATCAGGTCAAGCTTTTTGGCCGTTTGATCTGGAGGAGTGGTCTTAAATTGCTACTGCTGGGCCCTCTCCATTGTCGCTTGTACCACGAGAAAGTTGGGTAGTGGGTGTGTGAAAAGGAAATTAGTGTCCTTGGCAAGGACAAAGTAATGCCTTTCTGCTCGTCTGGGTGTCGAGGTACAGGATACCTGGGCATGCCAGGCAGCCTGGGCTGGTTGAAGGAGTGCAGTGTCGTTAGGGAGTGCAATGCATGAGGGCCCCACTGGTTGAAGGATGTACAGGAACGTGTCCTGGAGGTCCTTCACGTCCTCAGCCAGAAGGTTGAGGGAGGTTGCAATGAGACACAGGAGACCCTGGTATTGGCCATAGTCATCAGAGGGGAAGTGGGAAGAAGGGATGAGCACCTCATCCAGGGCCAACAAGGCTCCAGTCGGGATTGGTGGTTCTGAGAGTGCCAGGGGCATGATGGTGTTCCATGGTTTCACATAGACCTAGAGAGGGGCAGTGTACACAGGAGAAGACTGATGATGAGGCGGCGGTGCTTTGCGGCCATGATTGGGGGTCCCAAGGGTGCCAGGAGGCCCAGGAATATGGGTCTGCATGCATCGGTGATCCATGGGGGTATCGGAACCACAGCTCCACACACGGTGCATACGCTGGTATCATACATTGCGGCTCTGGACTATATGAGTGTGCGGCAAAAAGGCAGGGCCTGCTTCTGAGGACCATTTGGAGTCTGACAGCTGGTCTGGGAAGGATAGGCAGTTGTGCACCCTCATCAGCTGTCTAATTTAATATACTTTAATAAGCATTCATATATGAAAATGCCTCATTGGGCAATATGCCAAATATGTCACTGCACTGACTACATTAATTCATTACCAATCCAAAATGCACCACTGTGGAGCTATCAGAGTGCACACACCGAAGAGCAGGGTTAAAAATAAACATGCTTAGAGCTAGGGATAACTATAACACACAGCATTTTGTAGAATGTATATAACTAAATGTATCATTTACAATGTTTGATAAACTGCAAGAAAATGCAAACTAGAAATGAACTATTTTTAAGTACATACAAGAAAAAATGAGAGACAATAAATATATATACATCTTCCAGCTTGTTCCACACTTTCCCCAGTAGAGTGACCTATTAGATGTAAGAAAGGCCAACTGTGATTGGCAGTCTGTGATTTCATATACTTAGGTTGACAGTGTAAAGGACAGGCCTCTATTGCGTTAACGTTAACGATTCTCAGTAAGGGATCTAGGAACGAACACTCGATGTATGGCCCACTCAAGCAGAGGCACCACCACTAAGGATGAATTTAAGTGTTAGAGCCTGACCCAGTACACACACTGAAGTAAATGGGGGTCTTTTCATTGACATATCAGGTATTGGATTGGGTAATGAAGTCCTTGCACACAGTTAATGTCACAACTGTGAGATTGTTCTGCAAGGATGGGAAAGCTTTTAAGATTTTGTAAATCTAAACTGGGCACTTAATTTCATTTGGAAAGTTCCCCAGATACCCTGCTCAGGTTTTGGCTCAATGTATCGAAGAGAAGTCTACAGACTGACCTGGAGCCAGTGTCTGTACTCTGCTGGCTGATACCTTGATGTACTTCCTGTAAAGCATTCAGAATGCATTAAACTGCTTTATTACGTGTGCTTGTGAAAAAATTGCATCGCACTGAGTTGAAAGAAGAACGTTGTACTTTTAGTGATTCTCTGGACAGGACACCAGGCCAAATTCTCCTTTCATTTATAGTTGCCCACAATATGCTGTGTAATGACAGAACAGGCTGTACATAAAAAGAGAATCACTATAAAAATACTGCACAGGGCTTTGTGGGACATCTCTTATTTTTTAATATAACAGAATTACTTCTTGTTTATTTAAAAATCATACAAAAATCTCCCTGTTTGAATAAAGCCTTGATTCACCAAGCTACTTACTCATTTGCTTAAGTTTGAGCATGAGAACTCGCATTGACTTCAGCAGGGCCACTCATCTGCTTAAAGCTAAGCACGCTTGTAAGAGCTTTGGTGGATCAGGGAGAAAGTGCGCAGCACTTGTAAGACTGAGACCTAAGCATCCAATTTTAAGCCATCACAGGATATTTCACTCCTTGGCTATGATGAACGTTCATGTTATTTATGATGAGTCACAGGACATATTTTGTAAAAGATTTAGCTGATATAGAATCTTTCCTTTAGTGCAAAAAATGTACAAGGTGAAATTCAACATATAAGTATATTTGTAATAGTAAAGCACACAAACAGCACAAAAGAAGTTGTCATCTTGACAGCCTGTAAAACACAGGGCATGATGCCAAATCACATTTGAACTGGATGGCTGGAAAAGCAGAGGACTTTCAATGCTAGTCACATCTCTTAATGCACTAATTGCAGGCACTCAGACAGTGATGAGGGTGGCATAAGAGCCTGCATAGAACAAACGTCTCTGTAAGTTATGAGAGTGGAAATTCTGAAGATCTCTATGGGTGGTAAGGAGTTGGATACCTCACTTTCACAGGCACTTTTGACACTTAGCTTCTAGTATTTTTTTTAGTTCTGGATCCCACAAAGAAAACCCTGTGGGTGGATCTTTGCAACCACACAGGCTTCAATAGGGCTCTGCGTAAGTGCAGGGATGTGCCCACATCTCTGCGTTATGGGTCTTAAGTAAAGTGGTTGCTATGCTAAAAGCACTGCTTGTATATCTGAACTTTGGTTTCTTCAGATGATGGTGTCAAACTCCCCTCTCAATGTCCCCAGCTACCACTTCATCACTGTATTCTCACTTTCAGCTGTAAAAAACTGCTTAGAAAAACCTAATCTTCTTCCACTCCACCCCTTCTCTTGCAAGGGTCCCTTAAACCTTCTCCAGTTTTACAGCTGTCCTGTTACTCACATGGATGGACCCCTTTGTCCATGTTGAGCTGCACAGATACCTCATAGAGGTAAGAGTCCATCCACATGGAGCAGGGCAAAGGCTTGGGGTGGGGAGCTGTCTGGCTTTCCTGCTAAGCAGAATCAGAAAAAGAGGTAGGGATCCCAGTGAAAGGGTCATGCAAGTGATGTCTCCAAAGCTGTCTTGTATACATAAAGTCAATTTAAAGAACCACAGAGAAAGAGGGAAGTGCTTGAGGGCCACACAGACTGCTTCTAGGCACTCTGTGGGGAAACCACCCCACTAGCAGCCTGAGGCATGGTGGAAGCCCTTGAGCAGAGCCCTACAGCACTGGCTGGTGCTTAGCAGTAGGTGAAGCCATGGACATACCCAGATGCATGCAGACAGTCTCCGCTGGCCTGTTCAGTTGCTATCCAAGCCCCTTCATCCCAAGCTTGGACAGTGCAACCAGATAAATCATGGCTGTCTCTTGCACAGGAGTGGGAAGGGGCTTCCCGGACTCTTTGCCTGCACTCCAGCACCAAAGCCTGGGCAGCCATAATTCAGCCCTAAATAAGTATTTAGAGTTGGGATTTTCACTGTTGGCCAAACTCTGCTCCCCCATTATAATAAACGAGCATGTTAACTGTTGGACTTTAATGACTGCAGAGTTTGGCCAGTGTTGAGAACGTTGGAAAATTCCACCATAGGTGTCCTAAGTCACTACAATTAATCATTGCAAATTTCCCTTAGTGTTACTCCATGCTCATAAAATGAGGACAATCATGCAGCACGCGCCGCATAAAGCTTGCACAACCCACAGACCTAGCCGAGCTTCCCACAGACCATACACGAGAACTCCAGCAATGTCAAGATGCCTCTGAATGTATAACTTCTTCCTTTGAAGAAAATCCAGAATTATTTACAGCCAACATTCAAACAAAAGGAGCCTCAAAGTAAGCTCTTTTATCCATATGTAGGCACCAGAGTAAGAGGCTTGAGGTGAACGGAGCTGCTTATCAAAGTCAAGCCTTTAGGTGACCAAAAATAGAGACAGTAGAATCATTTTAGGCTCCCATTTAAAAAAAATCTTGGCATTGTTTAATATCTGTTTTGCTGCTGCTTAAATACTTAATGCTATTTTAAATTAGATTAGCATCTCATATTGCTTGTGTGAAATATGCATATAGATTCAGAGATATTAAGCTAGAAGGGATCATTAGATTATCCATTCTGCCATGCTATGTAACACAGGCCACAGCACTTCCCTATACAACTTCCTGTTTGAATTAGAGCATATCTTTCAGAAAACCACGAAAATTTCCTTTATCCACTACCCTTTTTGTTTTTGATATAACTCAGTAAAGAGTATACACCAGATGGGACAGTGTTAAAGAAATCAATACACTAAAGTCTGGATGAATCTTACTATAGCAAAATGAAAACTTTCTTCATTAAGTGGGCCTAGTATAATGGAAGATTGTGAATCAAAGTTGGACGGGGAAGTTCATGGTAACAAAAGACCAGAGACATGATGCTGTAAGATGAACTTGCTAGAATCAGCACAAATTTTAGTTCAAAATGTATATCAATAATCACAGGTATTGATTGGATACTTAGTTCACTCAGTCTATAAGCATCTAAACAGCAAAACAAACCAGCCAACCAACCCCACAAACCAAAAAAATCCTATTTGTTGGCAACCACCACTGAGTTTCCTCATTGGCTGGTAGAACACAGATTCCAGCTTCGGTTTCAATTTTGTCCCAAAATTATTCCTGTTTGGTCTATTTTTAGAATTTCTCTGTTTACAAATATTTACTATAACATGCAATAGGAACCAGTTTTAATTTGGTGTGCCAATTCACATTTTGCTTGAAATTCTTCCAATTTAGTTTTTTCAGCGAGTTTCCATCCAAATATCAAATTTCAGTTTAAAAAAAAGGGAAAAAATGTTAAATAAAAAGTTGAGAAAATTTAATCATCAGATACCTGAATAGGCGCAGAAGGAATAATTCTTATCCTGCCGGGAAAAAGTTATGTACTTTGTTTCAATTGCTCAAACTTCCCACCAGGCTGTGCAATCCTTTGTAGGAAGAAAGTCTTCCTGCACATAATTATAAAACTTATCCTTAGACCTGATGCATGTGGGTAGCTTTAAGCATGTCAGTTTAATGAATTCCAAATAACTACGATGTACTTAGTCCTACTTTGAGTTCAGGGGACTAGACTAGAAGACCTGTTGAGACCTTTCCAGATCTACATTTCTCTGATTCTATATGCATAAGTATTTGCAAGTTCGAGCCCTGAGTCATTTTAGAAAACACCAGGAAGGAACAAAGTAGTGGTTTTTGTTTTGTTTTGTTTTGAAATACTATTCATCGCACCAATTTGTGGTCTAATTAAAGACCTGGTTAAAGACTGATTCTCTTACAGTAATGGTTTAGCAAAATTTGAAACATGAGATGCTATTATTGTTGAGAAAGCTATTTGCTGTAAAGAAAACACATCTACAATAAAACGTTCTCAAAAACTGAAGCAAAAGCAATTGATCATCGCACCAGATACATGGCTAAATCTTGCGGTGACCTTTCCAGACCTATTGGTGGCAGAGGGGATTTCAACTGTGGTTTAATTTCCACACTCTACACCCTTTTTCTTTTGCTCTCTCTTATAGTGCCGCCATGCTCAATGGAGAAACTCCCACTGACTTCAATGGACTTTGGGAACACACCCATAATCCGAAGGGATATGAATCAGTTAAGGTTTTTTTATCACAGTTTTTCCATGATCTGCAGGCCATGATGTTCCCATAATGAAATAGATTCCGTAAGGATGTTTTAAGTTTGTTACAGTATTGACATTCCAGGGCTGGTTATTAATGACTTGTCTTACGTATTGATGAGGAAGTCCTGATCCGCCAAAGAGATCTGTCTGGGCAGACCACTGAATAGGATTCCCACTGAGTTGAATGGGATTTATTTGCATGGGCTCAGTTGACCGATTTGGACCTTTATCTTCTGTATGAATAGTTGCCTTGGTCTTTGAAAAATTAAATAAAACAAATAATCTTTTAAAAATGCTCAATACCAGGAGCAGTTTCAAGGGCTTTTTCATTTCTGCCCAGGTGTGATGTAGGGAGTAGACTGGAAGCTTTCTGAGGCAGGAATTGTCTTTTCGTTCTGTGTTTGTACAGCGCTTAGCACAATGGAGTCTTGGTCCATGACTGAGGCTCCTAGGTGCCACAGTAATACAATCAATAAATATGAATAGTACCCATGGGGTCATAACAAGAGGGCCAACTGTGTGGTCATACAGAGAACGTACATAAAGAAAGTGACATAATTATGATGAAAATTTCAGAAAACCTGGGTAACTGAAACAGTCCCTTAGCAACTGAATTACAGCACACTTCATGCACTTATCTGAATCTCATTTTTGTTACTAATATACCAACGTGTATTTGCTTAATATTTCTTTTTAAAGAAAAAAACAAAAAATTAAATGCCAGAATCTAAATGTGTGCTAGTGAGGTATTATCATTAAATTTCTACATGTAAAAAACCAACATATTTAAAGTGAATGGCTTTCTCTTTGTACACATAAAATTACAAGCATCAGGTTGTATAAACTTGCAGTATTTTTGTTTGCATTTAATAAGCCAAATGCTAGAAGGCTTTAAGGTTAACAAGGTGGGTGAAGAAAATGACACATTTGATATAGTCACAAAAAGCCAGATTCTAGATTGGGTACTTAAATTAGGCCTACCTAAAGTTTCCCCTTAATTTTATATACAGAACTTATTCACTTTTTCTTCTAAAACATTGTTGTGCAGTTTTGGTAGCATAAAATCCTACTGTTCACTCCAAGGTGTTTACACAGGGCCTGATAAGTAATCTCTCTATGAAGTCTGCATATATCAGATCCTTTAAGATCAAAAAGACTTTGGGTTCATATAAGACAGAGAAAGTCAAAACCAACTTTGAAGGCCCAGAATGGAAGCCATTATTGGAAGGAATAGCTATACCAATAACCAGTAATTTTTCCCATAAAGACGTCTTCAACAGTTGTAAGGGCAAGTCTGCATTTGCTACAACTGACAACCCCAAGCATTCAAAAAGCACAAGTCAGGAACCCAAAACTCATGGCATAGTTTTGAAAATACGATATTTTTTAAAATAACATATTGTGTGTCTCGTTCCAGAGCCATCATGAACCATGTTTTCAAGTTTTTCCTTGCAACCATGGAGGATTAGAGATAGCTCATGTTTAAAAAAAAACAAAAGCTGAGATTTGAACACATTCACAGATTCCTTTATCCAGGGCTTTAGAAAACATCAAATCTTGCAGGAATCATGATAGAAATCATGAGAGTTCGCAACACTCTGTGCGGTTTCCGATATTCTTGCAATATCAAAATCACAATACTTCACCTAAAGCTCCGTAATTTGAAATATCTAATAGAAATTGCTTTCACGGAAAGCATACCACACCACAAGGTGGGAATCACTACAAGCTAAATGAATTTAAATTGAATCAAAAGAAATTGGTCTCTTTCCATATCCTTTTTAGATTTCAAACTTCCCAAGAATAATAATTCCGTTGCAGCAATTTATCTTCCTATATTCACGCATCCTCAAGATTAAAAAATGGTCTCAAACAGAATCCAATTTAGAAGACAGCTAGGGAACATTATGCAATTGAAGGGAGTGGGAATCAGAAGATCTGAATTTTATTCTCATATATTTCATTGTCTTGCTGTATGATCTTGAGCAAGACACTTAACCTGGCTGTGCCTCAGTTTCCCCCTTTAACATGTACCTTGCAAGGAAGTCATGAGGGCTACTTCATTAAATGTTTTTAAATCCTTTTTAAAGCCTTGCATAGCAGGTGTTATAGAAGTCAAATTTATATTATTTTTCATAATTCCATTTGCTTCTCTTTTGCCCAGTTCTTCCCAGAAATCAGCTTCTCAACATAACAGAGATGTCCAAAACAAAAACACATGCATCTGTCACCTCACAAAGATGGGAGTGAGTTCTCTTTCATTTGCTAGATAATTTTGACTCCCCCCCCCACCCACACACACACTTGTAAGTATAAAAATAATAAATTATCATTTTCAGACAGCATCATGAAAACAACTTTTCTTACCCTCAGCCCCTGTTCCATTGACAGGCAGAGGACTTGCCAGGGTGCTGTGTACCTGAACATCTTTGACCTCTTAAGCAGACCCAATAAATGGCAAAAGGCACTCTAATCTCTCAGCTTTCTTGGTCGCTTTTCATTCGGAGATGGTTAAATTGAGAGAAATCCTTTAGTTGTATGCTTCAAGGGCCGCGTCCGTAGATTCTAAGATACAGTTACAGCCATCACATTTGCACCCAGAGGAACTGAATAAGTAATTCACTAAGAGGCTTTCTTTCTTGGGAAGAGCTTAGCTCAAACTCAATTAGCATAACAGAATGATAACCTTTGAACCTCCCACTTCTCCTGTAGTCTGCGGTTTTGACAATGGGGACAGCAGGTCACTCACAATTCCCTTGCTTGAAAACCTTGGCTTGGTTTCTTTTGTGTTATGTTTTCCTCACTACTGTTATCTGATTCTTTTTTCTGAAGTCTAGAAGCAGCCATCAGAAATGACCTGGGTTGTCTCCGAAACATTCAAAAACAATCAGGTGCACCTGACACTTTATTTTTGCTATTGTACCCCAAGCTAGCCTTCCTGGCTTCAAGCCTCAGAGATCACTGCCTCTTGATTGTATAGCCTGTAGATTTTTACTGGAGGGATTTATAATTATCTGGAATTGCTAAAAATGCTGTTATAAAGAGCACTGGGCTAAAAATCATCAGCTTAAATGAGGCTGAAATATTTCTCAAAAATACATTAAAAGTCTCTTTGAAACACTCAAAATATGCTGTACGGTTACTTGTGATCTAAAACGCCTTTCTTTAATGCCTGTGGATTGCAATTTCACATGCAGAATCTAAGTAAGGGCTAGTCTGTGGGTGACTAAATGGGATAGAGGGGAAGGGTAAAACTAACATTTAATGTATTTATGTGATTTCTAGGCTGAACTGATATGTCTTGTATGTTATTACTAGAAAGGAAACATGCCATAGATACTGTCTACACAGTCATGGCCAGGTTCTTAAAAATAATGTTTTCTCTTTTTATTAGAGTAATTTGTGCTTGCAATTGTGGATGCAAATCTGACCATTTAGACAGAAGTCTAGTTTACACTTTGGAGTCACTCTTAATTAATTCCATGTGTGGACACTCTGATGGCAGAAAAAGAGTGGCTTGTTCCTAGTTAGCTTAACACACAAAGTGGGTTTGGGCTTGTTTTTTGTGCATTAAGCTAACCATGAACAAAGTCCTCTTGCTCTGGAATCGGAGTGTCCCTATATAGTGTTAATCAGGAACAACTCTCTATAGACACACCTTGAGTATCTTATTTGCCCCAACAATTTTTTTTTCTTTTACACCAGAGCAAAGAAAAAAAGAGTCATTTTAGGATCATGTAGGATCAGATTGGGACCTATAATCTCTCTTAGTTCAGCGAAAACACTTGCATTTTTGCAAACTAACCAAAATAAATTATAATAAAGGCATACAGAACTATGAAGAATTCTGTATTGCAGCACTTTTATCACAGAGCTGGGAATTCACTGCATAGCTCTAGGATCAGACCCTTAATATTTACAATAAAATAAAATGATACAAAAGACACTGATTAGACAAACTGGTATTTACTGCAGGTAAAATGAACAGGTTTTGCATTATCACGAACTATGACAAAGAGTTTTAGAAATGCAGAATGGTTTTGTGTGAAACCTCTTTGAGGAAATCCCTCTCTTCATAAGATTTTTTTTCCACCCTGATGCAGGGTTTAGACACTACCGTGATCGGCACTATTAAAAAAAACCACAGCCGAGTACTTAAGCACATGCCTAATTTTAAGCACATAAGTAGTCTGAAATCAGGGCCTTATTTGCTGTACCCCATATTTGTTGAATATATGCAATTGCTTGGGAAAGGTAAAATTGATTCTAACTACAGAGACTTGCATTCATGTATTTCAAACAGGAAATACGGTATATGCCCCCCGCCCCTCCCAGCTATAGGTTTATTACTGAATATACACACTCCATCTCAATACACAGAGCCCCAATTCTTCTTGCTTAAATTACTTAGCAAGCAAAAATAGTAAGTCACATAGCGCTCTCTCTCTGGCTCTCTCGCTGTTTTGCCCTTCTGGAGAAATGATTGTGCTAGGACATTTCTCAAGTTCATTTTGAGTTCCTTTTGGAAGCAATATATGTTTGTGTTTATTTTTTCAATGGCCGAATATGACTGGTTTAAATTGGAACAGAGCAGCTAAAAAAAAGGAAAAAGCTATCCAGTGGCACAGAACTGTATCCATTAAAAATGTCTTAGATTGACCAGAGAAACAAAGGAAACCTCTTTGTGCCAAATCCTGTCCCTAACTGAGCATCTAGCAATGTCTCTAAAGTGCAGTCTGTGATGTACACGTATTACTGAGCTAGAGTACAGAACAGATTCACTGTAATGGTACCATCTGCTCCAATCTGCCAGTGTTACTTCTGAGATGAAAATGTCTTTGCATTATAACCAGAACATCAGAGAAGTGGTGCGTGGTCTCTAGTGTAACCCAGCCACATACTCAAAGGCTTGAATTACTCATATGATGGAGAAAAGGGCTAACCGCTTCAAATAAATGTGGAAAATGTAATCATCAAGAGAGCTGGTATATCTGAAGACTGTGTACACATGCAGCAGATACAGAGACGTTGCTCAAACTATGTCATTGGCTCCATTGTACTTCCGTACTTCATGGCTGTATATCTGTCATCTCGCAAAGTGCCAAGAGCAGGTGAGAGTAGGCTCCTAGATGTAGGCTCCCAGATCTTTGGGGCTAGTCTTTAAAATGCTACCTAGCAAGAACTGATGGGATTTTGGCTTGCATCTTCTGTAAGCAACAAAAGTTTATATGCAGTGTTGCCATAGCCATGGTGTTCCAGGATATTAGAGAGAAAAGATGGGTGAGGTAATATCTTTTATTGGGCCAACTTCTCTTGGTGAGAAAGACAAGCTTGTGAGCTTATATAGAGCCCTTCTTCAGGTCTGAGGAAGAGCCTAAGTAGACCTGAAGAAGAGCTCTGTGTAAGCTTGAAAGCTTGTCTCTCTCACCAACATAAGTTGGCTTGGGAAAAGATATTACCTCAACTACCTTGTCTCTCAAAACAGTTTGTGCCAGCTGTCACCTCAACCGCCATTAGGGAAGCACTCTAGCAGTTCAAGCAAGGGAGGGGCAGGCAGGATCCCCGGTCTCTATTCCTGGCTCTGTCACTGACTCACTGTGTGACCCTGAGGAATCCAAAGGCGTTTATCTAACCCAAACACATCTGTGCACACACGGCCCCACCAATAGCTCTTTTAACTTACATGGGGATCTGAGATAGCACTGATTGATTTGCAGATGGGGGTATGGCCAAGGGTAGAAATACAGCTATTTGAGAGATACAGCTATTCTATGCATCCTCTGAGCATTCCCAAGACCAGACACGCAAACACTTGCTATGGATGGTATGGAAGGAAGAAGCAAACAGTCCGCATACCTCTGCTCACCCACAGGAATATACAGCTTTTGGCCTTGCAGTCATTTTTTTAAGGCAAAAGCAGTATTTGGCCTTTTACGTACAACACATATAGAAGTAAATACAACAGAATAAAATGCTGAAGGTTAAAGATAATATGAAGATTAGCCAAAGTGCCAAGCATTATATTCTATGGTGTCAACCAAAGAGTGAAAGAAAGTGGGTCTTCACTATAAATTGAAAACCGGCAGACCAAAGTAATGTCAATAAGAAATTAATCCAATATAAAATACTATGTACACTGGCTGCCTGAAGAGATGGCCTCTGACCCCTGATTTGGCTGCTGGTTGAATTGAATGCCCTTGTATAGTTGAAAATCTATGTGAGGATTAAGACTATAATACATCAACTACATGTAGGACAATGACTTAGCTAGAAGAGCTCATTAGGACAGCTCTCACCACACAATACTAGGAGAGGTTCAAACAGGTACCCAAGTTAAAAGCAACAAGCCCAGATTCTCTAAATTCTTATCTTGTAACTTCAAGATGTACGAACTGTTTTTTGTTAAATAGTTAACTTTCTTTTGTTTTAAGAAAGGCAAGGTTATTAAACCATACTCCATATCCTCTTCTAAACAGGGGACCAGGGAGCCATTGATGTCCGAAGACAAATACACCCAAACAGATAAAAAAGCTAATTAATACAACTGTCTTGTCTGCAGGGAGAAGCAATGAACAAACAGATGCTAAATAGTAAGCATGTAGAGTATTACTGTATCATCTGGTAGCGGTCTATTTACAGGGAACGTGCACGCTAATGAATACCTACTGTGTTTGAAAGCTCCGTCTGTCTCTTATCAGGAATCATTAACACCACAAGACGGCTTTCCAGGATCCAACCACAAATCAATCCACTGAATACAATGGTGCTTTACAGCTGATTTTCAAAATGGGTCTGAACACAAAGGGCTGGTAGTCACTTCAGCAACGAACAATGCAGCCAGGCATCTGGACAGAACTCAGTGCACATAACAGTTCAAAACCACACTCGCATCTTGTGATTTGTTTTACTTAGGATTAGCTTACTGTGGCCTATTTCCCTGCAGGCAGATTCTGATTTTAAGGGACCCTGAGCACTGGCTTTCTATACCGTGTTTCCTAGTGAAGACAAGACCTTACATTTATTCTAAGGATTTGTTCAAGCTGATGAAGCCATGACATGCTTGCAGATCATCATCTGCTCCACCACGAATAAGAAAGATGAGACATAGTGTAATTTGGTAAAATTGTCCCCTGTGCAGAAGGCCAGTATAAAGCCAGAGTGTGACTAAGACACTGGACTGGAAGCTAAGAGACCAGAGATCAGGTCCTGCCTCTGACACAATCTCTCTGTGCCCCCTCATCAGGAAAGACTTTGTAATAACATTTTGTGCATGTGTCCACACATGAATGTGTAGAAGATGCACACTGCTGATGATCTCTTCCAGACACATTCTCCCCCCCTCCTTGGCAGAATTATTTTATGTTAAGTTTCGGTTTTCCTGAACACATGGAAGAGAAGTAATATCAGGGCTATGTCTGATTTGATTGCATTATTCCAAAATCCCAAACGGAAAGATTTTACTTAGATTTTCCATTTTACTCCTCCCCTTCCCTTCCCTCTCTCATGTTCCCCCAACATGGGCTCAGACAAAGGAACTAGGTCATTTACAAATTCTACAACAGCAAGATTCTTCTGTTTGTTTTTGTGGGGTTTGTCAACTCTCTCACTGCTCCCAGGTGCATTTTATTGTGACCACCAACCCCCCAAGGTTAACATAGTATAAGCTATCCGTGCTCTGCCTTCCACCCATCCTCCTGTAACCCCTGCTGCTCTCACCACAAACACCTGAAGCATGTGAAAGTGGCTAAAACTCCTTTGATTCCTGCTCACTAAAAACGTGTATTTGAATTGTCTGTTGAAGTGCAAACACAGGATGAGTAACGGAACAATGAGCACTGATAAAATGACCACCTTGGTTTACAAAGGACCAACGGAGCTTGCAGCTCTTTCTAGAATAAGCATTAGAACTGGTTTTTAAGATGAGCATTCAGTCCATATTGATTTGTGCTCCAAGAGGAATTTAAATACTATTCTAAACTTGGACCAGGTGGTAAGGCTGGCTAAGAAAATCTAAGCATAAAAGCCTGGAGAACATCCAGTGTATCACTGGGTTGATTTAGGACTCCACACTTCTTTGCAGCTGTTTTCTGTTATAATGGCTCTGTTAGAATGGCTACCAGTCCTTCTCCATGGCTTGAAATGGCAAGAGACGTATGAATGGAGCACCTTTGCCACTCTCACTTTCTAGGGGTGAGTGAACTGAGATGATGAGATCTGTCTCTTTCTTGATACAACCTCAATCAATTTGGTTGATCTACAATCAGTAAGCCTCACTCTGCTCTTTTCAAAAAGGCCATCAGTGTATTATAAGCATTCTATACATGACACAGAAGGACAGAACCTGAGCTGTGATGAGCTGAAGAGCTGTCCCTTAGAGGTTAAGTTTTTGCCCAAGGCCACACCACTGGGTCCTTCTTTCCAGTCCACTGTACTAACTGCTAAAATACACTTCCTCATTGCTGAAGTAATGAGATCACTGCAAGAACAAAATGTACACGGGCTGGCCTGTTGCACTCACTAGTGACTGGCAATGAGGCAAAGTTGCATGTTAATATCATGTTGCTTCATTCCACACAATGAATGCAGCATTGCTATGAGAAGTGGGGGCACAGAACCACGTGGGAGAAAAAAAAAGGTGACTGTCCAAGACGAGGTTAGCCAAGGAATCACTTTCTACAATTCTGGCAGTTTTCTCTGTATTCCAAATAACTGTCTTGGCATACTCCCTGGCTTACACTGAGAGGGCAACAGTTTCCTTAGGCCCTTCCCCTGCAAAGAGAAAATACAAAACCAACTAGATGGATTGGCTTTTTGGGGAAGCACAACTGAAATCTCAGAAGTACCATTTTTCTGGGGAGTGGGGGAGAAGTAGCGGAAGGAGAGAGAGCAACCCAGAGAAAGAGAGAAAGAAACCCAGCCAAATATCCTTCTCAACAGCTGTGTGCAAGTGTAGCTCTTTTGACTACATTTCTCAGAAGGAATGTATGAGGTCATGAAGACCAAGACCTTATCAACGGTTGGATATTTTTACTGAGGCAAAATCTTCCCCCTTCCACATCCTGCTCTGTGCCACAAATAACTGACAATAATAAAGTAGGCATGCTTTACTTATCGTTCTTATAGACACTGGTTTATAATTCTAAACCTTTCTAAGTGCTTGGAGCCAAATGGAGCCTACCCCAAAAAGCATGAAGAAAACACTTTGTTTACTATTGTCTAGTGCTGCAACTTTAGCTGTTTGATACTCCTTTCCTTTAACCCCTGGTTCACATGGAGTCCCCTGAAATCAATGGGAATCCTTCCATCAAATGGAATAGGCTTTGGATGGGGCCCTTATGCTAATGTACCAGAGGTCTTGGTTAGCAGGAAATCCTAACTTCCAACTCATATTCTTTCCAAACCAAATCCAACTGCTGTTTGCTCACCTTTGAACCTCGCAGAGATACATCAAACTTTTTTTTACAAGTGGGATAGATGACAAAACAATCAGAACAGGAAGCTCCCTCGAATTCTTTAGTGCCATTAACATTTTCTACATATAGTTTTCTAATTCATTACTGCTGATGTTCTTCTTAACAAATGCAGAACAAGAGGAATCCGCCCATGTCAACAAGGGGAATTTGGGATGGGTTGAAGATCAGATACTTTAGATTTGTGTCAGAAAAGTACTTAATGGCTGTTTCAGAGTCCTTATTTATACCTTATATAGTGATCCTTTCATCCAGAAGGATTGCAAAATTGTTCCCAAGCTGCACACAGAAGGGATTATTCACCCCTGAAACACAACCGCTTGTGCGGTGGAATGTAGAGCATCCACTCTACATCCTTACACTTGCAAAAAGTACCATGCAATCTTTAAAAGGCCACAAATGATCAGGCCTTGCCTGGCACCTCCCAAGAGCTGGATGGCATCTCCTTCAGTCCCACATTGCTTAAAACCAAGAGCTCACATTAACAAAGAAGGCTCCAACTGGCATTAACTCAGGATTTACAGGAAAATGCTGACCGAACTTCAACAGAGGAACATTATGAATGTGTTACTATAATCATCCATTACCCAATGGAGAGGCAGGGAATCCTGGGTCCTTATAAAGGCTGTATTAACAATAGTGGGGTCTCTAGGCACTCCTTGAATACATAACAAGTTGTATACATTACAGTAGATGGCCCTACAGCACACTAGATCCTAGCAGTTCTACAGTGCACTGGAATTCTGCCACCCCACAGTTGTTCGACTCCTCTTCTCGATCAGTCTCATCCTAATTAAAAAATAACAGCAGCTGCATGATTTCAGACAGGCACTCCAAAGACAGTTATTTTCTCCATGGCTGGTGATAGCAGCAGCTGCACTCCAAAGCTGATGATGTGGTGCACAAAGAATACTAGAAAGTGTGCCGACCTTGTCCAATACATCTTAGGCATACTCCTCTGAGATGGGCTGACACAATTTCCTACCCTCTATTTGTCTTTCAGGCACAAACCCCTCAGTACTAATGAATGAATGATTAAACGCTAGCTCATGCTACTGTATGCCCTGGATACAGTTACCAAAGTTACAGCTGAGGAGGCATAGCTCATTTCCTTTGCATTAAATGGTACCAGAGTGGAGAATGACACAAAGGGATGCTTTAGTAATCTCTTTGCTTGCAAACCAAATCCCACAATTCCTCAGTGGTGAAATGCAAAGTGAAGAGTCTCTTTCTGCCTTGTTTATTTTAATTTTGTGGGTGAGATCAGCTAGGTAGTCCAGAAAATGACTATTCACTCTTCAGACAATGCATATGATCTTTCTCGTTCTACTAGTATTGGATTTAAAGAAAGGTTAAAGGGAAAACCCCATTTGTAATGGGATGTTAGTGCCCTCATAGATAAAAACAGACCCCCCCCCAATCAAAATCTCTCGTGATGTCTAAATGTAAATTTTACAGTGTCTTTATTAATATGTCTTTTGCACTACAACTGACCAGGCTCCTCAGGACTGAAAACACCAACAGGAAAATTCCCGCCAGCTTTGTCTGGGTATGGAAACCCACCCAAGACATTCAAGCTTGATCCATAACCTTTTCATTGACTTCAGCCAGCTTTGGACATCAGGCCTTAATAGGGCCTGGACCTGATTCTGATTCATTTACATTGTTTTGTACACAGTAAAATTCAACTTACATTCAATAATTACTCCAGACTGACACCAGAGAGAGATCAGAATCAAGGTCCAGGAATGGCAAACAGGAAAACAAGTTCACTAGCATCTTAAAGTGGATACTAGCGCTTTAAGAAAGGTAGCTCAGCACAGCGAGGGCACTCGGACGGTTACAGTAAAGAACTAAAATAAAGCAAATGTCAGCAGTGGAAAAGCATAGTGGAGAGGGAATAAAAAGGGGGTGTTTAAATGAACAAACAGTGATAGTTTCAAAACAAATAACCTATCTTTTGATTTTAAATTTCAGGAGGAGCTGGATTATGGAGCATAGTTAGAAATGGTAACAAATGGGTATTTGAAATACATTTTGAAAGGGCTGGACAGCAGCGTTTCCTGTTCCTACTAGTTTTCTAGTCTTACAATGAACGTGGAAGCAGGAACATCCACGCTCCAGTAGCTGAATTCCAACGCTGCCTCTCACCGTGCCCAGCCCTGACATTTCTGACTACAGAAATTCAACATAACCCAGGCTGCAGCTAGAGACCTAGAGATGCCAGGGAGCGTCCTTTGAAGGTTGTTGTGTTGTCAGCGAATCCCTTCAGGGCACTGGTTTAAGTCTCTATTCTCCGTATGCATTTTACAGATGGACTCCATCTGAATCGAAAGGCAAAGCAAGGCAGTCAGTGGCGGCATGTAACACAGTAACAGAAAGGGGTGCAAAGCCGGAGATGAAGAGATGCAAACTGTAGAAAGGTGGAGGGTAAGGGAAATGAGTGAGACCAAAGAGAAAAGTAAAAAGGGTTTCCCACTGCCCCCGTCCCCAACAGTCCACAGACAGTCCTCGTGATATTTAGTCATGAAAATGTTCTCTTGATATCACAGCTAATAGCCACCACCCAACTAACCGCCACCAGGCAGGGATCCCACTGTCAGCCAGCCCCAGGGGGTCGGGGATCCCACTGTCAGTCAAGGGTTGACAGCAAGACTCTCTCCTCATGGGGCAGGCTGACAGCAGGAGCCACGGCCATTGTGAGGAGAGGCTCCTGCTATCAGCCAGCCCCAGTTGGCACTCCTGCTGTCAGCCCCAGCCCCCTGGGGCTCTTGCTGTCAGCCTGGGAAGTGGGAGAGGGGTCCCCACTGCAGCCCCCCAGGCCTGCACAACTGCCAAGATAGCCTAGGCCATGGAGACCATAAAAGGAGTTATCTGATGGGGTCATATGGCAGCAGATCCACATGCCCCAATAAATAAAAGCTAGGAGCCTCCGTTTTGGCACCATTTTTGAAAATCCTTGAATATAAAACAGATATGTTTTAAGATGTGATGGCTAAAATAATCCTACTGCATAATAACAGCCTCATTGGCAGAAGTGCAGAACACAACTCGAATTCAAGTCAACAGGAGCTGTGAGGGCAGTCAGTGCATCTTTTAACACCAGGCCTCTATGACCCAGTTTTGCCCTCTCGCCAAAGTCAGTCAGAGTCCCAGATGCTCATCTGTCACTGGATTTGGCTCAAAATTTAAGAACTTTGGGATTAAATACTTTTTTGGGTAGGCTTTTCCAAAACTCTCAGCATTGGTCTAACTTCTGCTGCCACCACTTTATCTGTTATAAAAATGAGACATTTCAGTCGATTTTCGGTCTTAAGTGAATGAGAGTAATTAAATATCATTTATGGTGTGTTAAATTGTTTCAGTGTGCCCTTTTTCTCTAATTCCCCAGCTACAATGATTTCTTTTCTTGGGTCCATTAATCTGATCCATGTAAAATAGGGAGCGGGTTTATAATAGGATTTGTTTAAATGCCCTGTTCTTTCTGTTTTGATGAGACACTGTATGTATGCATCAAGAAAAGTTACTGGGATGCCTACTGACCTACTAAAAATACTTCAAATGCATTCTTCAGACTGAGAAGATCTCGATGAAGATAACTGTAGCAATGTGCACTAGCTCTTCTCTTCCTTCTTTTTGTCCACTGAGAGCAGGCATTTTTCAGTACCTCCATAAAGAATGCCTAGCTCTGTTTTAAGTACACTCCTTGACAGTACTTCCAGCAGCTAGTCAGATGCATGTTTTCTCCATGGCAGCTGTAGAAGTATGTTTTCCTGACATTAACTGTGCTTAACGGGTGTCTGTCCCGGGCAGGCAGTTGATGAATAAGAAAGAGCTTTCTCCCATGCCAGATGTCACCACTGTAAGGTGCAATTAAGGGACATAAGTTTTACAGGAATACAGAGGGAGGCAGAGCATGCACCAGTGGCCACACACCTATGTGTGATATATACAGATACATATTTTTAAATTGTGCCACCAGGCATTTTAACAATAAAACTAAGATTGCGTCTGAATCCCCAACAACATCAATCAGCCAGTCAGGACTAACAACAGCTGCTATAGCACAAGATTCTGACTTAAGATAGGGGCTTGCTTTCAAGGCTGAAAGCAGCAGAGGCCATATCTAGGGTTGCACTTGTTACGTTATATGTTGCTTGTTTTCCTGCACTAAGCAGCCACCACGCACAACAGAACAACAGAGCTACTAGTGTTATTCAAACAGCAGCCATGTAGTTATAGCGTCAGCACCTCCATCCTAATGGTAGAGTTCTCTCCATTTACGGGAACTGCCATTCACATCACAGACTTCAATAACAAAGGCTTCTATTGTCATGCTATGGAGACCAAAACACAAACTAATGCCTCCATGGCCATTCTTCTGAATAACAGTAGTTTGAATCTCCCAGTAGGATTTTTTTTTTTTTTTTGCACAGATACTGTATAGTCAGTCAATAAATATAAACCATCCGGTTGTAGATTAAAATCAACACTGGGTGAGACAAATGCATGGAGAAACAAAACTCTGCAATACAGTATGAAAAGTTTTCATAACATACTGTTTTGGTTTTTAAAACCACTGCTTGCAGTCACCAATAACTATCATTTGAAATAAGGTGCTCAGGTAAGATGCACAGTATTTAGAAAAACAGGTCAGATGGATAGACTCGTGCTGCCTGGCTAGCTATGCGAACACAGAGACACACTTACAAATCGGATCCAAACGATCTGGAACTGCTAAGATACAAGAGAGAGACAAGAATAAACCTCAGCTAACAAGCAAAACTAGAGAGGTTAGGCTTAAATAACTAACCAATTGACCAGCTGCGTGGAATTCAGTCTATTTCATTCAAAGCCAACCTAAGCTTGAGGCTTGGAGGGATTCGACCTAAATCACTAGTTGTCAGTAAACCTTATTTCCACTAGCGCAGTACCAGGGATCCATCCGGTGCTATTCTTCAGTTAATAAATTACACTGAATATCTGTCTGTTTCATGGCCATTCATGTCACGCAGACATGGATGAAAATGCTTTTTCTCCTCCACTAGTATGGTCCTCTTCCCCCCTCCCTTCCCATTCCCCCCATATATAAAGCCCTCTAATTCCCAGTCTCAGCTGGATGGAACGGAAGTCTCCTGAAGGAAAAAACTAGCAGCTAGCCTTGTAAGCCTATATAAACACATCTGTCATTTATAAAACAAAAAAAAAGGTAAGTAAGGGTGAGACTGACCATGGTATGAAGGGAGCCCGCCAACAGTTTAGTTATACGTTCCAACAATAGTTGGAATATATATTTCTCTAGCATCATGTAATGCAGCACTCTGTAAGTGCACTGGTTTTCCGTCTTTTTAAAAAGAGAGTCAAAAGCGCACATTTAAAAGGAAACGCTGCCACTGTTTGATTTATATTGTTTAGAAAATCCTTGCTGAGCCAGAGAGGAAGTGCTCATTTGGTTTCTGAGGCGCACCACCAAGCAACATACCATCAAAACAAGATAAACCTCACAGCACGAACAAGTTTCTCAGCACGTAACTCCACCTAGGAATTTTTCTTACGAAGCAGCCTTCCGTTGTCCTTTCGTGTCTGTTCACTGAGAATGTGAAAGCCAGGCTCCATTGCGCTTTCATTGACGTCAGATGCGTTAATTATTTTAATTATTTTTGCTGTGATATTTATCGTAAAGGTCTCACGATGGCGAGAGGTGCCTATCCCCGCTGGAGCTTCCACCAGCAGAGTTCCTTCCATGATGAAGCTATGCACTCTCCTAAGGGTTAATCCTCCCTCTTCCACTTCCCCCTCTCCGTGGCCTTTGCTGGCACACTTCACACACAAAACCAGGGGGTGTGAATCTACCGCAGTGTTGGCAGCTGTTCCCCAAACCCCAGTGCAGAATGACTGGGCTGGATGGGAGGAGGTGAGCACAAACACTGGTGGTGGTGTAATCACAAGCTGTCTTCCCAATTTGCCAGAGTGACATTTGGGCTACACTGCAGACATGGGCGA
Source organism: Mesoclemmys tuberculata (assembly GCA_007922155.1). NCBI lineage: Eukaryota > Metazoa > Chordata > Testudines > Chelidae > Mesoclemmys > Mesoclemmys tuberculata. The sequence continues at coordinate 8,826,982 of ML675650.1, forward strand.
CATTTTCACAATTCCAGGGGGCTAACAGCTCCTCTCCTCTGTCAGGTATATGGGCTTCCCCAGTTCTGTTTCCATCACATCCTCGGTAAGGTAAATTGTATTCTCCCTGTACCACATACCAATACCTATGGTGCCACATGCACACAGGTCCAAGGTCCAAACTCTCATTGGCCAGCACAACTCCAGGGAAATAAGAGGATTTACAGGATGGCTGAATATGGCCCAGATACTCAACTAACTTTGAGTACACGGAGAACAGACCACAGCCATGCAATCTCTCTCCCTTTTCCACAGCCTTCAGAATTCACGTTTGCCTCACTTGTGCCTTCTTTTAATATTGTTTTGGCTCCAAAGTGTTTTCAATACAGTGAGGGAACAGCATATCGAGAACATCACAAGGTTTTTGTGTGTTTATTCAAATGTTTGTCTTTGACATCCGACTCCTGAGGTCAAAAGAGTCACTAAAAAATAAAAATTCCCCTTCAAATGGTGCTGGTGGAGGACAGAGAGGACCAGAACAACTGGGGCAGTGGGACCCTCTGCAGGGCAGCCAATGTACATGCCATATCCCCCTTTCAGCCTAGCAGAAATCTTCCTGGGAATTAATGCTGCTGCATGCCTTCCAAGAAAACAGGATGCAGAGATAGGGGGGAAGGAGGGTGGAGGGGAAGCCAATAGACAGACTGCCTCCTTCACGATTTCTCCCCTAGACTTTCACCCAGTCTCTCTGGAGAAAGGCTTCATGGGCACAGAATGCTGTCAAAACCCTCCTGATCCTTTTGTATGCTCCCTCTTGGAGCTTTGCTCGGACTCCACTTCTGATGGGAGGGTCATTGGGCCCCGGGTAACAGACGTGGACAACGCAATGCAGATAACAGTTCTGATTTAGAGACAAGGATGCAAATAAAAGTCATTCAGAACCAGGAAACACAAAAAGCAAAAGGGGATACCATAAAAAGAGGGTATTTTGGATTGCCGAGATTTTGTTGTTGTAAGACGTTCATAGAAGTTTAGGAATTCTGGCCAGCTGGAGACAAGCGATTGCTATTCCACAACCCGAACTGCAATCAGACAACAGAGAAGCCCACGTCCTCCTCTAATTTTCTCTTGCCAAGCTTATTATTTTTGTGGGGTTTGTAAATTTCACGGACAATCCCATGGTGTTTTTCTTGACAACTGCATGAGCTGAGGCTAGCATTTGTATTGGACAGGGGAGAAGAGCACAGGTCAGCAGTAACGCTTACACTGCAGCGGGTTTTGAATGCAGAGTGACTGATGCCATTCTAGAATTTCTGCCTGGCCTCTCCCTCTCCCTACAACAATTGACCCATATGCCACCGACGGACTCCAGAATTTCCCCCTAAAGACCCAAAACAGATTAGCAGCATAATCAGGTCATACATAGCATCACTGTAGTGGAATCTTTTGGCACCCTTTCTCTCATTAGGAAAGCTTCAAGACACGGCGAGACATCAGTTGCAGAAGATAACCAGTTTGGGGCACTTTGCTTCCTTGTGGAGGTATAACTCCTGGAAGGGGACCAGAGAAGCCGCACCAAGCTGATCAAAGATATAAAGGCTAAATGACGCCTGTTACCGGGCAGAGCTGCCCCATAGATAGGAAAGATATGCACCACCTGAGACATGGCATCAGGAAGCACTATACGTCCCTACGGTTTAGTACCTCCTAGATGCTGAGCAGACAGCAGTGACTGTAGGACTTGCTAAACCTTTGCAAAAGTATAGCAGCAGCCTTGCTCTCCCCCCCTCCCGTTGTTGCATGGTTTCAGGGAGAGTTTGGTTGTGCACTCTCTCTACCCTAGTGTAGTGTGCAAATAAGGCTGACTGACTGAACAGTACAAGCGTATACATTTAGGAAGAAAAGGAGAGACCTTGCTATATTAGATGGTTTATGTGCACTTAAAACAAAGACCTAGGAAGGAGCTCCTTTGAGTTACACTGATTAATGCACAGTGAAGAGCTGGTCTAGTATTCATTAACTGTTCATTCTTGGTCCATCACACTGCCAAGGCCTCTGCAGTACTCTTCAAACCTCTTTACTCCTGGCATTGTGCTGAATGTTTTGGACAAAGTATGACCATACTTGATCAAGCTATGACATTGTCTCTCTCATTAACACCCTGAGGATGACCCTTATAGGGTCCGTTTCTTTTACTCAAGATGAAAAAGCCATTCTGCTTTATTGTTAAGGGTGAAACCGAGCTTGGATTTTGAAAGGTCATGGAAAAGCAAAAGCAATATTTGCACCACAAACGCATCCTGAGATCCCTAGCTGTGGGGCCCCACAGAAGTGCTCTTAAGTATTTGTTGGCAATAAACGGACCCTTGCTGATAGTCTCTGCAGGCAAGGCAAGGACTGAATGGGCAGAGAGATTCCCTCCATCTCCGGAGAGGACCAGTGCAAGGGAAGCTTGCATTTCAGCAGCCTGGCAGAACCGTTTTTGTGGCTGCACAGATGTTATTCTCTAGGACAGAATTTGCATTCCTGTCCCTGTTTTCTCATTCTTTCTCTCCGCCTACCCCCCGATTAGTTGAATATCCAGATTTCTTTAATCCTTTTCCACTATTGAGGCTTGGGTCTGTATTGTTTTTGCAGGTAGACTGCCAGCCCACCTCTGGGGAATCTGTCATGGGGACCAAACCTTTTAGGAGCACTAATGGTGGGATTTTCAGCATCAACCTAATTCTGCTTCCATTGAAGTCAAACTTCCATTGACTTTAATGGAAGCTGCGTTAGGCCAATGCTAAAGCATCACTTAAAAATCCCATTCTAAATTCACGCACAGGCTGTGTCTGAATTTAGAGCTGGGAAAGTGATCCCAGCTTGAGCAGACGTATTCGCATTAGCTCTCCCTGAGCTAGCATGCTCAAAATTACAGTGTAGCTGAGGTAGTCTGGGCAGCGGCAAGCGGCAGCACAAGCTAGTTTCCCGTGTACGTACCCACAGAGCCACATGGGTTTGTACTCAGGGCGGCTAGCCCCTCTCGCTGCTCACTGCTGCCAACACTACTAGGGCTATTCTATTATTTGTAGCACACCAGCCGCTCGATGAGAGTAGCACAAGCAAGTCGTCGAAGGCTGGGAATCACACTCCCAACAGAGTGTAGACATAGCCACAGGTTTGAAAGGAAAGAATGTGTAACCCTATGAAGGATGGCACCGGAAGTTCAGAGTTACTTACAACACTCATGCCCTATGGACTGGATGCCATCCTCTTTGTTTCCATGTGATATGAAATCCCATAGCAAAGGTGTTAAAAGCATCTATGAAGACCTACCATGAAGAAAGCTTCGGTAGGGCAAACCCATGAGAATGCCGGGCTATTAGGCTAATATTTCACATAGCTTCTTTTCCCCTTGTGTTTTTCTCTCCATTAACAACAGAGCACACAAAGCATGCATGCAGCTGCTAGGCCCCAGTGCTAAGTGACAGTATATTTAGTTTACTTAATTTGTATCATGGTCATGGACTCCCCCTCTCCCCCATTCTAATCTCAGTGGTGTGTGTGTTGAACTACACAGAAATCTGCCCCCATTCCCTTATGGAGACTATGCAATGTAAAATGACCAGCCTTTCCTCCTATTCATTGGCATATTACTGAATTGTGTCACTGACTCCAAGGGCAAAAGCAATGAGAGCAATTGAGCTGTACTTAAAAAAATCCCCAAACCACCCTGTTATTAGACATCTTAGTAGGTTAATTATAAAGTTTCAGAACACAAGGGCCATTCTTAATGACAATCCTCCCAGAGTTCACTCTTCCAATGCTGCATTCTAACCTTCAGACGCCTTCTATGGCTCCTTAAACTACAGAGGAACAGAGTTTAATGTAAATACAAGCAGCTCTCTGGGCCATAACAAAAGCATGTTGTTGTTTTTTCTTGTACCTTGTAAGAGTAACCTGTTTCAACAGAATGTGTGTGCCTGTGGGTGACAATATGAAAGGGAGGGGGGGGAAAAACTTCCTGGAAGCCAATCTGATCATTTGAAATGAAGTATCGACATAAACATTCTTGCATAAAAGGAAATGCTGAAGGAGAATCCTGAGCATGGAAAACTGTGAGCTGTACAGTTGTTTATGTTAAACCCTGATGCATTCTGCTGCTTATTACTAAAATTAGCACAGGAAAAGGGTGGATCTTAGAGATGCTCATTGCTTTGAATCCATGGAATGCTACAGAGTGAAATGGAGCTGGCTCCCTGGAAATAGTAGACTGGCTGTTTTTCAAACATCTTTATGTTTTTGCATCAGTAAAATTAAAGTTTGCCAAATCTAATTAAGATGCTTATGGTACCATAAAATAGACTATCTTCTATGTTCATTCATGCTGATTTTCCCCACAGCTCCTTAGCTCTGCTAGAAAAACTATTTCCCCCCTCAATTTTTATTCCCTACCTTTTACTCATGGATCTGTTTTGTGTCAAATTTAGATCCGTCTAAAAACAGATTTCATCCCATTTTTCCTGCCACACCTCCTACCTCTATTCCAGGGATATTGCACTAAGAGGCGAAAATGAACATAAACGCAAAAAGGACAAGAGAAATCCCTTTTGCATCAGCAGAGTGCCATGGATGATCCATAATCTATTTTCAACCACTGTCCCTTTTGTGTTGCTAATCGCTGCATAAATCAATTGACTATCTTCTACTTCCTTGATCACTTGAGAATTTTCCTCTGGTTTACACAGTTCCTGCATCAGCCTTCGATAGCAAAGTGTGAATGTTTTAAGACAGACATCACTTGGAAACCAGTGAAGGAAAAGCAGAGATCAATGCATGTGTCTTGGTCCCATTCAATGACCCCCTCAGAGAGACTTAAGGAAAGCATCAACAATCCAATGAATAGGAAGAAAAAGAGGGATGACATAACCTTTTTTTGTCCCAGAAGAGACTCCACAATGACAGATTCAAATCAATATTCCTCAAAATGGTCTTTTGCCTTGGAGAGCCTCTTGTCAGCGCAAAGCTAATCAAGGAGCCTTTGAAATTGCCATGCTTAAATGCAGTGCTGGGATGTGAACAACTTTTGGAACAAACTCGGCTTACTTTTCGGGTACGTTTATATTCTGATCCCTTGAAGGCTTCTGTGTTTGCTTGTCAGCCCTTCTTGTAGCTAGCCACTACACAAAAAGATTTGTCTACACACAAACAGGCACAGAAATAATTTCAATTGCTTTTTAATTCACGCTTTCTGTTATTTCAGTGCAAGTCTGTGTGTGGATGCATTTCATATGAAAAGTATCTTATTTCAATATAACTTAAGTCAGATTTAAGCTAAAAAAAATAGGATATTCTTCATCTGAATTAAATGCATCCACACTCAAAGAGGCATCACAATAACAGGTGTGAATTAAAATCCTTTTCTGTGCCACTTTGTGTATAGATCAACTGTAAGACTGTAAAACAATGGCAATATCACTGATTGCAGTTTATTCTGATAGGTCAACATCCTGGTCTCATTTTGAAAAAGAAGATAAATATCAACATAGAATGACACAACTTTAAGCAAAAACAAGGAATAAATTACCTAAGCTACTGTTTAGAGCTGAATTTTGCAGCCCCTCTAGAATTCACAGAGCAGTCCAGTCAGCCTGAAAATTGGCATGTCGGGTCAGGGCCAGGAGACACTTTGTGGGGAAAATTTGAGGTCAAAAGATCAAGTGGTTCCTGAGACCCAGCACGCTAGAAATGAAGTGTTTTGAAGTTTTAGAGGGCTGTTTTATTTTTTGTGAACATCTATGAAAAACAAAAGGGTAGGAGGCAGAAAAAACTTAAATCCTTATCAGCCCTCACTGAGATCTAGTGCATCATACCAAAACAAAGCTATAAACATGGCAATATAAAAGTTGCAAATTGTCAGACCTCCTTTTGGCACTCCGAAGTGGAACACTACAATGCCGGCATTCCACTAAGTCTAGAGATTATTTGCATGGTGCTCAGACTCCTTATCCAGCTTCAGGACTGGATCTTTTCCCAGCCTAAACAGAGACAAGCCAAATGCCGTTTGCTTGCTTCTCAGAGAACGTTTGAATATAGGGAACCTCACAACCCCAGCTGTTAACCAGAATATCTACCAGAGAGGAATGCACATCACACTGAGCTAATGGGTTGTACTTATTTTCCCCCAATAAGTTACCTAGGGAAACAAGTATCAACCACCCTATTTATGGTCTGGGTAGCCAAAGACAGCAGAGGCTTCAAAAAGTCACTTCTGGCAGAGCCAGGAATAAGCCTCACGCCTATAGAAGGAAGGGGGAAGAAAACAGGCTGAAAAACACACTGAAGTGATTGGAAGACATAATGGTGTCGCAGGGAGGGATTAGTATCAAAATAAACTGTGTAGGGATGTAGTCTTAAAAGCACATGGATCCTGAAGATTCATAGGGAATCCCAGCCCAAATATATGGAACCAGATGGGGCTCTGACCCTTTGTGGTTAATAGAAATGACCTGTGAGGGGATACCAGTGGCTCCTAGCAGGGGAAGAGGAATGAAGCACAGCTGCTACTTACTGGCCACAGTTTGGTTGGTATGTGTTAATGTCTCCCCCCAATAAGGTGCAGAAATAATGGGGGAAATCTGCCTCCTGGTTTTTCTTTTCTTTGCAATATAAAAGTCACTTTTATGTAATCAAAACTGAACTGCAGTCCTAACACGCAGAAGGCATCATGAGCTGGCCATTGCCCACAACAGGCAAAGGCTGACATGAATAACTAGGGGCGACATTGTTGCTTTGCCTCCGAGTCCCCTCTAGTTGGCTATTCTGTACAAAATGAAAACAGCTGTTCTGTTGATGAGCTCAAAATGGCATTCGGTAGCTTTCACAATGGCCCCCCCGACATGAGTACACTGTGTTCTTTTAAAATACGGCAAGGACAAGAGAGATCCAAAACCCACAGAAGGGATTCTCAAAGGATTAAAGGGTTATATCAAACCATTTAGACAACAACTCTCCCAATTCCCACTCTCATTTTTGTCCATTTACCAAATTGGTAACAAATCCCAAGAGTTCCAAAGCATTTTTTAAATGGTTCCAAATGACTTTGTGCCATGCTGGCAGAGTTTTGCTTGTTTTTTTCTCTGCAAAACAAAGAGAAACTGGAACATTGCCCTCAGAGTTGAAAGGCCAGACTCTCTTTTACACTTAGGGCAGGTCCACACTAGGAAAAACGGTATTTTTACCATGTTCGTGAACATGTGGCATAATCCTTCTGTGGTCAAGGCTGTATTTTAACATGTGTTAACAAGGCTGCATCTTCCCTGAAAAAAAACCCGGTTATTTTGCTATAGCTATCTCAGCATAAAATCCCCCAAAAGTCTAATTCCATACCTTTTTGTGATGGAGAATCAAGACTGGTGTAATGGAAAGCACCTGGACATGTTGGAATTATCCTCTAGTGAATCGATGCCACTTGATATTGAAACAGAAATTTTGTGGGTTTTTTGTTTTTTTTTTTTAAACACACAAAAACTTTCCGAGTAAGAAAAGAATAATTGGCCAAAATTTTCAAAAGTGATTCTGTATGCCCGATTTGAGATGCTTTAAGGGGCCAGATTGTCAGAAAATTCCAAGCAGCCATCCAAGGAATTTAAAGTATTTCCGATGCAACATCTAAAAACAAAGGCACGCACAATCATTAGTCACTTTTGAAAATCTTGGCCTTCGACTCTAAATTGACATCAGTTTATGAGTGCATCTCACCTTAGAGAAGTTAAAAAAAATTGTTCTTTACAAAAATTAGCCGTCCGTGGTATACTGCAAATCCCAGGTCTATGTCTCTGCTCTTCTTTGCACTGAGGCAGTAACTGGAGCCTATAGAGTTTCTTTAAAATATACCTGTCATAGCAGAAGTATTCTCTGCTTTTCTGTGCATCATCTTATGCCTATTTTCTTCCTCAAAAACTGAATGGGACTTAGTAGTCCTCTGCACCCTCTCTCCCCCTGTCCCCCAATCTAAACCTCAGGAGTAAATTCTCAGCAGCTAGGTAATACATTTCAAAATAAGGTTTGGAACATAAAACTTCCCAGGGGACATAGTCCATATCTTTAACGATAAGAGCTGTTCCACCTCTGAAGACTAACTGTGTATCGAAGGTTGGATGACTTCCTTCCTACTCATGCGAAAAACTAAAGCACCAAATTCAGGCCTTCCTCATTCAGTTTTCTGGTGCACATGACTGTTTTGCAGCAAGTGTAGGCCTGTAATCTGACCTGGCGGAGGCTCCATGCAGAGTATTCCTGCCAAAGCCAGAAGCAATCCGCACGTGGGACATGGAATGGCCAACCCAGGGAGTGTAGATGTAAAACTGTTTGGACTATGGGCCCCAACCCGTACAGCGTTCTATCCATAGCTCTGTCCATGGGGAATATGCAGTAGATACATTTTGGGTTCCACTTGGCTGCTTTCCCCCCCACATGTACATATACAGAAAAGGAGGCCTGAATTTGGCACATACATATTTGGATTTAAATGGAGGTTTAGTGAGTGGAGGTTTAGTGAAACCACTTTTTATTTATGGATCTCCTGAATACCGCAAATCATGCCTCCACAGCCAGCCATCTGAGACCACTTACACAGTAATCATCAGCAACGAAAAAGGTATTTGTAATAGCTTATATCCTGCCGCACCCATTTGCGTCTTTAATGTCTTTATGCTCCGTGGCACAAGGAGGATTTATGTTCGTGTATAATACATTGACCAACCGTAGAGCACCACATGCAAGTGTGGCACCATATAAATGATTGATGGTGCTCATTTGTGCCTGTCCCCACTGTATCATGCTGTAAATTACACTGTCATACCAACCAACAGTTTCACGAGACTGTTATAATCAAAACCCCCAGTTCCCATTGAAGTGGCTCCTGTCCTGTAGGGCTGGCTGGGTTCAGCTCCCCGATTGAGACACAGCAATCTGGTGGGGGGTGGCTGGGTCATATGTGACCAAGTGGTGCTAAAACGGGTCACCATACCACTCACTCATATTTGGCCTGTGCGAGTCCCCCCGGCCGGGGGAAGGCCGAAACCTGTGACGCTGCGACCCCACGTGCTAGGGCCAGTTCACAATGTCCAAAGCAGGGAGCTGAGTCCAGCCAGTCACACAGGACAGCACGAGCTGTCACCACACAGTGAGCATGCAATGGGCTCGCTTTGCAACTCCTCCCAACCCTGGGTCTCACACCCCCGGAGGCAGGATCCATCTTGCTTTAGCCACTGGAAATGTTAGGGGGTATGCATTGTCGAATCATTTGGATCCCCCCACCACTCAGGCTAAGCAGGAACTAGAATATGCCTGGCCTGACTCGAGCCTCACCTACCACACAAAGAGTCAGTTATATATTAGGTAGATTAAACCAGGAACAGCTCTTACTGCAGATGGCATTTAACAAATCCAAACATGTGAGAAACTCAAGACCCCCTTTTAAACTGATCCACTCCACTCAAAGTAGATATACAGATTCATATGGAAACACATTTCTTTTGGTCTATAATGAACAGGTGTCATGTTTGTTAAAAACATCTCAAAGGCAAAAGATCCATTAAAATCAGTGTGTAAACCCAACGGTTTGCTAAGACTCATAAGTCGCCTTTATACATATATAAAAAACGACATAAATCAAACAGCCCTACCTGCAGGCTAGTTAAGACCTGCCTTAGGAAAGATTTCCATCACTTCATTTTTTCAGCTGCATGGAAAAGGGAACTTTGAAGAATTTAATGGATTTTATAATTCATAGGTGTAAATCTAGTGTAATAATCAAATCATAAATCCTGGAGCACTTCGTGAACAACTAAGGAAATGTGTTCCGCATGAGGAGTCCAAATTCATCCTTCATTTCAAAGCACAGAAGATATTATCTTCAAGGTCAATTTAATGACAAATTAAACTCTGTCCCATAAAAAAAAAAAAACAACTGCTTGTTCCTAACCATTTCTTTTTAGCAGAGAAAAATTCTTCTACAAGGCACAAGCTTTAAGTATACTATGCATCTGAGAAAATCTTCCTGTGTGGAAGGACGCATTAAAGATCTGATCCAAAGTCTATGGAAGCCAATCCACAGACTTCACTGGGCTTTGGAAGAGGCCCCATAGGGATCTTAGATAACACACGTGCACAGATCTCACTGAAGTTTTGGGGAGTTGTGAACGCACCTGATGGCAAAATTTGGTCCAATGTCCTAAAGGATGATACTATCCGGTTGGGGATAATACGCGCAGGACCATAGGCACAATTTAAGCCCTGTATCAATGGCTTCAGAAGTGCATCGGGCCTTGTGGGGGTGTTTCGCCCCAGCCCGACCACTTTTAAAAGGCTAGCATCTGAATTAGTAAGAGGAATCTACATGATCAAATGCTAACCAGCTTGGTTTGTGAATGGATGCAGAAGTCATTGCTACTGTGCAGAAAAGGAAAGTGCACTTATTTCAAAAGTCCTTCTTGTTTCATTTTTGAGCCTTCTGCATCTTTCACCTTTGCTTGTTCCTAAAGCCAGGATTCATGTGGAGGACAGTTAGACAGTTACCAACTATAAATGGAAGTGAACAGTACAGCACCATGCAACCTGATAGCCTGCTCTTTAGGACCCAGAATTGCCTATGGGGAAGCTTAAATGCACACATGCATGCACACAGTAAAAAGGACAGACTGGATGAGCATATTGTAACTATATATGAGACAATCAAAACAGAGCATACCCCAAATTTGTAATTCTCCACAGATGCCACAGGCTGTAAGAATGTTTATTGGGAAGTCAAGTGGCACAACACTTTGGCTTGCTCAGTTTCCTAAATATTGGATTGTTCTCAACTATACTTCAACATTCGTGCAGGCCGAGTCTGCTTCAGGCCAGGTTTGAGAATATAGTCATGTCCCGTACCCCTTGGGTCTCTCACTTCGCAGAGTAAAGAAATATGCACATGCCAGAAGTTTTGCTGACAGGACAGCTTGACAGCATTTCACACCACAATGTGACTGTAGATACTTTGACAAAGTTATCTGCCAGGATTTAAGGAGAAAATGGTATGGAGAGGGAACCACAGAGGTTCGTTTAATCTCATGAATCAATTATAAACCCTGAAGGCAAAAGTCACCTCTCCTAATATGCAGATCTCTATTACATATTCCACACTTGTTCCAGCTGAAAACATTGGCCTTAATGAGCCCTGAACAGGACTCCGTAGCATGACATCATGGCTGGCCAAACCATTTTAGTCTAAAATAGCTATAATTCCATTGACTCTTACAACCAATTGTTCCTGTGTGTTTTTGATCGTGCAAACACTAAACAGCAGACAGGTCCATGTTTAAATAAGAAATGGAAAAAGAAGTTTAAAAAACTATTGGGTCCGAGTTGAGTTTGTTTTGAAAATGCCATCAAGATCTAGGCCTGGTTTCCTTTTCTGATCCCAAGCCTCTGGCTTTCCATGACAGTTTTGATTGTTCCAGGCTCTCCTTTATTGCTCTCTCACTCTTTTAGAGGCATCCTGCCTCTCCCATGTAAGTGCACAGGGTCCCAGCTACGGCAGGATATGTATAGGTCTGCTACGGGCGCAAGATTTTTGGAGACTTCACTGCACCCCTTGCATGCTGCTAAACCCAGCTTTTCAGAGTCTGCCTGTACTGACACACACAGGGTAAGTCAACGCTGCTCATTCCTTACGGTGCTGTGTTGAGTACAAACACGGCACGCCCCTCCTAGCATGGGTATAAACAGCAGCATAGACGACGAGACTCTGCTTACCTGAGCAGAATACCAACACAACAGAAACCGCTGGGTAGGTACCCTATACAGATCTCTACACACCCAAACACTGCTTCCACATCTAGGCTGCTATTTTTAACAATGTAGCATCCTGCTGCCAGAGCCTTTCCCTGCCTCTGGGAAAGACTAGTTGTGGGGAAAGGCTCTGGCAGGGGGGACGCATCAAGGAAAGGGTCCATCTTTCACAATGGCGTGTAGCTACACTTGCTGTTGGCCCAATCTTGTTTTAATGAAATACATGAAAGAACAGAGCCACAAAACCCCCATCTCTTCCTACCAAGAGGCACTTCAGCCTGTGACATTGTAACTTTAATCAAAAGCTAAAACCTCAACTGACTCTTACTGTTCTACCCTTTGAAATGCACACTTCAGTCTTCTTAAAATATCCATTTACTGAATAATAATTCAAGTCTGTCTTTACTTTGCATAATTCTATTTGTTTTAAGATTGTAAAACCATTCCACTGACAATTTTATCTGTTGATTTTACCCACTTTCAGAATATTTTAAGTATGAGAAGCCACACTGTGAAATGTAATATATCTATCTAATTGTGAAAGACACTGGCAAAAATGAAATAATGTTTGCTTTAAAAGAGTTGTGAGTTCTTCAGCTAGGAGTTGGCACTGAGTAATTGGAGTGTGAATGGCTGAACAATGGAGGTGGGTGTGGACAGGGAGAGTGATTGAACAATTGGTCTCAATAAGGGATGTCCAAACACGATGAAGAAAACCAGCCTCACCTCAAACATTTGAGGGAAGAAGAAAGGCGCGAAGATAATAACTTTTACCACTCAACTGGCCGAAGAGGAGTCCACCCTGATAACTTTGGAGTCAGCCCACTTCAAAGGACAAAATCTGATCAGACTTTCTACAATTTGGGTGATTAACAATCACACCAAACACAGATGCAGCATGACAGAGCAAAAACCCATAGACTTGCGTGGCATCTTTTTCCTATAAAATGGGACAGGAAGATGAAGGCTGGAGGTTCGGGTCTACATCACCACCACATCAGCCAGGAATACCAATTCACATCGGCAGAACCTTGCTCCTCACCCTCGTGCTACAGTCACCTGGCCAGTGACTACCACGAGCACCAAGAGGCTGGTAACTATAACATCTGTGAGACCCCTATGTATGTTTGTCTCTCTCCCTGCCTGTGTGTGTGAGCGTGAATGAAAGTACCAGTTGAAACATGTGTCAATGAAGTATATATACTTTGTTAACAAGAATCTTTGTACTTGTAATCACTAGGCAAAGCATAATATTGATGTTGATACTGTTTCCCTGGTATTTGCATTATTGATACTATTTACCAAATTTTGTAATCACAATAAATGTGGCTTGTTGCCTTATCCCTTGAATAATATCCTGTGATATTTGTTATTTGAATAACAATACCCTACGCTCCACTGCCCATGGTGTGCAATGCAGCCATAGCCATGCACGCACCCAGGGCTGTTCGGGAACAGAGCAGGAGTGAGCATGTCTGAATTGCTGTTATAGACTGTCTGCAAATGCTGGCAGACATCAAAGCATTGGTGTATATTCAATCCACAACTGACAGGTTATCAGAAGAGGCGGAGATTTATTTATTGTTGTGTAAAATGAAAGCTTCAATTCTGGAGTAGAAGATGTGCACCCCACTTCAGAATAACATCAGCTCATCAAGATTTCAAAAACTGGCCAATCCAAGCTCTGGTAGCTGTGCTCTCATTGGTCCCATTGCTGTGCTTCAATATACTCCAAGAGAGGCAGAAACCACAGAACGTAAATTTGTGCTGCAAAGTAGCAGAAGCTTGCATGGGCTTCCTATCAGAAAAAATGTGTGGAGATATAAAACGTGGTGGTGAAAGTTTGCATCACTTGTTCAGTAAGGGCAGATCAGAAGCCAGGATTTGTGGAAGGCAATAAGAGATGGAGATATGACTCTGCAATTACTGAATGTTTACATTTTTCCTTCCTGATCTGGTTTTGTTTTGATGTGTTTCTGTGGACTGGTCGAGGTTTGGTGGAAGAGGAGATATATGGAATGTGATGCATTGAGGTTATTGCCAACTCATGGAAGCGTTGTGGCAGAGGTCTCCAAGAAGGGAATGTAGCATGCTGTTCCATAGAGGAACCCGGATGATACGGGATGTTTCTTCATTTTCTCTTGCCACAGAATTATAAATGGAGATTACAAAACCAGGTTGGTTTTGCTTTTGCAAAATCTCATTCGTCAGATCTGGGTTGTTTAAAACCAAAATGGATCACTCTGATCCTGAAACCCCCAAAAGTTCAGGAGGTTCACATAAATGGTTCCAGTTTCAGTTCAAATACCAACAGACAAAAACAGGCCTGGGATCAGGGAAAACCTTAGTGATGGGTGTATGATTGTTCTGAATAGAACTGGGTGGATTCAGAAAGTTATAAGTTACCTGAAGCCCCAAATATCAGAAAAGAAGACCAATTCAGCTGAACTGTTCTGGTTTTGATACAAAACTAACTACTAAAAAAAAGTGTCTAGAATTTGGCACGAGTTTTCTCAATCCTAATAAATTAATTTTTTTTAATCCTCAGCATTTCTTCTAAGAGGACAGCAAACTGCTCAGCATGAGGACTACATTCAGTTTGTTTTGGCCAGCAGAAAAGACATTGTCTCTGGAAAACAAAGGCACAGTAATAATTTGTTCTTGCAACTTTTATCTTATATTTTTCTCCTGCATGTAAGAAAATATTTTTATATTTTCCTCTAATGATGAAATTATTATTGTGAACATGGTTATAAAAGACTTTTTATGTGTTTTGGTGCTAAAGAACCTAATTGCTTTACAGCGCTACAGCCCACACAACAATAAACCGATAAATAGCTATTAAAATGCAATAGATAAAATCATGGCGTCCTGGGTCAATCAAAGCATTACCACTGACTGCAGAAGGGCCAGAATTTCACCCAGTGTTTCTATCTGGATGTCAAAAAATGTTGAGTCATTGACACACAGGTCACACAGAATGGGAACAGCTCGGGCCAAATGGCTTTGGAACCACATGCAGATTTTGACCCTGGGACTATAAAGTACTTTCTGTATGTGTTCATTGTGAAAAAGAGGTGACTATTTTTCAGGAAAAAAAAAAAAAGCTTCATTTTAAAGGAGCCTGGCCCTTATTTTACACCTTGCCCTCCAAGCAGCCCGACTGCAGTAAACAGACTTGCACAAGTGGTTAGTCAGCATAAAACTTGGCCCTGTTTCTCCAAGCTGGAGAGTTCCTCCAGTTCAATTTTTGTGGCTCATCCCATGTTTTGCTCTTGAAATACTACTTTCCAAGGTCCTGGACCTACTCAGACAAAAGTGTCCAGTGGATATCACAGGAATAAGGACTGTACGAACAGACCTCAAAAGTCATTCATTTTAGTCTAGTGCTGAAAAGTCATCCAAGCACTTATTTCCCTCTGTACACCAGATTCCATTCGTTTCAGGGTTTTCCCTGTATATTCAAACTTGGGAAATTTGTTTTGGCCTTTCCTGGGTACAGTCCCCTTGGATTTCACATCACTTGTTATCATTATGCCTTCCAGATAATCCTGAAGTCTTTGTCTCACAGCTTTGTTACTGCAACAGTATCCTGTTTGCCTGAGGTTAATTTTCATCAAAAGCTGGATGTTTCCTCTGGGATTCATATTACCCACACTTTGATTACAACGAAATCTCATTAGAATTCTTCAGTGCCACAAGTGAATCAAATTAATGAAAACACAGAAGATGAGGGACAAAATTGTTTTCCAAAAGATACAACTGCTCCTTAAATCACAGCATTAAATCACTTGGATTTAAATACATACATTGGTAGCTATGTCTTAGAACGTTTTTGTAAGAGTTATCCATCCCCACTAGGTCTTTTCTGAGTATCACTACATACAGAGCCGGTAAGACAAACTCCCTTCACCATTACACTGAAGAAAACCGATTGAAGTTCGTGGATGTAAGAGAGAGCAGAATTTGGTCCACCAAGTCTTCCTTAGGCTAAACTGAGTTCACCCTTGCTTATTATGTTCAAGACATAACAGCTAGAATAGGACACCAGCTATCATGGGTCACTTCAATTTATTGTATGTAGCTTAGCTGTGAAGTGTTCACTTCTTTTCAGAAAAGCTACTCTTAGTGATATTAACAATTCCATTCTAAATTAAAAACCTAATCGTTGGCCAAACATTTACAGCTGGGGTATATGCGGGGGAAGAGGCTCCCTCTACATGGCACACCACTGGTGGCAGCGTGTAAGGTCCGCACAGCTACTCACCGCCGTGAAAAGCGCACCATGCCCACCCCACCGTGGTGTGTAGCTACATGTGTCAGTGACAGGTTCTGCCAGACAGGAGGCCGCGGGTTCCCTGGCAGCAGGAAAAGGAGCCTTTTACTGGGGAGGAGAAGGGCTGTGGGCAGCTGGCAGAGGCTTTCCCACTGCCTCCCCCTCACAGAGGGGACAATGCTCCAGCAGCCGGGAGCTGACAGCTTTTGCCTGATGCTGGAGGCTTTCCCAATGGTGTGGAAGAGATCTAGCAGCTTCCTCAGTGCCCTCTCCACCACTGTGGAGCATTTTCCTGCAGCAGGAAGCTGCTGGAGCCTTTCCCCGCTGCCCATTTTTTCCTGAAGAGGGGAAAGGCTCTGGCTACAGGGAGACAGTGGGATACTACACTGTTAAAAATAGCAACGTAGATGGGGTGGCACAGCTAGGGCAAGTGAAGAGCTGTGTAGGATTGATGCTCGCATACGTACCCACACCCTCAGGCATGTATTTACTCTACTTTCCTAAACTGTGCCTCAGTGGCTCCACTGTTATTGACACCCATGCAAAAGGACTATACAGGTATGCATGCGACACATGGCTAGAAGTGCAGTGTAGACACACCGTGTGTGTTGAATTAGCTCCCATCCCACCCTTTGTCTGTCTTGAATTCTTTGTCTGTCAGCTCTTCAGGGCGGGAAATGTCTTCTACTGTGCTCTAGGCTCTGTACGAATGCCTATCACTTAGCTGAATTAGAGCCTCTAGCTGCTACCACAACAAAAATAACAACAATAATTCCTCAGGAATTGTATTCTGAAATTTCCACACTAGCCTGAATTTTCATTATCAAACTCTGACGTATTGTGCGCGTCAGTGTCCTGCTGCAAGCCCCGGGGGCAATAAAACGAGCAAATGGATATGCTTCCTTGTAAACCACCCTGGTTTGGAAGTCAGCTGTGGCACGTCATGACTGGTAATATATGCAATCCTGCAATTGGATTTGCTTGCACAGCCCCTCTGTGTTGAAGTTAGTAGGGCTCTGTATGGGTCTCTGTGCAGACTCGATTGTAGGATGGGGGCTTGGGGTCTCTTGGTTCCCCCTTGCATGCTTGGTCCAGCTATGATCATCAGGCAAGAAAGAGAATTTGTTCAGAATACTAATCAAAACAAAGAGCCCCCGAGACAGCTTTTCATTGTCTCTTAACTCTACATACAAGCTCACCAACAATCAATCAATCACCCGGCTGGGCAGGTTGAGTGGTTTGACTAGAAAGATACGTGGTAAGATGGGGGAACTGGGGACGAAAAGGGTCCCTAACGTGTTATATTTTCTTGTTACTTGTGCAACGCTGCTGGCTCCAGTTACATTTATGATAATACTCTCAAGGAAGAAAAAAAAAAAGATTCCTCATTATGCCAAACACAATAAAGTCGAATGGCAAGAGACTTCAGGCCAAAGGCTCTCCTGGGTCACAGCACCATAAATTTGGAGTAATTCTACTGAGTGTAGCCCAGTATAACTGAGAGCGGAATTTGAGCCTCTTGTACTCCATCTATACTGCAATAAAAAAACCACAGCATCAAGTCTCAGAGCCCAGGTCAGCTGACTTGGGCTAGAGCTGGAGGGCTAAAAATTGCAAGATCGACCTTCGGGCTTGGATTGGAGCCTGGGCTCTGAGACCCTCCCCCCATCTCGGAGCACAGGCTCCAGGCTGTGCCCATATGTCTCCTTTGCAATTGTATAGCCCTGAAAGCCCAAGTCAGCTGATCCAGGCCAGCTGCTGGTCTTTCATTACAGTGTAGACATACTGGTGGTTTTTAAAGCCTTCACTGTCTGAGATCAGGTATGTTTGTTTTTGTTTCACACTAACTAGAAATATAGGTTTGACCTATCCATCCATCACTGTTGAACTGAGAGAGTGGTGGGTGAATGCTAGTAGAGTAGACATAATTTAAGTTTCAGTGGCCATGATGGGTAAGAAGTACAGGTGCTTAACCCTGAAGATTAAAAGAAAATAAACTGGGGGGGATAAGCAAGTTGCCTAGAGTGCCTGCTCAATGTGATATTGATCACCCTCCCGCCCTTTCAGTTGTATTAGCATCTTTGCATCTTTAGCCCTAAACACATTCGTCTAATTTTTTTATTGCAGTCAGACCTGTAGCACAACACTGAAATGTACAACTCCTCACATCCTGTCTGTTGACTTTAATGGCAAAAATATGGCTGTCCCACCCAATTTTGACTTCTATTAGCACCGCAGCACCAAAAAAGCTATGGGAGTTAAGTGAATTCTATTCTGCCTCAAGCTTCACCAAGAGGATTGTTAACTAAGTTCAAACAGCAGGGTTAAATTTCAACTAGTGTTTCACACGTATAACTGAAAGCAGAATTTAGCCTGTGGAATTTTTATTACTGGAGATAAAGAAGTAAAAGAACCCCGCCCACCCATCAAACCTCAGAGAGAGCTAACATTTAGGCAGGACGGGACAGGAATCACTTTTTACTTGCAAACTGATCAAATTTTATCTAGATTCATTATGAGACAGATATGAAACCTCCATTTTGCTCTATTCACAGACTACCTCTTCACGGCAGAGCCACATTTCCAGGAATGTTCTAGTTCCTTTCTGAGACCTATAACCCCTGTGAAAAAGTAGCATTAGAGCAGGAAGCAGACTGTCTACTAATGTTTGGCAGTAGGCACATTTAAAGTCCTATGTACTGCAGGTGAAACACATTACCCACTGATGTGGGGTTTACAGGGGGTGTGTGGTCATTTGTAGCAGGTACTGGTATTTCTCAAGACTGTGTATTAGTGAAAATCTGAGGCTATCACTCTAATCATCCATACTATAGCTGCTACTACATATTTTTGACATACGGTAAGCCGTGATAAGATGCTTAGACTCCAGCGCTATTTGACTCCATTGCTTTCTGTAGGTATTCCAAATCGTCATGGGTGTTGACATTTGTTCATGTTTTGGGTAAATCCTGTCTCAACTGCAGTTCATCCATCACTTGCCTACTTTTAGATTAGAGGGCTTATTTGGGTGAGAAGAGTTGATAGAGAGGAACACTAATGACAAGTCAGCGGTACAATTCAACCCTGAAAATTAAATATTAGCCATTAGAGCACATGCAGAGCTAAAAACTCAGAGAAGACATAAGTAGGCACCATTTCACTGAAGACAGTTCAAGGAACAATCACATCCTAAATAACTGGCTCCTGTTACAGGAACTTTGACCAGTCTCTATAAAACTTGCACAAATTGTTGAACTAATTTTGTTAGTGTTTTTCGTATAGTCATTTCCCCCCTTCTATTATGCAGAAAAACTCAGCTGAAATGCAGCATCTGTGTTCCAATGAGGTTGTAATTTCAAAGGGTTTTACAGCTGGTTTCTTTCAGAGACCAGGAGGTTAGGTGGCTTGCCAAGGTCACACAATTAGTGGCTGACCCTACTGAAGAAGAAACCGCATTTTGATGGAATAAATAATAGGGGGAAAAAGTCCATCTATGACTTTTCCACTGGGGAAAGGCATATTACCCCCAGAGGAATGGGGTTTGAAATGGAAAACCGGATCAGCAACCTCAGTTTATAGGACAAATAAAGAAAATTTTAAGATACTGGTTCAGTGGTGCCTCACGACAGTCAGGTTAAACAAACACAAACTCTCTCTCTCTCTCTGAATGGGGATAAATATTAGAGAGTCTAGCATAGTCTATAATACAGAGTAAATATAAGATCTGTGGCAAATGTCCGTTACCAAAACAGATACGCTGCAATTCTCACTCCCCTGACAGTTTTGTGATTAAGAACTCCAGGGACAGGCCCGTCAAAGCTATATTCCAGGTTTCCTACTATATGCTATACTATGCTATACTACTATATTCCTACTATATGCAAATAGCTTCCCTAAAGCAGGAGAATTGTTCTGGCTACCTATGCCAGTGTTCTTTTCTTAACCTTTCAGATTTACAGCTGTGCCACCGACAGCTGTACTCCAGGATTTTTTTTTTTAATTTATTAAAATGTGAACATACAACATCGTTCATTCCTTACTGCGTATTCAGTGTTAGGTTAATATTCAAAGAACCTGGCTAAAGATTCTGTGTAATGGCATCTGTGAAATGCTGTCACACATATTTTTCATTGTTTGTACAGGCAAATGTCATCCCTTTAGATTTTTTCCTGAAGCCTGTTTTGTATTTGCTACTATCCCAGCTCTGCACCATTATGGAATTTAACAAGGTTTCCAGCGGGTAGTTCTAATTCATTAAGAATACTAAGGGCCATAACACACACTGACCCTAGGAAGACATCGCACAACACCTCCTCCTGACATTATTGCTGTCACTGCCTCAGTTCTTGATCCACTCCCACTCTCTGAGCTAGGCTGCTAATGATTTGGAAAGCAAAAATGGTCTCATATGGGATTTTAGAACCAGCAGCCTCTCTATAATCAATTAAAACTAATTTTAGGTTCAGATTTTAGATCAGGAATGCCAGAATTTAAGTACAGGACAACAAAATAGACAACGTCTATTTTCTAAACAGAAAGCTTGATCTAAATCCCATTACAGTCAATAAAAAGATTCGCATTGGTTTCAATGGGCTGGATTGTATCTATTACCTAGCAAGAGAGGGCTATAAAATTCTTTAAGAGGAAGGCATATCACAGATACTGACTGTTACGCAATGCACAGAAAGTTATTCTTTGATATGAAATGGGCTTTAAACCAAAAATAAATTTAAATGGATACTAAATCCAGGAACCTATATAAGCCGACAAAATGCTGCAGTTTTGCTAGTCAAATGTCCTGAATAAATATTACTGTTCAATAAATGATTGCTCTGAATGCTGGGAAAAAAGGAGCACATACGGCAGATATAATGTGGAGAAAGGGGCACTCAAACCAGGTAGTTAGAATACTTTTCACTGGAAGCTTTCTTGTAAGAGAATTCAAAACCGAAACTATTAAGAACAGCTGAATAAGAAGGGCAGCACCAAGACTGGGCTTCTCTATGTAACTATTTGTGGGATTTCCCTCATTTAACATGGCTCATTTAATTAAGATGAGGATTCTAGCTAGGCAGCAAGAGTCTCAGCAAAGGATCTGAACTATTTTGCTTAGCGGCACAGCCAACCTTTAACAAGGGGGCTAGGAGGAAATATTTCTGAGGTCAGGTTACTGTCTACTACAGAGCGTTTTACACCTTCCTCTGAACCATCAGGAGCTGGCCACAGTCAGAAATACTGAACTCAATGGATCTTGGCTCTGATCCAGTACGATCCTGTGTTCCTATGCAAAATGTACCTGGATTGGAATCATCTGTAAAAATCCTAGTGTAAGTTCAGTGTATTTAGACCTAGTAATCACAAGAAACAGATTTTAGAATAAAATTTATTAAAAGGGCAGGCATCTATTGACTTGAACAGATAGAGTCTACGTTCCATAAATTATACAAATACAACATCACGAACCATTTCCCTAATACACCAATTCTTTTCAAATGTCTGCAGCCTAGCGCTCTGTTGTCTATCAGGAGTTACCAGATCCCATTTACATGTTTCGAGATCACTTGCCTGTAGTAAGTTAAAGATATTCTTAAATCCTTGTTATTCAATGTACGTATCGCAAATCTAGCCACAAGCTTGAAAACCATCTCTAGATAAACTTAACCCTGCTCCTGCTCTGTAATAATAGTGCAAAGCAATGAACTCTATTTCCGTTTTGATTAACTGCTTGCACGATGCCTCATCCAAAGCCCACTGAAGTCCGTAAGTCTTTCCACTGACTCAAGTGGGTGCTGGACCAGGTCCATGAAGCACTTTTAAATCATCCGCCCATCCTTTGGGATAAATGATGCGACGTCCAGGCCCAGGGAATATACTGACCACCTTTGCCTTGTGCTTCAGTGCCGCTGTGGTGCGCTGCATTCTCACATGCAAGTGAGGTTAGATGATTCAGATCGGTCATTAAAAATACAAAACAATTCCTTCCTGCCTTCTCACTCTGAGTCTGTGGGAACGTTTCCTTGCACATTTCCTCAGCTTGGTTTCCCCTCCACCCCCTCATGAACCTCATCTCATAATGATTTTAGAATGGAGGAACTAAAGCCCAGACATACAATTAATTCTCCATCTGTGAAAACTGTTGATATTTGCTCCACTTAAAACCAAGGAAGTGTGTGATTTCAGCAACACAAAGAGCTTGAAGCACTGTTGTTATGAACAGTAGCAACGGCTTATCCTAAAAGGTATACGCTTGGAACTAAAAGGTTGATTATTTTTATATGTCTAGAGGCTGTAAGAATGGATCAAAGACAACTGACTGAAATTTAGAGACTATCTGAAGGATTTCCTGCCTGCCTGTTTCATTAACATTTTTCTTCTCATCACCCTTTCTACTACAGCTGTTCCCATACCTATAGTCAAGTCAAACCTTGAAGTGTTTTGAGAATAAACCAAATCAGATGTCGAAGAAATACACAAGAATGCTGATCCCAAACATAAACCTAGAAGAAATACAACTGTAAGATTTATCATCATTTACAAAATCAGAATGATGTAAAATATTTTAAACAGGAATTATACTCAAGTATCTGTGCCAATCGTTCCCTTTCCACTCTTGTCTATCTCTGATTAGAAGTTTTTAATAAAAAGGCAAAAATAAAAATCATTGCCACAAACAAAACACCGGGTTTTATTTGTACTGCTGGAGGGCAAACATGAGAATCAATACTGGTTAGCTGGAGTACTTTCCCAGATCAAACTCAGCATATCTGTTAGAATAATTAACAAGTTGCTTCATGAGTGGCTCCAAAAAACATTAAATTCCCATTGAACTATGAAATGAGGTGGTGAATGCTTTGAATTTGCAGAAGCATGTGCTTCTTGTATTAATTTAATTGAACTGATTATCCGGTATATTTAAAAAAAAAAAGGTTCAGCATTTCTGAAACCTTTTGGGTGAGACTTGTAATTTTAGGCGTTTTAATTGAAAACATAAAATGACATCCTGAGGAAAACGGAGCGCTTGCTATTTTTTCCCCCTCTTAACAATATTAAATTACAGCTTAGCAACAGTAAGGGTGGAGGAGGAAATTCCTCTGTTCTCATCTCCCCCCGCCTCCTATCAAAAATCCTTTTTAGCAGGCTTTTGTACAATGTGCTTGCCATCAATCGTCTGCAAGAAATGTCTTACATTGTTTTTATTCTGGGTAATGAGTTTGATCACAGCAGGTCAATTTAATTTTATGGCAGAAAAAAACCCCATATGCATATTACAAAAGGGGGAACGCTGTGGATGAAAGCTGAGCTAAGAACTTGGAATTCCCATTGACCCAGTGAAAAGAACTCACACAGATCAAAGCATTACTTTATCTGGTCCTAAAAGTGAGGAAAAAAAGTCATAAATGTCATCAAATAACATTACCAACAATAATCAGTAGGAGGGCAGCTATTCCAGCTATGAGGTCTAATGGCAAGTTTACCTGTGTAAAGGCCACAGAAATATTTGTATATTGGCAAAATTTTCATGAAGGGACTTGGCTGTTTGTGCTTCATAAATATAGAATGGGCCACTTTGCAACCTTTTGTTATTCGTAACATTGTTTGGTGGAAATGTTATGGATAACCTGCTTGGTCTGTGGTAATATTACTGTAAAACCCAACAGCAAGTAAGCAAATTAAAAGTGAGATTGCTCCTCTGCTTAATAGTTTCCTCTAAAAGCTTTTCCAGTGAAAGATTTTCCTTATCCACCTTTAGTCCAAAAAAAAAAAAAGCATGGAGACTCTGGGCCGCTTTCTGATGTCTATCCCTTTTAGAACTTCCATGGGTGTCAAAGAGCCTGAATAAAGGCATCACTGTGTATGGCTTGCTTGAAAAGTTGTGTATTTTCACTGGCAAATAAATTCCCAGAGTGACACAGCAGGTCACAGTTGTTTCATAGCAGCACTGTTGAATGCAGCCTAGACACAAATGCAAAAGTATGGGCATATTTGTGGGTGGGCATAACTCTTTACGTACTTTGAATAAAACAACTGCAGGTGATTTGCTCACTTTTAAACTCCATACTTCTCATGAAAATGGATTGTAGTACATGCCCAGCTTCCTCTGCACCAGCGCAGGGTCTCATTCCTTGACTGGGAGCGAGAGTTTTGGTCTTTGTAAAGAGTAAAAGATCAGGTCTTAAAAGGCATCACATTGTTGTGGTTGCATACTTTGTCTGGATGAGCTTTATTTCATTTCAAACTGTCTGCTCTAGTAACACTAGATACAGGAATTCAGAGGCAAAGTGAAAACATGAGTCTGGTGATGGCATTCCCAGAATACTATTGTATCTCAAAGCAACTGGAACGTCACACTGGTGAACCAGGCCCCCAGTTTGTCATTCAACTGGCTATTTCTGCATGGCCAGGATTAGCATAGGCAATCTTGCTGACAACAGACAGCGGGACAAAATTCTGCTCTCAGTGAAATCGGAAATGACTCCACTGAAGTTAAAGGAGTTACTCCAGATTTGTATCAGGGTAGCTGAAAGCAGAATCTGGCTCAATTGACAATACCAGTTTTATGAAGACATAGTATTATCAGTAGAAACCCAGTTTTCATACCGTTTTGATACGGGTTTACCATCACACAAACCTCTCATTTCCAACTGTTAAAATGTTTCATATTTATTAATTAAAATTCTTCTGATTGTTTTGGTTGGAGACAAGTTTAAGTATCACTTATATTGGGCTCCCATGCTACTCCTGTTACACGTCACTCCTTTCAGCAAGATGGCTGTTGCCAGCAAGAGGGTCTTCTCATCAAATTAACTTTCAGAGCACTTCCCTGAACAAAATGCGCCAACTTTCTTTTGGGCTTTGTGTGTCTTTGGGTCAGTGATGAGCTTTGGTAGAGCTTTCGAATACAATATATTGTATTCTCACATAGTCCTTCATATACAGTATTGCAAAATGCTTTGCAGACAGACGCTTGTAAATTTGCAAAAGCCAGGTTTGAAAATGGGATTCAAAGCAGGGAGATGGGCTCGAAGAACAGAGGTTGTAATCTGCAGCAATGCCATCAGAGAAAAGAGAACATTAGACTGTATATATGTGCAGGAAAGGAAAGACTATAGGTACAAATCATTGGTAATTGACTGTATGAGAATAATTAACTAGTAATTCTAAATTCAGAGGAAAATAGAACACATTGTCACAGCATCAGATATGTACAGTCTAATAATCCTGTGAATGTCTTCAATGGCTGCCGAATTGGACCAGTAAACTGCTGATTTTTCTTGTTGGGCCAACACTCTCAATGGGAACATTTCCTAGATAAACACTTCCAGATTTTGCCCTTCACCACTGTTTCATTTGCCCATTGATCTGTGTTTGTTAATAGCTCTAAAGCTTGCCATTCCCTTTACTTCACAATGACAGATTCCATGCTGAAGTACCCACTGTCACTCCTACACACTTATGTTTGTCATTATGCCACAAAAAATTTCAACCATTTACATTCAGCCATTAGAGACCGAAATAGCTTTTCGTCTGAACTTAATTTCTTGTTTGTTTAATTTAGCCAGTCAACCTTATTGAATGAAAGGAGCTTTTTGTTTTGTTTTGTTTTTGTAGTTTTATATAACTGAAGCTTTTTCATTGATGGTGGGAATCCAAGCTTTTAAACCAGAACAATAATAAATGAAGCATCGAGAAAACCATTCTTTTGACTCCTCTGATCTTTACAGGACTCTTTACATCTGTCTTTTCTTGTTTGATTTTAACTAATCAGGGACTGTTTTGAAACCTTAAGATTAAGAATAGTAACAGATAGTGAGCCAAAAGCTGCTCTCAACGAAGCCGTTCTACACTTACACCAATTTGAGAACAGGATTGGCCTACCCGCTCTTGGTTACTACAGGAGGAAGGCAAGAGGGATTTGACCCATTGATTTCACAAGCTATTGAAATGGCTCTTTTGGGGCCTGGTGTATTGCCTGCTGGAGACAGCAGAAAAACTCCCACTCACTACAGAGAATTTTGGATCAGGACTCTAATAGCCAAAAAATCAGGCTTTAGATGGGTGAAGTAATAGAGGTTGAAGAAATGAAGTTGCCTGTCCCACCCTCCAAGCCAGGGCCAGGACTGCAGTGCATATGGGCTGGAGTAGCAGCTACAGCCCATTTGGTGCAATGGGACACTGTGGTCACCAAAAATGTGGATTCTGTGAGGCCTTCCCCCCCCTCCCCATGCCTTCCCTGCCCTCTCAAACTGTGCTTGCCTTCCCCTGGTCAGTTGTGGAAGTCAGCAGAGACCCACTCTGCAACATGTATTATTAGTGTTACGGCACTGCCTTGGAGCCCTAGTCATGCACTAGGAGTCCATTCTGCTAGGTGCTGGACAAACACAGAAAAATAAGATGGTTCCAGCCCCGAAGAGCTTAACATTTAAGTACAAAACACAAGAGAACTTGACTGTGGCTTTAAAAGCTACCACCCTGGCTCTTGGCTTAATAAACATTGGAGCAAATTACCCTCTCTCCCCCACAGGAGGAAACCATTGCTTCAGCAGGAGAGAGTCTGTTATTAGCTTTGTCCAGCTGGTCACCATGGGGGTCACATCCTTTGTGCACCCCGCAGGCTTACGTGGCAGAGTTAGCGAAAACCGAAGGCAAGAGATATCTGAGATCTGAACTTGTGTTTCCCACATGTCCCAAGAGAGAAATCTCTCTCTCAAAGGGTTTGACGGAACATTTGCAATTTTTAAGCCAAAACCGTTGAAAAAGTCTAGAAAGAGTACTGGAGAGACAGAATAGCCTGCAAACAATTTACAGAAAGCAGAAGTCATTTGGAGGCATCTGATGTAAATTTATATGCTCGAGGGGAGGGAGGAGAAGGGAAGGACACCCTTAAAACACGCAGTATTCAATCAGGCTAATTCTGAAAGAATGCATTATCTGCCAATAGACTAGCTATCGGCTGAATCAGTCACCAAATAATGAGCTTGATACCAGATTCTGATATCCTTACTCATGCTGAATAGTACCTTACTGAAATCAATGGGAACACTTGTGGAGTAAAGTGCTGCTCAGAGAGCGAGCTAGATTTGGTAAGTGTGGTTCAATGGGTACGGGTCTCTGAACCTGGTTCCAAGATTTAGTAAACAGGATCTAATCTGTCTCCAGTCAACTCCAGTTCTAGCATTGCACCCAGAGCTTTCCTCTGAGTTAGTTCAACATAAAGGAAAATACAAAGCCTTTCAGTGAATTAGCTGTCATTAGGAGCTGTTGTGCTTCCTGATCAAAGAGTTCAATTAATTTTTACACCTAATTTTTCCTGAAAATTAAAGCCATTCTCCAGAACCTTTTGGCAATGTATCCTCCCAGAACTACAGTATCCTCTCAGTTTTGGTCCTGATCCTCTCCATCAACTATGTCAGATTATGTGATAAGTAGCATTTATGTGGCATGATGATTATGTGCCTCAGACCAAAAGTGAGACTTTTCAACCTGAGACATTTTAATAAAAATTAAAAAAATTAAGAGCTACTTTTATGCTGTTTCTTAACTCTGGTGAAAGTACTTTAGAACTGAAATGTGCCACCAGAATACAGAGTTACAGTACCACACAGAGAAAAAAAAGTTGACTAATGTGATTTTTCAGAAAAAGCGTTAAGATAGTTTGAACAATATTGAATTAAATTTATTCTCAAGCAGGAAAATACACAAATTTAACTGAGATAGACTTCAATTAAATGATGCGGTCAAGCTTTTGCTTCATTTAGTTTTTCCTCTCGATGATCATACAAATCATCAGCAGTAGCAAGAACGTCTTACTGATCCTTCATTAAAAAGGGACAATTCACTACTATTCTTTGAACATACTGATTAGGCCAGATCTGCAGCTGCTGTAAACTGATTTGGCATAGCTCAACTGAAGTCAATGAAGCTATGCTGATTTATCCCAGCTGAGGATATGGCCTGGTCTTTCTTCATCATGTGCTGCAAACAATTAAAACAACTACATTTTCAACCTTGAATGCATTGAGTTAAAATTTTGTTTGAAAGGGTTTTTTTTATTATTTTTCTCTTCTACATACATCTGATCTTTCTGCAAGCCAGTCATGGTCTTTCTCAAGTTCTGACACACTAATGCCTGTTCTCCAGATGAAAATAAGCTGTGCTGTACAACTCACATTAAAAACATATGAAGAATTCAAACTACATTTCTATGACACATCCCACTATTTCCTTGTCACTTTGCAAGCATCTAAGTGTTTTAAAATCAGGTCAAATTAAGTCTATGAAATCACTGATAGTAGTTTCCATAACAACATGGGAGTATTGTTCCCATGAGTATATCAGCAGGAATCTTTTCTTGTGCTTACTTTCCGGGGGACCTGACCTATTTACAATAAAAGATAATAGAACTATGCTTGAGATTTAAGGCTCTCTTGACACTTCTGGTTCTCTTTAATGTTTTGGGTAGAGTTGTATATTTCAACAGACTAAAACATTGTAAAAAATGTTGGCACAATCATGTTTGGTCAAATCACACCTTTTCCTTAACAAAGAAATCTCTTTTTATTCACAGCAAAAAACTCTTATTAATAAATTAGTTAGCACTAATTATTGGGTTATGCTGTGTCTTGAAGCCAGAAGCTGGTTCAGCTCAGGTGAATCCACTCATGTCAATTCCATGTGGCTCCTCTCCCTAGTGTTTTCCTCAGGTCTGCACTGAAAAGTTACAAGAATGAGGAAAATCTTGCAAGCGGGCCATTTTTCAGTGGTGGTGGGGCTATATCTTGGTAACCCCTTGGCCAAATGATCCTAAATTTGAATCTGTAACCTGCCCTGATCCCAATGAGGGAAGGAATTTAAGACAATCTGAGTGTGTGTATAGACTTTGAGGACTTAGAAAAGTCAGCTGTTAAACAGTGGGCTCATCTCAACCTCAGTTACAGTGGTGCTGCTGCCCCAACATAATTCAGGGATTAGGCGACCCTTAGAATTCTTGGATTTGTTGAGTAACAAATAGCAGCTACCAGTACTGTAAAATCAAGGAGCAATTCCTGACAACTATTAGGAAGAAAGCCAGGGTGTGCATATATGTATGCTTGCACTTGGATGTGCACACACGCAGGCCCGGTCTACACACCATTTTTGTACCAGTTTAAATATTTCAGTTGGGGAGGGTGATTTTTTTTTCATTGCACTCATTATCTCAGTACAACCCCTCATGTGAAGACAGTTACACTGATACAAAGATGCCCTATGACTCATTATGACGGACTTCAGGGTACCCAGGAGTAAGAGTCACCTTGTTTCCACCCAGCCTCCATTGAGAGAGACACTTGCTCGCACTTAACTGGGCATTAACTCCCTGACATGTCCAGCACGTTAGCTATCCAGACAATCTCCTTCGCATTATACTAGCCCTTTCTTTGCCTTGCAGGTTAGCAATAGGTGCACCCCACAGTCTAAGACCCTTTGAAGAGTTTGCTTGTAGTGTCCAGCTCCCTAATCCATAGGTGCTGGAACTAGGGGTGCTACTTCACCCCCTCCCCCCGGCTTGAAGTGGTTTCCATCATAAACAGCGTTTAGTTTGATTCAATGGCTCTCAGCAGCCCCACTATACAAATTGTTCCAGCACCCGTGCCTTAATCCACTGAACGCTCAAAGAAACAGGTCCGCTGTCCTCAAGGGAACAGTGTACACACCTGTTTGTACCATTCAGCTCAGAATCCGTACCTAAACTTAATCTCACAGCATTTAGCTCTTTTATAGTGAAATCAAGGATAAGTTTAGCATCAAAGGTTCAAGATTCAAACGTTAGTGAATAAAGATAATGGAAATGAAAGGGTTACATATAAAATAAAATCATAACACACTTTCTAGAGTCTAAACTTAACAGGCTAGCCGCCTGTTTAAAGATGTCTTTTTACAGCCAAGTCTTTTGCAGCGTTTTCCACCCAAGGAGGCAGGCAGCCTGTTTTCATTAATATGAACACGCTGTCCATTTACTTCCTAGATGTAGAATAAAGGGGTGTCTTTTTCCTTTCTACTTATATCCCCAAATTTCATGGGTTTTACTCAGGTTGTTTTACCTGAGGCTTATTTTCCTCTTGATCTCACATCTTCCTGTTGACTTCCCATGTAGACGTGTCGCCATTGTGTTGGTTTACGTGCTTAATTTACATGCCGTCAGAGAGGGGAATAAACATCTTTTGTCTGATAAAAAACTTGTTGGTCAACTCTTACAAAAACTTTAAAACACATTTTCAGCATACATATGTAACTTCTTATGTGGTATCTGTACATACATTTCATAATAATATTTATGACAAGTGTGACCTTGGCTTTCATTTAAGACCTCACACGACATTCTTTGGTGAATCAGAATCAAGATATTCTTGTAATCCCCTCGCCAGTACGCATTGAGGGATTTTTGGGTCGTACTCTTCTACACATAGAAGTTGTATGTCTACCTATTCTGGCTTATACTGATAAGAAACCTTTATATTGGGATAAATGCATCCAAGCTAGGAGACTGTACTCTAAATCCATTTCATATAGATACAAGTCAAACCAGTACAAAAACTATTCGCAGTCAAGCCCTTAAGGTAAGCAAACCACAGAGATATCCCCTTATTTCCAATGCATATTTCACTGACGTGAATTTAATAATTTACCCTCCCCTTCTCTCTCGCTCTTTAGCCTCTTCCTCTATTAGCTTCCACTAGGATGCTTTTATATACCTACATTTGCTGACCCTTCCATGCAAACAAGTCCAGTGGATGCCATGCAGCTAAAGCCCTACCCAAAGCTCTGAAAATTGTGTGTGTGTGTGTGTCATGTCTAACATTCCCAATTGCACCATGGAATGATGTGATTGGGGACCCTGAGGTATGTAACTATCTTCGTCAATACCATTCTGAGGAATGAAAATGGGTATGTATTTTTACAAAAGATACATATTAGAGAATCATTTTACTCTTGCCCTTATCCTTGACTCTGTATAGCTGGGTTAAATGTCAACCCTTCAATTGCTCGGTCCCTGGTCTCTCTTTTCGTTGTATTTCTAAGTGCCTCTTATCACCATGGTATGTCAGCCCTCTCTCCATTCTTGTGAACAAAATATTAAGTTACTTCTCATCAT
Organism: Mesoclemmys tuberculata; assembly: GCA_007922155.1. Classification (NCBI taxonomy): domain Eukaryota; kingdom Metazoa; phylum Chordata; order Testudines; family Chelidae; genus Mesoclemmys; species Mesoclemmys tuberculata. Next base: position 8,858,184 of record ML675650.1, read on the forward strand.
AAAATCTTCAAGGGGCGGGAAAGGGGGAGATTTCCCCTTTTAGCTCTATAATGCATTTGGGGATGCGATATGAAACTTGCTTGTGATATACTCCATAATGTAACTTTAAAATACAGTAGAACCTCAGAGTTACGAACACTGCAGGAATGGAGGCTGTTCGGAACTTGGAAACATTCGTAATTCTGAACAAAACTTTATAGTTGTTCTTTCAAAAATTTACAACTGAACATTGACTCAATACAGAAGAAGAATACTGCTTTTCCTTTTTTTTAGTAGTTTACATTTAACACAGCATACACGTATTGTATTTGCCTTTTTTTTCTTTTGGTCTCTGATGCTGCCTGATCACATACTTCTGGTTCCAAATGAGGTTTGTGGCTGACTGGTAAGTTTCTAATTCTGGTGTTCGTAACTCTGAGGTTCTACTGTAGTTACAAAAAATAAGCACCGTGTTCTCTTTTGTTCCAGGCTCTCAATATCATGACTATCACTGAGAGATTTTGGTGTCTTATGTTCTCCCCTGAATCCACATGGATGTTGGTAGTAGTACCTTGTTTACAATGAAACAACACAATGAACTTAAATATGAAATATCATGGGCTAGAGACCATGCCTACCCAATAGTTTTATAAGGTACAGCCTTGCACACAACAGACCCCTGATCTTGATGGAAGTCTTTGGGCAGCAAAATGATGTTCAGAATTCCATCAACAGAACGCCCAAACCAGCTGTCAATGAACTCCATAGGAAATGATCAAAAAGGTACTAGCTACAGGCAGGTTATTGGATTATTTCCATATAACACTGCACTACGGAACACAGATATATAACTAGCATTTTTGTGCTTCTGTATTTTAATATTTATTGGTCTTACCATTACACAGCTAATCCTGCAAATGTGGTTACAACCATAAATTTAATTAAAAGTTAGATTAAGTTAGTAGAGCAGAGAATTAAGTCCTTGAAATGCTTGTTACATTTATCTGTAGAAGATTTCTGGTACTATAGTTGAGTGGGGGGAGCCTAAAGTGAAGAGCAACGTATTATGTTTTACCTACATTATTGGTGGTACTTTTGTTTTATTGAAAATATTTGTGTTCAGATAAAATCTCTCCCCCTCAAAGCCTAGATTTCCTGCTAGTTTATCCCCATAATGGAATCATAATGCTTTATTTATGATGATGATATAAATTATGATGTCACGGAAATAATTGTGATATCATAAGAATTACATTGTGACTTCACTGTGAGGATCAGTATAAAAAACTTTAAAGTGAGAGCACCTTGGTTTACAAGCAAACACCTTTCTGGTTATTCCAGCAGCACCAAGAGACCCCATCTGAAATCAGGGCCCCAGTATGCTAGGTACTATACATACATATAAGACAGTTCCTGCCCCTAAGAGTTTGCAATCTAAGTAGACGCGACAAAGACAATATTAACATTCCCATTGTACCACTGGGGAACTGAAGCAAAGAGATTAAGTGGCTTGCCCAAGTCACCAGGAAAGTCTGTGGAAGAGCCAGGAACTGAACTCAGATCTCGAGTCCCAGTGCTGTTCATTAAGAAAGAAACATTATTCCTCCCTAGACCACAATTCCTCTCTTTAGTCAGTTAGCTAAAGTTACAAAGGAAATTCTAAAACAAGTGTGAACAGAAACCAGATTTATGTTTTAATGGAATATTTTAAGGGTTTTCCCAAGTGCTAATGTCTATCTTTAATGTAAACCTACTGACACATCTAAAGATTTAGTTAATGTTCTTTAAGGGAATCTGCCTTACTTAAAATGCATTACTGGTTTTCCTTGTTATTAATGAAGGAGCAAGGAAATCATTCTTCCTGCTCAACAGAACCATGTGTGGGAGGGGACTTTTGCTTTTGACATCATGTCACAGGAAGATACAGCACAGAGCAACATGTTTAAAAACAGAATTATTATTCTTTTAGATTTAATTTTGTCTACCACTTCTCAGAAGTTACCCTTAACTCTGCTCTTTCCTCTGGGTCATAATATCGTTTCCACTGTTTAAACAGACAAAGAGGAGAATCCTGAAGCCTTAGTCAGTCAGAGTTCTCAATGAAGCCAATGTGATTTTTGCAGAGTGAAGACTGCAGGATATGGCCCGAAGGGCAAGGTTTGTTCATATGATGTGATTGCCAAATGTGAGCCTAATTTTATTAGGGGACTTATCTGGAGCTATTCTCCAACAAAATGAATAAAAAAGAGGATGCATTTTGCATAGTATCACAAACTTCTAATTTAAAATTTTTATTTAAAAAAACCTGCAGATTCTTATGCCATCATTTTGGACTCAAACTGCAGTATGATCTTTTTATTAGGATTACAGTCTTCAGGCATCAATTGAGATTGGAGCCCCCTTGTTCTTGAAGCTGTATAAACACAATATGACAGTCCTGCCCTGAAGAGCTTGCAACCTACACAGAGAGTCCGAAAGGCCATTATCTCCATTTTACAGATGTCTTGAGGCACAGAAAGATTTCAGGCCGCTGTTCAGGAAGATACTGAACCAGTGCAGTCCCACTGAAGCTGGATGGACTACATTTATGAATGAAATTATGTACATAGTTTAAGTACCTTGCTGAATCAGGGTCTAAAGATGGGATTTTTGGATGTGCTCAGCACTGACTTAACACTACTCCCATTCAAGTACATGGGAGTTTTGCGATTGCTTTCAGTGGAGGCAGAGCTAGGCCTTTGCTGAGTCCCTTTAAAAATTCCACACGAAGAATTCGCCCAAAGCCACACTGGAAGTCTGTGGTCTTCGGCAACTGAATATGTATCTCTGACCCAGTCCAATGCCTTAACCACAAGATCATGCATCTCTCTCTCACCTCCTGGTAGATTTAAATGATCTGAACTTTCCATGCCAGGCAAAAGAACTCAAGGACAGGAGAGCAGATTCTCTAAAGCTGTGATACATTTTCCTAATACTATTCACTTATAATTTAGAAGAATGTGAACTTTGCTAATCTGCATTTATCTTGCTACAAAATTAATTAATGACTTATCCTTTGGAAGGATGGAGTGGGCTGATGGAGAATACTAATTTGCTATAACAATACAGCCGGAAACCATGTGAAACACACACAACCCTTGACTTAAAAATCATTTTAGGAGAGAACTCTTAAAGTTCTTGAGCCATTAAGAACAAGGATAAGTCATTTTGGCACATTGGTAGACAGGAATTACACCAGTTAAAGACGCTACTGCATTTGTCATCGTACAATCTGTACTGCTGCTACAGCTCATAATGAGACTTCATTTTAGAGAGCCCTACTTTAGTGGCCTGGGCCAGTAACCAACAAATCTCTGCAGGCCAGGTTCTATCTTCAGATAAGAATACACGCAGCTCCCACTGAAGTCAGTAAATCCAGTTCTTCGCTCACACAGTTTTTATCCCAGGATTAACTGCACCAACTTCAGTAGAGTTACTCCTGTTTTTACACTAGTCTGGGAAGCAACTGAGCCCAATGAATCCAGAGGACAGAATTTGGTTATATACATTTTAATAGTGTTTTAACAATTTCAAAGAGATCAACTGCAAATGATAAAAAAAAAATGGAATTCAGCATAAAGACTGCTACTTCATTCATCACTTATATCCCGTTGGGCCTACACACTGATCTCAGAAGAGCAGGAACATTCCATTAGTAAGAAACAAATCAATTGCCAACCTGCCACAGACATCCTTTGACCAGGTAACAGATGACCTTTTCCCTAGGACTTTTGATGTGTACTAAAAGGGGCTGATAGCTGCAGAAGAAGTCAACAGGATGCTGAACTAGATCAATCACTTGTTTGATCTGGTATGGCAGTTCCTATGTTCCATATTTAGACACCAAAATATGCAATATAAGAACTTAAGTTTCTGCATCCATTTTTTAATGGGCCAGGACACCTATTAATAAAACTTTAATATTTTTCTTTAGGACTTTGACACTCAAGGGAACAGGTGATATCAGTTTATGCTAAGCATTACTACAATAAGCCAGGGAGCAAAAATTCATAACTTGGCTAGACACTAGAGATCTTGGTCTCGATAAAGACACTGGATTTATGGTTTATTATACGAATCCATGGCCTGCTATTCCACGTTTTGTTCTATGACTGCAAAGGTGTTAACAGGCTACTTTACCTTGAACGCTCTCTAACAATACATGTTCATTACTTATGCTAAACAATCGGTTCCACTTTGTATTTAGCTGGGACACTGATGAGGCCTGGTCTACACTAGAGAGTTTTGCAGACCAAAGCAGGTCAACAAAACAGAGGTGGGATACACACTGCAATCGACCCCTCGCCAACAAAACTGCCGTTTTTTAAAACAAAATAAGACCACTTTGATGAGAGGCGTAGGGCTTTGTCGGCATAGTTAGGGCGATGCAGCGTAAGGGGATACGGTGTCTACATGGACATTAGGGATCTGGCTGTTCTGCTACCAGCTGGAACAGGCAGTCTTGCCAATTTCACAGCTCAGCCGTGTAACTGACAAGGCTGCCCTGGCAGGGAGCAGGTAGAGAAGCACCCAGACTTCTGGCCTGACAGGAGAGGGAACCAGCTGCCTGGGCTTGCAGCAGGCAAATTGACATGGCTGCCTGTTTCAGAGGAGAACGTGGACCGGAGAAGCCCTGAGTGGCTTCCATCGACTCCTGGCAAGGAAAGAGGAAGGGAGAAGTCCCTGGCAGCTTTCCCAGGCTCCTGGAACGGACCACAGGAAGACAGGAGAGACAGGGCTCTCAGCTCCCCACACTGCCCCTTAGGTCGGTGGAAGAGCTCCTGGTGAGGACTCACTCCACTGACCAAAGGAGGGCAGCATGGACATCAGCCAGTGCTCTAATTACAGCGGTGACTATAAGTTGACCTAATACACAAGGCCTGAGCACCTTTCCCAGGCCTGAAGAATAGCTCCTTGTCGCTTGAAAGCTTGTCTCTCTCACCAGCAGAAGTTGCTGCTATCGAAGACGTTACCTTGTGTCTCTAATATCCTGGGACCAACATAGCTACAACTACACTGCAAACCGCTTATTACAACCTGGCAGTTGGCATAGCTTAGAACAAGCAGACAATCCTATGTATTCAGCTGGCACGGGGAGCAGGATATTCTCAGTGCAGAGTTCTTGACTCTGGAACTTATTTCCCCATTGCTCTGACAGCCCTACTTTCTTGACCTTCAAGGCCTGCTACAAGGTCTATTAGCCAGTCTTTCTGTGCGGTATTGGATTGAGTTAGTTAATTGGGAAGGTTTGAGTCTTTGTAGGCCGAAGAGTATTTGATTGATGGCAATGGGTATAACTAAATTACGACATCTCTATTCTTAAAGAAAATTGTCCATTCACCCAGATTTGAAGGACAAATCTATTCTATATTTGTTTCATTGCATACGATAAATTCCTCTTATAAGCCTCCAGTCATTTAATATTCTCACATGTAGTACTGCACTATGAAAATTAAGAAACATTCCATCAGTACAGACTACTAGCAGAGAGACAGCCAACACACACCCCCAACAAAATCTTGGCAGCTTGAACCAAATTGTTCACTCTAGTACTTCAAATGAGTTAATTGCTGGCCAGCTGAAGTCAGAACTGCCTATCTGACATTTCAGCATGTTGAAAAGTCAAAATCACAGTGAGAATGTAATAGTAGGGATAACAGTGAATGATGCATTATGCATGTTACAAAGACATTTCATTTCCTGGTTAAGCTTGCCACATATACAGTATCTGTACAGCTTACTAATTCAGAGCTGTGTGTTTCAAAACACAGAACTGGCTTTCTAACATTGAAGCAATTCAGACAAAGACTGGCATGAATTAATTCATCTCGCTCAAAATATATATCACTTTGTCAAGATTCTAAAGTTAGGTTTCCTGGGTGCTTCCTATTGGCATTTTTAACCCCGTATAAGACCAGGCCCCTTTTTTATTCCTCGTACACGGAATTTGAGTGTGAAAAGAAAACAGAGCAAGATTCAAAATGTATACATACAGCTCTTTTGGTTCACAAGTTGCACATACATTGAGAAGGGGAAAAAAACCCATCAGTTTATTCAGAAATGTTCATGAACTACTCCTTCTTACCTGTGCTATTAAATGACACCTATCTATCTATACATGGTTTAATGTATATTAAACAATCTTTTGGGTCATGTAAAACAATCTTTGAGCAGGTGTTTTAAAATTAACAGGACAAACAATTTAGTGTTTATCTTTAAATTATATCTGCATTAAAAATTTCCAGTTAGTAACAAAATAAAATCTGATATGGGCTATCAAAGTCAAAAATACAGGCTGACAGAGACATGCAATGAAATTAAACAAAAAACTCACTACACTGACTTTTTGGGACTATATACAATGAATATTAAACAAATATATTAAGTACCTTTGCATTTCATTCGCAACTGTATCTAGTGACTTAAAACATTGTGAGCTAGTAACATATGAATCAACTGACACTCATTAAAAAAAGTTAAGCCATACAAGAAATGCTAATGTATGCCTTGTAGAGCTCCCCAAGCTGTTGAGTCAATACAATGTAATTGTGGAAATGAAATAAATCCCTATCAGATATGCAAAACTGTTCCAAAGCCCTCACCTGACATGAATACCAATTGACATACCTGAGCTATGAGATAATGCTACACCCCAGCATTTCATTACCATGCTAAAATGTTAATCACATCTCAAAATAAAAACAACACTTTCATTTCACTGTTAAAATCAGAATTTGGGAATTAAATAAAAAAAGTTACTGCCTTAACATACATTTTCCTGCAGTAGATATGTGATTATGGCTGAAAACCAAGGCTTAATACCGCTAATTGCTCATTCTGGCCAATGATTAATTCCATTAGTAACTCAAGTGGTTGCTCATATATGCTAGTGGCTCTTACCCTTCACACACTGTCATCTGCATAACCTTCAAGAGTGACAAAAAAGGGGGGGAGAGAAGCATTGGGGAAGTCTTTATTATAGCAGCTTTAATTTAAATCCTAAACATTTAATAGCTGTAACAAATGTGTTTTATTTCAGTGATCCAGGTACCATGATAAGCCAGGCAGATAAAGACAATTTTAAATAAAAATAGTAGGGGCGACCCCTGAAAATCTGGGACATTTGAGAAAAACAATGTGATGGCAAAAGCTCCGATGATCCTGGGTGCCACCTGGATTTCCCCACCTGATCATTAACTCCTTGCTCACATTCGCCTCGGCACCCAGCTGTTCGAAGGCGATTCAAACGTTGCCAGGACTTTCCCTGGCACCGGCCGAAGGCTGCGAATGGCCAACTCGTTACATTTTCGGACGCTCCGATGAAACCGGGGGCGCGAGGGAAAGATTCAAGGGGTCGGACGAGCTCGGCCGGAGACAAGGGGGACGCCGCGGGAAATCGCCGCGGAGCGGAGGCGATGGGGCTCTCCAAGCGCGGCTGGGGACCGCGCCGGGCGGGACCGAACGCCCCAGCCCCGCTCACGGCCGGAGCCGGCGGCGCAGCCGGGGACCCCGCTCGCGGCCGGCGGCGGCCCCTGCCCTCCCTTCGCCGCAGCAGCCGTGCTCGCTCCGCCCCGCCGCCCCCCTCCAGCGGCGCCCCCGGCCCCCGGCCCGGCGGGGCC
>ML675650.1:8866220-8945309 GCA_007922155.1 Mesoclemmys tuberculata
CGCTGCGGCAGCCGGGCTGTGCGCGCCGCTCCCCCCGGCCCGCGCCCTCTGCCGCCGCCCTCCGGCGGGCCCGGCTCGCTGCGGCCCCGCCACACGCGCCCGCGGGGGCAGGGCTCGCTGCGCGGCCGGGCGGAGCGGAGCAGCCGCGCACGTTGCACCCGCAGCCTCCCGCACGGCTCTTCTGAGCCGCCAGCCCGCCTCCCTCCGTCCCTCCCTCGGCAGGGGAGGCCGGGCCGCAGGCCGGGCCCGGGGGACAGGTAGCTGGTGCTCTTCCATGCTGGGGCGAAAGCCTGAGGCCGGCGCTGGCCGGGATGCGAGAAGGAAGATGGGGCACCTCTGAGTACCGAGGAATGCCCGGGCCAGGGCCAGAAAGGGTGTAAGGAACAGAGCAGGGGGTGGGCGGCTGTTAGCGGGGACTGGGTTTCACACCTGGCTCGTACACGACCTGCACAGTGCCTGGCCAGAAGGGACCCCTGCTCCCCGCTCTGTCTGCATCCAGCTGTTGGCTCTTGTTTTGTAATTAAGGTACAAGGGCGCCCTCCCCCCTGCTACTTACAGGGATGGTCCAGACGTAGGTGCCCACTTCGGCATCCCAACCTCACTGGAGGAGAGCTAGCTGGGTGTGTGTCCTCAAGCTGCAATCACACATGGTGATTGCACCACCCTTCTTTGTTCTGTAGCTGTGTTTGTACAGCACCTGCAATGGGGGTGCTGGGGTGGAGTTCTTAGGTGTTATGGTAATACAAAATCAACTCAATGGCAGCGTAAGAGTACATTGTGGGCAAGACTGTTCCTTTAGGCCCAGCCCTGAGGAAGGGGTACTTGAACAGCGCCAGCCCCAAAGGCACCTTGACTCATACACGCCTCTCAGTAGCAGTTCCTTCCCTGCTTTCTTCCTGCTGCAGGGCATGGGGTAGGAACTTGCCGATAGCACCTATGGGCAGCAAATTACATCTCTCCCCCGTCACCTCCATATACACAGGCTGGCTCACCTGTGCTGCCCAGGGACTAGGAAAGGTAGAACCAAGCTCCTGACCCTCTGTGGCCACCTGAATGTGACAGGGACAAAGTGGGTACAAGTCCCTGCCTACTCCTTTCCGCCTGGTTCAGAGATTGAGAGAGCTGACACAGCTTTATAAGGGGAGGTCTCACTCTCCCTTACTCCCGGGCAGAGCTGGGTAGGCCAAGTTACGACAAGTGCATAGACACAAGAGGATCACGGCCAAAGGTGGTATTGAGGAAAGATAGAGAAGAAACATCAATCACTATTGCCACCTATCATGACTGTAGTACAAGCCTTGCAAGATTTGGTGTTTTTCTTCACGCTGCAGCAGCTGGAATAATAGAATCTCAGTTTTCATTTAAAAAAAATGGTAGTAACTTTCTAGCCTGGGTGGTTAGAAAGAAAAGCTGGAAAACGTGATGTGAGTGGGCCCTAACAAAGGCTCCAAAACCAGAAGGTGAATAAAAAGAACCAATTTTTTTTAACAAAGGGGAGTTTTAAGCCAATTGCATATTTGTAGGGGGCCTGATTCATGAACGTTTGGCGTTAGCAATACTGTACCCTAAAGGAAATTGTGACCTTCACAAGAGCTGAAGATGCTTCAACTCCAAAACGATTAACACACATTTCTGAATCTTCATGAGAGCAGCTTTTTTCACCCCTCCGCTCCACCTTACTGCCCCTATACTAAATTAGATTTAATTGTATAAGTACAACATGGAGTTCTGTTTTATTAGCAGAAGCACTATAGCAAGAAACCCTAATGCTGTTTTGATTTTTTACTTCTTCTTACAGCAGGGATATGTTTAATTAGTATTAATGAGGCAGGGCACAGATAATACACCACAGAGGAAATCAAGCGATATTTCATCACATACGTTTTAAATGAGTTTTGCCTATTGCTTGTAATTTGCATTTTTAACGGTTACAACAGCAGAAGGAAATTATGGCTTAAAACATTGGTTTTAAATACATTTTGCAAATGTTAGATAACAGCTGTAGCTGAATCTAAAGGCAGGAAGAAGAGATGACTCTTTGCCAGATTGTAACCAATGCTAACTTTTTCTTCGAAAGCAATGGGAAATTTTGCCTGACAACTGATGGAGGAGATCAGTGCACTTTGTCCCAACAGGGCCGTGGAAGGTCAGAAGTAGATATAACATCTGCAAAATTAGTCCAGTTGTCAGTAAGGGCAGGTTTTTGGGTTTTTTTTTTTAATATTTAAAGTGACATTTCCCCACCCCTGATTCTACAGAAGCCTCATGTCTGCTTTTGGTGCTCCATGGTTTCGGCAAGGATGTGACACTATCCATAGCATCATTCCCCATCAAAACCAGCAGGCATTGTACAGGCCAAGATAATGCTGACTTGCAAGAAACATTGGTTTTCTTTATTCTGCTTATGCTTTTGGAAAGGGACTTTGAGACTTCCAGCCTGCACGTGGAGGGAGGCAGGCTGGGGCAGTACTATGGATCGTGTGCTTGAATGCCCTTAAGGCTCATCCTCTGCTGGATGTTCTTGGGGATACTGGGACATCTGCAAATTTGGAGAATCACGCCCAGCTGCCCATTGGAATTTTCCCATCCCTATACATTTTGCTTGTGGTAGGATATTCCCAGCAAAGGGCTTCCTTTTAAACACAAAGAATGCTTACTGCCACTCACTTTCTCTCTGCCTCATCAGTGGACCTAGACCATAATCTGCCTGTCCTCAGCTGGGTCCAACAGCTGTGTCCTCAGCCAGAGGTGGAAACTGGAGTGGTATTCCTGACTGAGGAACAAAGATTTCCTTGACTTGGGCAAGGTGAAAGACAGAGGAAAGAATGGCAAAGGAAGTAAGAGATGAGTGAAGGGGCAAAGCAGGAAGTGATCTCGCTGTTTCCTCCCTTCTGGCAGTTAGTAGCCCTCACTGCCATGGTGGGAGGTTGAAGTTTTGAAGTGAACAGGAGTCCTCCCTTCAGGAATAATGGAAACCGTTAACGATACTCTGGAGCCCTGTTTCAGGGAAGCACATTTTATTCACATGTGCAATGATTACACTAAGAATGTGGCTTCTGTTTTGAATGACTCTGCTGGTCAGAAAGGCATTATCCTTCAAATAGGGAATATGGTGGGAACGTCTCAAAGGAAGAAATTCTGTCACTGCAACTTTTATGGGGCCCATACTGGGCTGAATACCCATGGAAGTAAAAAATGCTGTATTCATGACTCATGGTTATGGAAGATGCTCTAGGCAGGGTAGCAAAGTTCTGCAGTTTTCATGGTAGCCAGTGAGGTTCCATTTTGCAAGAATGTATTTTTAGTCAAGCTTGCAGAAGAGTGGATCTCAAACTTAGTGGGGGGCACATAACACCCACAAAGACTACTGTGGCCTTCATGGTGATGCAGCTGTGGTAAAGATGCTGGGGGGAAGGGGTTTATTCTTGGTTTACTTCTCAGTAACAATCAGGTGACCTCTTTTCTCATGTGGTCTCCCCTTATAAAAGGAAAGGAAATGGAGGGCTGAAATGTGATGCTGTATCTGGTAATGACCATCCTCAATTTTCAGTGAAGAAAAGGAAGAGGTTTTTCTTGTAAGGCAGATTAAGTGTCTTAAATTAGCTGCCAGTAATGTGGAGATTAGAATCATTCCCCCCATTCAGAATGCTATCCTGATAATTTGAATGAAGGAATACACAGATTGGCAGTACTATGTATCTGAAAGGAAAATGGAACTCTTTTGTATTCTCTGTGCGTTCCCTAAGACCCCACTGAATTCAGTGATCCTGTCAGTTAGTTAGCATAAAGAACTGTGAGAAAGCTGGAGGTCACATTCATAAATGCTTTATATTCAATACAAGGGTGGAATGCTTAATAATTACAGAGAAGCAGTATGGTCTGGTGGAGACAGAACAGGTGTAGGACGAAGGAGCCCTGCTCTTGGCTCTTTCATTAACCTACTGTATGACTGAAGCAAAGGCACGTTCTCTTCTTGTCTATTTAGATAGTAAAAGACTGTCCCTGCCCGAAGATCTTACAATGTGTTTGTACAGCTCCTACACCCCCTGAGGCCTGAGTCTTGATTGGGTCTCTACGTGCTGTCCTAATCATTTTAATTTCTGCATTCCTCAGATGGCTAAAAGGCTCGCTTATAAATATATCCACCGTACTGCATGTTTGTGTATCACATAAAGCCTGATCATGCCACTGGTGATGCAAAGGCCCATTGGCTTCAGTGAGACTGCTACCTGTGAGAGTAATGTCCTGACATTGGCCCCACGCTACTTTATCAACCATCAATTTACAAACCCCCAACCTAATCTTGGTACTACTTTCTACAGCATGTGGATATGTAAATAGCCCTATCAGAGTGGATGACTAGCCCTGGTGGGATCTCACCGAATGACATTACTTTAATCTGCACTTGACAGCAACATGAAATCATTTATTCCATGCTTCAGCTGTGGAAGTGCCACCCTTCAGCCCTCAGCTGTGCCCCTCCCCCAAAACAAACCAGCCAACCTACCCTAAGAAACCTATAGCACACGTGATGTGGCACAAGAAGAGTTTTTACTGCACCTTCGTTGGGAACAGTTGCATACCTCACTCATGGCACTTCCTCATTTTGGGTAATGCACTCATCGCAAATCCCTGGGACTACAGTTTAATATAAAGCGCTGCACAATTCTAGCCCAGCCCTACATCTCTGCTCTCACTTCTTCTAGGCTACCTCTGCCGCGCAGTAGCTTCTTCTGTTTCCTTCTCCCAGTGTGGACTCTCTTTTCATGCCCTTCACCTACAATTTTCCATTCAAACTACAACCTCCCTCTCATCCTTCCAATCTCTCTTTCAAGGGGCCTCTTGCCAGAGGCCATCCTATGCTGATGTCACTGATGGTGTGTCTCAATCTTCACTCTCCTTGTCCAAAGTATCATACTTGTCTGAACTAGGTCTGCAAGCTGTCTGGGCCAAGGAGTATATTTGTGGGAGAGTTTTGAGTTACCACCTGCATAGACATACAGCATATAAACACAACAGCATATCACACCACACATTCTACACATATTATCACTAACTTGGGCAAGATGTTCACAAACTTCAATATTTCACCAGTTATGTACACTCATACATTGTTCCTCTGTCTAAACAGCTCACAAGAGAGAAGGGTTTTTTTTTTAAAAAAGATAGAAAACCTCAGTAATTTCTTCTCTACAGTATATAAAATATATTACAATAATGTTATGTTTGTGGACTTATCCAAAGCCCAATGAAAGTCTTTCTGTGGTCTTTGGATCAGGTCCTCACTGAGAAACAGATGGTGGATTTTAGTCAATACTGTAATCACTGGTCTGGTGGAGGAAGAAGACAAGATGTAGTGTAAAGTGGTCTACAGGGGATAAAGCAACATTGTTCTGCCGCAGCTAAAGTGTGATATGATTTACAGGGTAAAAGCAAATTCTGCAGACTGCTTCTTCTGCCCATTCAGGAAATGCTTTTTTCACTTACTCTCAACCCCCTCCCACCCCAGATTTTTGATATTTGAAATTGCTGCAGTACAGACAGAGTCATAACTCCCCACTATGCAGGCAAAATGAAAACAGTTTGTCACCATGATCATAAACTTTTGTAGACGAGGGGGACGAGAACTAGGGATTATAGATATATTTAAAGCAATTAGTTACAAAGGAGGGATTTGAAAGATGAGGGAATGTTAATCTGACAAGTGGGAGAGGTAAAATCTTATGGGACCAGCTCCTGTTGGTGAAAGAGACAAGTTTATGATCCTACACAGAGGTCTTCTTCAGGTCCGGGAAAGGCAAGTGCTCGTCTAAGGCATGCTCTACACTGAAAGTTCGGTCAGCTCAGCTATATCACCCAGGAGTATGAAAAATCTACACCTGAGTGGTGTAGTTAAGATGCTGACACCCCCACGGCTCCCCCCACTCTCCCTGAGGACTCCCCCACAGAGATTCATGGGTCCTTTCCATGCCTATCACCCCATGTGGTGTTCCTCACCCCGTGCACTAAATAACCCAATAGCTCTGTGGGTGAAATCAGACAATCAATACAGCCTAGAATGAACTGTTGAGGAAAAATAATAAAAGACAAAACCCTATCACCTGTGGGTAAACACTTCTCACAAAAACAAACAAGCAAACAAAACCCACTCCATGTCTGACTTTAGTTCTTATCCTCAAAGGAAACTTGCACAACACCTTCAAAAGATTAGCTTAAATTCATAACTTTGCTAGACACTAAAAAATCATGGACTCAAAAACAATAGCTTTAGGGCTCATTACAACAATGCCTAACCCACCGACCCTCCTTTGTCTTATGACTGCAAGGTGTTAACGGCCCACTTCACCTTAAATGGTCTCTTGCAGCATGTGTTAATTCATTTGCTTAACAGTTTGTTCCACTTTATATTTAGCTGTGACAATCTGGGCTTGTCTATATTTGAAATGCACTGTAGGGTGTCAGTATAGACCCTACCTACATGGACAGTAGAGGGAAAACTGGCAGGATTTAATTCCAGAATGTGGAACGAGAAAGAAAGTATATTATACACAATAAGAAAATGCAAGGCTGAGCAACAGGGAGGTTATCAAGTCAAGAGCAGTGACTGACATAGAAAGGAGAAAGCGGGAGAACACATGTGCCATGAGATGGGAGGTGGGGCAGAGGAAGAGTTTATTTTATGCTATTTAATTTTGGGATGGTGGTAGGGCATCTACAAAGGTGGACCAGAGACAAGTGGAGATGTGAGACTGAATGGAAGGGAAGAACATAGAGTGGAGAGGTAGATAGGCAATAGCTGAAGCAGCGTGATCAGATAAAGTTGGCCAAGGATAGAGTGCAGACAGAGAAGAGGAAAGGGTCAAGTATCCCTTAAGCATACAGCATTCCTTAACAGATACTGATAGAATGGGGGGGCAGAGGAGAAGGGGACATAGAAAGAAACTAGAGGTAGGCCTTTAACATAATGCACGTGACTGCACAAAAGGCCATTCAGACAACATTTTAGGTGGATGACCTCTTATTTCCACTTCTAGACCAGCATTTCTCAAATGCGGCCACCAGGGGGTCTTCCTGCAGCCACGACAATCTCCTGGGCAGAGATGGGGAGGGGGCAAAACGGCACCCCTCCCTGCAGCACCCAGGGACTTCAGGGGTACCCTGGGTAGCAAGGCTGGTCTTACTAGGCGCCACGGTTGGGGCACCAAAATACAACTGTACATTATTTTTATTACTGAGTCTGCAAAAACCCCTACAGAAATAAATTACCGTGATTTTGAGATGTAGAAGTTAATTATTTTTAAACAATTTGTCAGCGTGGCCACCGGCAAGAGTTGGCGGCTGCATTCTAAGGCCTCCCCAAAAATGTCTTGTGAGAACCCCTGCTGTAGAGGCATGATTCAGCTTTACATTGCACAGAGAGAGGGTAATGCTACCGGCTATGCTACAGGACCTGGCTTCTCCACACGGAAGGGAGAAGGTACTTATTTCACTAACGAGATACGGTCTATTAGATTGGAGAAAGACGAGACCTCAAAACCTTTCGTATCCAAGAGAATTCTTACATTTGCTTCCACCAACTCTGCAAATAAAGACTTAGGGCTTGACCCTGCAAGCCCCCCACAGGTTTAAATAGTAGTATCGTCTGTAAGCTATTAGTCAAAGAATCATCTACTGATAATTGAATTTTTGTCCTTATCATAATCAAAGGATAATTTTGACTCATCAACATCAGCAGGCACAATGTTGCTGACCTTGGCCATAACGGGAAAGACACCACAAGGACTGACTGATTCTATATTTAAGTATTTAAAGATGGACAGAAAGACCCTTAATATCACATTTTTAAAGCGCTAAGCCATATTACTAGCCTTTTCTGGCTCCATGCTGCTCAAGTCTTAAGGAGACATTCTGGCAACTCTAATATCTTTAAAAAACTCCTGAATTTTATGTATTGAAATACAAACTTTCAGAAGTTAAGCAGTCTGCCGTATGAAGGGTACGTGCTAGGAAGGTTCAAGGTAGTCTCAACTCTCACAATGACATTGGAATGGTCATAAGCACTATACATGGCATTGGCTGCAAGAGAAGACTGATCGAACTGGAATAATTAAGTGAGGAAACAGTCTACCTAGGCTCTTTAGTATGTCTGAGGAAACTGAATAATAGTCAGAAAATAAGTTCTTTGTAACATGATGCTTTTCCCAACACTATTATGATCAAGAAAAACAAACAACTCTTTTCTTGAACTGCAGTGGAAAGAATCCCATTGACGTCAGAGGGTTTTGGATCAGGCCCTTGTTGCATAAGCACAGCTGCTCACCTAATTAAGTAGAAGATGGAAATCTTAGATTCACTGTGCTTTCAGCTAATAAGTGAAATCATGCAAAGTGTCACTATAATGATACATTGAGACTAGCGTCTGATTGTAGACCTAATTAAAAAAAAACACTGCAATCTATACGGAAACCTAGCTCTGCACTGCCAAACACTTCTTGCATTTTGATATCTCACTAGAATACATTCTAAGTGGGCAATGTTATTTCGGTATGAAGCCAGGTGGATACATTTTACACACAAGCATGACAGAATGACAGTTTTGTTACTTACCTTGGACAGTTCCCAAGCTAAGGCACAAAATTACAATGCCAGAGGTCAAACGCAATGGCTGTAATAGCTTTCAGCAACTCACATTGCTTTCAGTTCCCCTACCATTGCTCAATACATGCCAAAATACTTATTCATTAGCAATTAGCAAAGGGCATAATTGTACGTGAATACTTAGCTTTTGCACTCTTCTGAGCAATCCAATAAATAAGCCAGATTTCTCTCCATTACATGAGTCTAGCCCCATTGGCTTTAGGATGTATGTGGCTGCAACTAGTGTAACATAGGAGAATTTGGCTTATGGAGCATAATAATTACAACTGGTAGGAGCCAATTGGGGATGGCTTTAGCAACATTAAAATAGATTAATTTGCTCTCTGAAATTGACCCATACTCTGCCTTTGGTTTTTTTAAACCCAGAACACTCATGGACTTTGTTAAAGTCCATGCCTGTAATGATAGCAAGATGTGACTCTAAATAGGGCAAAAAAACCCTACACCACACATGCAGGTCTGAATTTTAAGAGTACCAGGGATTTGGGGTGCCTAACCAGAAACACCTGAAAGACTGAGAATCCACTCCCTGAAAATCAGGCCCCTTTAAGATGTCTCAAACTGAGCATCCAAAATATTGGCTCACCTGAAGTCACTGGTCACCTTAAGTTTTAGGCCATACTGTCTAAAAGTCAGGTCCCTCCCTCTTTTCCCTGTTCTTTAGTTTTGTTGTACCAGCTGCCCAGCCAAGTGAATGAAACTTCCCCAAGTTTGTGGGACTAATTCTGATCTCCTACTGGTGTAGGTCAGGGTGAAAGCAGATTCAGGACTTGTGTCTTTGGTAACTATTCTGGCAATAAAGCAGAAGCAATCGGTTCAATAGTTAGGGCAGTAGCCTGGAAAGCGTGGGTTCAGGTCTTTGCTCTGCTGCAGTAGTACGTCTGAGTGACTTTGAGCAAGTCAAATAGCTACAGTTCCCCCCTGTAAAATGGAGATAATTGCACTTCCCTACCTCATAAGGATGTTGTAAGGATACATACATGAACAACTGTAAGGGAATCAGATACTATGGTAAAGGAGGCCCCATAAGTACTTAAAGGTAAAGTATCATGGTGAGTGTACTTGGTCCCTTCATTGGTTTATTAAAATATGAGGCTGCACAATAAAGCCATCTCTACACTCGTTCTCTACCACCACATGTAGCGTACTTGTGGCATAGACTACATGTAGCTATACACTGCAGTGAAAGACAGGCTGCGTCCACGTTCATGGCAGCGTGTAGGGTACGTGCTGCAGTGAAAGGCTCTGGTAGGGAGGAGGCAATGAGGAAAGACTGGCAACTTCAGGAACTGCCAGAGCTTTTCACTGCAGCAGAAAGGCTCTGGCTGCTCCCTGCAGCCGTGCATTACACTGCTAAAAATAGCAGTGCAGAAATGGGAGGCACTGCTTGATCGTGTAGAGAACTGTGTAGGGTACATACCCTAAGGCAGTGGTTCTCAAACCTATTTGATGTGCCTCCCGCTTCTTTGTGTCTGTTGTCGTTTATGCCCCCACCACCAAAATACATATACCAGTTTAAAAAAAAAAATCAAAATCAAATCAAAACATGCAACTAAATATTACAAACAGTAAGTCATGGATTCAAACAGAGCCAATGATCCATTCTAAGAAGAGCAAAAGTAAAACTGTGATTATGGCCAATGCCTAAAATTAAATGTGCACAACATATCGTAGCAAACAGATTAACCTACAGAAGGCAACGACTTTGTATAAGCTTAACAGAAGTCCCTCAAAATGCACAGCGCCATCTAGAGTCAAGTGCATAGCATTATCTGAGGACCTGATACGTGGGAGGAATCCGCTTTGCAAAATTATTCATTGCTGTGGGTAAAATGTGCACAGTAAGGGTTTTTTTGTCCTAAAGCGTCTCATCCCTCCCCTGAATACATTCCATGCCTCCCGGGGGGCCTGCCCCACAGTTCGAGAACCTCTGCCCTTAGGTTCTTGCATGTCTTTATCCTTCTTGCGTAAGCAGTACCAACTACACTGCAATTTATATCTGCACTGGCGTTGTGTGCATTGTTTGTACTCTACACGCTGCCATAAGCGTAGACCACCACAACATTTGTTGAGAACCCCTGACAAAATTTTCCTAAAACACTTAGTTAACTTTAGGAAAAACAAATAAATGTGCACATAGATATGTCAAAATCATGGTAATTTGTGTCAGGTTCTTTGGCAGACTCAAAAATAATGTACAGTTGTATTTTGGTGCCCCAACCCCCATTGAGTCCCCTGGCACTCCACATATCCCCCCTGGCCTCCCCATCAGCCCCTCAGGTCCCATGGCTTTCCCCCCAGTTGCCCCTTCCATTGCCCCAAACTCCTTTCTGCAGCCTGGCACACCAGGTCCACCCCACTCCTTGCCTCAGGACCACAGCATCCAGAAAGGCCAGCCCAACTGAAGTCCTGCCACCCTGGGCTGAAACCCAGACTGGAGCCCCATGGTTGGAGTCAGGGGGAGTCAGAGGTGGGCTGAAGCCCAAAGCCTTGCTACGCCAGGGGGCTGAAGTCTGCCACTGACATTTCATGGCAAATATGTGTCGGGGGGGGGGACAGATGCCCTCCCCCAGAGCCTCTTAACGCTGCAGGGAGGGGCCACTGCTTCACTCCCTCCCCACTCTGTGCCCAGGGGGTTGTGGATGAAGGAAAACCACCTGGTGGTCGCATGCGGCCATGGTGGCTGCATTTGAGAAATACTGGTGTAGACATAGATTAAGATTATCACTGAACCTCTCCAGAACAGCTTATCAGAGGTGTGGTCCCTGGAAAGTATGGTTTACTTCCAAGGATATCCACTGTAGCACAGCCAAAATTGTGGCCTAAAAGCATAGTCTGAACTGCCTGCTCTAATTTATGCACATCTCTTGAAAGGCAATACAATCCATGGGCAAGGATATTAGCTATAACTGGAGCTCCGATTCCCTACAACCTACCTATGGACTAGACATTGCTACAAAAATCTGCTACTGAAATTACATGTTGTCCACAATCATAGCCTCCCAACCCCTTGTAAAGCAAGTGTTTTGGGGGAAGAAGAGAACGGCATACACAGATATCAGTTCTTTCCCATTAAGCAGTAACGAGGGTGGAAAGATAAAGAAAACAGCTGCAGTTTATACCACCCACACACAATCTCCTTTTTGAACTACAGCTACAAGGCAGTCTCAACTAGTAGAGACCATGTTATTCTAACATCACCACCAAAAAGCATTATAGGTATGTAATACGTGATTGAAGCAGATCAAGAAAGTAATGTTTTGCAATAAGATTTATTTTTCTTTAACAATCTTCATAAACTGTGTTTTGGCTCATAGGCTTCATTTGCTGACCCTGAAGATGTTAGATGTAGCCACTGTTCACGAGGGTCATGTTTTAACTGTGTCTAAAAGAAAATGGCTCAGCCTTGTGACTAAAATCAAGGGTAGTAACAGTTTAATATCTGATACTGTATAGCTTCTCTTGAGGGCTTCTCCATTGTCCTTGGCAGGGAATGGATGTGGTGATCTACAGGTCTCTGTTATCTTCATGCTGATATTGCTGTGTTTGATTAGCCTGCACAGAAGTTCCATTGACTTGAATGGGAATTGCATGTGCATAACCCAGAGCAGTGGTTCTTAAACTTATTTGATTACGCCCCTCATTCTTTGTGTCTGTAGAAGTTTATGGCGCCCCACCGCCACACAAGTCTATATACCAGTTTGATCTTTTTTTAAAAAACATGCAACGCTCACTAAATACTAACAACAGTGGAATTGATTCAGACAGGGCCAATGATCCATTATAAGAAGAGCAAAACCAAAACTCTGATTATGGTCAATGTCTAAAATTAAATGTGCACACCATATTGTAGCAAATAGATTAACCTACAGAAGGCAACCACTTTGTATAACCTTAACAGAAATCCCTCAAAATGCACAGCGCCATCTAGAGTCAAGTGCATAGCATCATCTGAGGACCTGATATGTGGGAGGAATCTGCCTTGCAAATTATTCATTGCTGTAGGTAAAATGTTCACAGTAAGGGTTTTTTTTGTCCTAAAGCATCTCATCCCTCCCCTGAATACATTCCATGCCTCCCGGGGGCCCCACCCCTCCAGTTTGAGAACCTCTGACTCAGTGCACAATTTGGTCCTCTGATCTTAGGTTTCATTTAGCCAAAAGGAACTGTATGGCCCAAGTCTTCAGTAGGTATAAATCAACAACTGATCTCAATGGAGATATGCTGATTTTATACCAGCCAAGCAACTAACCTCTATGGTTACTATTTAAAAATGCTCTGGGTATATCTATATCCTCCTTTTTCTGGCTTTATCTAAATGGGGCATATTTGTGCTTTTTTGCATCATCATCATCTTCGGTCATTTCACTGTTCAACAGCAGCAAGGGGAGTTGTGTTAGGGATTCAACAGGATTGGGTCTGCCTCTCTCAGCAAATTGCAGCTTAGAGAAGATGCTGCCTGTTTCGTACTCTAGCACTTAAACTAGTTCCATTCTGTAGTCTGTAGTTACAGTCTGTAGTCTCAAATGTCACCATGCAATAGATGAAGCTCTGCTAGAGCGTGCAACTTTTGAGAATGAAAATTTCAGCTTTGCATAACTGGCTCTGATGGATTTTGGTTTATTTGCATGCCAGTAAGGGTGCTATAATGTTCTTTATTAAGTTCCCTGTACCAGCCTTTTACTGATTTTGTTCACAGAGCTTCACTGATAACACTGAGTCAGCCTTCCTATTACAAAGCTCTGCCAATGTCATTAAACTTTTCCCTTTGGTGTGCATAAGATCATTTCATTAAGTGAGATTTTTTTTTTTAAAACCAGGAGGAAAAATATTAGCTCTCATTCCTTTATGTTTCTATACATTTCCTAATATGGGAAGCACTTCTTTGTAATTCCACAAAATTTTGTCTAATCTGTTTAGATTTGTGGCTATTTTACTGCTTCTAATGTGAAGATATTTGAAGCCACAAGGAGCTCAGGAATTTATACAGACTCTAAGTCACTTGTGAGTCAAGACATGAATGTTTCACGTGTATTGATATCAATAGGCATTGAACACAAGTCCTGACGTCGCCAATTCCCACGGACTTCAGTCATTTATTTCGCACCCCCCTCCCATCTTTTATTCATTTCTTAAAAATTTTGAACACAACTGTACGTGCTCATACCATACCTTCAATTCACAGCAGGAACATAAACAAAGAACTGCCCAGGAATATATCCACCTCTAGCCATGCCCCTCCAACAGCAGAGAGTGCCCAGCACATCTCAGAGAGTGATCAGCATCTTGCAAGCCTGAGCCCGGAGGCTCAGAGCGCTGTGTGAATATAACGTGGCTCTCTGTCTATGCTCCTTCCCTACGGTACTGAGCTCTTCCACCATCTGATCTTTTCTAGTGTTTAAAGGGACTGTCAACACTAGGGACCACAGATCAGGTCCAGAAGATGAGAGTGTGCTGAGGGAGGTCTACAGAAGAGGAGCTGTAGGGGTGAGGGGTAGGATCTCATAAATGGATTCAAACAAGCTAGCTAAAGCCTAGTTTTGCTATGAACTGCTGAAAAACATTTTGCTGGGCAGCAACAGACGTGGCCCTTGTTTGAGACCACCTTAAGAGTCGCCTGTTGTTTCAAAGTTCCAATCTGTGTTGCTATCGCCTCTGCTAGAATTCAAACATTTCAGTCCTATCTTCATAAAACCAGTCCTTCTAAATCCCACTGTTGCATCAGGTCTTGAAATGTTTGGGGAAGGGCTCACCTGTTGCCGGTCTGAGTAGAATGCAACTTATACTGATAAACTATTCCTGCCCAGGAAAATGCTATCATCACACAGTGGAAAACGTAGGCGCTCTCACCTAGTATTGGTTTCCATAGAGCATGAATCCATAACTTCCTGACAAGTAGAGGGTGATTATAAACTTACCATCCCAGTCACTGTTGTTTCAGGAATTTCACATGAGCATGATCCTCTTCGTTCCTTAGGTAACACAGCCATTCCTTTCACTCCTACAAAAAGTCAGTGAGAATACACTTATTTAGATGTTGTCTGGTTTTGTTTGGATTCCGTGCTTGCTTTGTTTGACTGACATGTTACAGTTGGCTCAATGTTTTGTTAATATTTTTAAAGGAGAACAGAATAGGTAAAAACTATTCTCAATAAATCGATATTATTAGGGCTTGTTTTTAATTGCCAAATACCAATAAAACCAACCCCAATACCAAAAAAAGTGAAGTCACTGTTTATCCAAAAACCTCAGGAAAGATACCAGAAACAATTCTACACAAAGCAGTAATGTAGATGATGGGGTGTTTTCTAAAGTGCACTAAGGTGTTGCATATTAATTGATCTGTATAGACCCTTCTAATGGTTCTCTAGTGTCCTTTCATGTGGTGCTGTTTGAAACCATGCACGAGGGAACAATACAAAGATTACTTATTACATTATATGCAAAACAATCCTCCCAACCTTTCCCCCCATTTTTGGACATCTGCATAAAACTCAAATGGCTAAAAATAAACCCTGAAAAATGAAAATAATCCTCCAAAACAGAAACCTAAAGATTTTCTTACATTTATAAATAGCTTTGCCCATCACTGCAATACAGCCACCTCTGGGGCACAATACAGCAGCTCTTTAATAGTGCAAGATGCTATCCAACAGTTAAGGGTAGGAAAAGGAGAATTCTAGATCTAATTCAAGCTGAAGAGACTCGTCTTCTAGGTAGAGTGCAAATTAGTTCTACTGCAATTTGACCAAGGCTCCAGGGTTAGCAACTTTGTCTGAAGTGCCATAGTCAAGACATATCCCCTGATTCTCATTTATGCTGCTTTGGCTGTGCAAAGAAGGGGCCTTAGGATAAAGATATCAGGCACTTAATTTTTATAACTTATCCAAAATATAGCACACTGGACTATCCAATGCCCCACAATACTACACTAGGCATTAGCAGAAGATTAACTCCCAGGGAAGTGTGCCCCCTACTGCACCAAGCATCCCACTTCTCGGAGAACCTTTAAGTTTCCTTAGGACTCCCATCCAAAAGTGAGCTAGCGTCAGCCCGACTTTGCTAGCTCTGATGAACGCACAGCTGAAGGGTGCATAGCTGCAAACAGTTTAAAAACACTCCATTTGGAAAAAAATCCATGTTAATATTACATCCAAATCAAATTTAAGGCTAGAAAAAGAAAATAAAGCCCAGAAAATATTTGCCACACAACATAATGAATGCTAATTTCAGCTCCAGGGACAGGCTAGCTCAAGTGCCAACAGTCATATACAGTGGTTTGATTAATTTTATTTTAGACCGAGAGTCATTGACATAAGTAAAGTCCAGCTCAGGTTCAATTATTAAATATTTACTTTGTTGCCAAATGAAGTTAGAGGGTTACATTCTCATCTCAATGCACAAGGATTTAGACAAGTAACTTGCAGTGGTGTTTATATCGTGTACACATGTAAATTGCCAGGCACAGAGATGAGACTATACCCAAGAGCGTCATGCACTTGTGCAGATGGTGGAAGCATATTGTACACTTGCTAAATTTTACCTACATACTTGGTGTAAGAAATAATGGTCTAGAGGTTAAAGCAGGGAGTTCTATGCCTGACTTGAACCACTATCTCACTGTGAGACACTGGGCAACCCAACTTATCTGCTGCTGTTTGGTTTTATTATACTTACCCTTTGAAGAGGATTGTCTGCCTGATGGAAGAAAAACGGTATTCACCCTACTTCTTATATAGAGAAATGTTCCTTTTTAACAGTGCTGATCATGGGATAGCTTAGCACTGAAGGAAGGAAGTATTTACATGTAACACTGATTATTGAGCTTGAACACTTCTCATCTCACTGGTTTTCTGTAGCATGAATAAAATTGGCTGGTGGGTCATCTTTCTTTCATACCAGACACCGTTAGGCGTTGTTTATTATGGGGGAGGATTTTGAAAAGTGCTTCCAGATATTTCACTGCACAAGTCCCATTCACTTTGAAATCGGTGGGATTTGTGCTCTTAAATCCCCATAGGCGCTTCTGAAAAATCTCCCTCTTCTGCCCCCCGTTTCTAATTTGGAACTTGGAGAGCTATGCTTTTCTGTGCACACACTGACATTAATGGCACATGTCCACCTCTCTGGAGAGAGCAAATCCTGCAGGAAACTGGAGCTTTAAAGCCAGTTTTTCCAAGAGCGTTTAGCACCCAGCAGTTCTCGTTTAGGAGCTAAGTAAGTGGACAGAATTTGGAAGCTGCTTGGTGATGAGTGCTTTTAAAAATCTGACCTTTTTGTTGTTGCTTACGATACACTGGGGCCAGATTCTGATCAGTTACACCTCTTAGGACCAACTGTTGCTCTCCCTCAGAGAGAGCGTGATTCTATAGTATCAGCTGTGTCCCTGGCCCTTATGCAGTGGAATGACATCTGTGGCAGAACAGCAGATCTCTGCCATTCAGAAATGGGCCATTTCTGAGACAGGAGGTTCCATTGGGTGGCTTTTGTGTTACAGACAGTGTGGTTTTGTAGTCATACAGGGATTATAGAAAAACCCAAATATATTCCATTCCAGGGTTCTGTCTAAATGGCGACAGGTAGCACCAGTTCATGTTACCATCATTACAGCCAATTTTTAATCCATCTTGCCATCTGACAGCACAGCAAAGATTAAGTAAATCGGGCATAATAGCTGCAGGGCAATTCTACTAGCACGCTCTGGCTCAGAAGCTTTTGATCCATCACTGTGCTTGCTCTTTGCACTTATGTGAAGCAAAGGACTGATTTATTTGTTTCCTTTTATTTGCTGCTGAGTTCAACTGCGAATAGAGTTGGATGGTTGATGGGAGTTCAACAAAAAGGGAGGACGGGATAATACAATGGAAATGAAGTTCAGCTAACAGCATCTCTTCTTAAGAGACGCGTACAGGCAAAGTTGGAGGGAACGGATGCTGCAGTCATTGAAGAGGCTAGCTTTCCACTGCCAGTTAAACAGGGAGATTGAACATGCAGAGAACAGGGGGAGACCCAGATTTGTTTTAAGAAAAAAAGACAGGATGCGTACGTGTTTTGGTATAGAAAGCAGCTGCCCATCTCCTAGGTGGTGCAGCATGCAGTGAGTGAATATACAATATCTGTGCTCAAATTGCTTGCGGGTGCATGTCAAGGTGTAGATCCATTTTAAAGCCCAGAATGATCTGGAACCTATATAGCTGAGCAATTGTCTCTCCTCTATTACTGTGTGAAGCAAACATCCTTGACAGTGGTGTGCTGAGACCACTGCTTATCATCCTGACCAATATTAGCTCATTTTTTTCTTTGTACTCTTCTGTATCCATCTGTTATCTCTTGTATAATATTTAGATTGTAAGCTCTTTGTGGCATGGGCTGTCTTTTGTTCTGGGTGTGTAGCTAACAGTACCTAGGTCCGTGGGTCTTAGTACATGACTAGGGTTTGTGGGTGTTACAGTAAAACTAGTAATAAATCGTACCCCATCACTGCAATTAATCTGTTGGAAGACTTTAGCTGTTGGTTCCTAAAGTTGAATGTTCCATGATCACCACTGTGTTTTTCAGGGGAGACATCCTTTCTTTTCTATCTTATGCGCTTCCCCCAGCAGATCTAGTGGCTTCCATGGTATTTAAGAACTACATGGAAAAAAACCTGTAGTTTTAGCAAATAGCATATCCAACGAGAGCTTAAACTCTGAGACTGCAGCACCAGCTTGCCAGGACGTTAAGTTGTTGGAAAACAAATACCCAGATGCCACCACTAACTTTGGTATAGATTGATTTCAGATGTCAATGTTGCAGCATAGGCCTCTAGAGAAAACCACACCAAAACCAAGACATTTGGTGCAGTCAGCCTCTCAAGGCACAGGTCATAGTGTAAGAACAGCCAGCATAGGGCAGTTTTAGAAGGAAGCACTCTGTTCAAATAGGCTTGTCTACACAGGCTCGACAGAGGCATAGCTATGGTGCTACAGCAGCACCATAGCATAGATGCTTCTTACAGCAACGGAATGGGTTTTCCACTACTGTAGGCAATCCACCTCCCTGAATGGCCGTAGCTATGTCAACGGAAGCATTCTTCCATCCACCTAGCTGCAGCTATGCCAAAGTTAGGTTGGCATAATTATGGTACTCAGAGGTGTGGTTGTTTTTTAAACACCCGGAGCAATGTAGCTGTGTTAATCAAAATTTTAAGATTAGATAAGACCCAATTAATTGGCAGGAACAATCATGCGTCTTGCAGGGAGTGAATCACATGACCTACAGAATCAGGTCTTTTTCATCTCTCTTGAATGACAGACATTTTATCTACTGTTAAGTGTTACGTAGCATAGAAGTTTTGGCGGTCATACAATTCAGTGTGCAGGACCAGAGAATACACCACCATTATTTGCACATGCTTCTGATCTATTGTGGTTGTTTTCAATTTGCTTGGGCCCATCCCTTGTATATCAATTACTCACCGAACTCAGTACTGTCTCAAATGTTAACACAGAGAGTCATTAAAAAAAAAGGAAGAGCCAAAATTTGTGATCATGTCCATCTTGATAGTATCAGACCGAGCCTGAAGCCCTGGAAACCGTAAAGCCACAAAAGAGGTTATGGGAGACTACTTTGAAATTCCTACATTAAACCCTGCAAGAAGAATTAAATAATATTGAGTCCCTTAAAAAACAAAAAAAACCAAACAAATAAAATAACCTATCACTCCTTTCCTGGACAGGAGGAGGTTTTATTTTGTTTGTTTGTTTGTTTTAGGTGCTTCTCCTGAAGCAAGAATAATGACTTGTTTACTTCCAATAAATTGTTCAGTTTATAGATGTTAGTGTGCTGCATAGAGATCTCAGCTGGGTGTGGTCCCTGGTAAACAAGGAGACAAAGTCAGAACTCAAGCTGTGTGGAAGCCTGTTTGTCTAGCTTGTAGCTGTTTTCTTTATTAAAAGGTTTCTTTTTTAAGGGGCTGATTCCATATAAAATGGCTGGAGGGTGCTCTTTGTTTTGGTAGTTTGCCGATGTGGGTGTCTCTCTGACATTAAGACTACCAATGTGTTTTCCTTCCTTCCTGTATGTTGAGATAGAATTGGTAACAACCTGATGAAATACCTGTCAAAATAATGGCTTGATTTTCATTTACTTGCTTTCCATCAAAATTGTACTGTCATTCAAGCTGTGAAACGTTGCTGTACCTTATGCGAAAGTGGGGAGAGTGGTTTTTGGCTATTTTAATAGCAGGAATTAAAATCCACAGGCGAATTGCCACCTACTAACCACTACTAAAGATAGCTTTACCTAGCATAAATTCCAAAAAAAGCTGCCTGGGGTATGGTCAACCCCACAATAATGACTAGCAGGAGTATCTGTGAGTCACTCGGCAGTTCAGCAGCACACAGTTTAATTGCAAATGTAGATCAGGACAAGCCATAGCTAGCACCATTTTAGAACACGATTGAATCATAGAAATTTAGAGTTGGAAGGGACTTTAGGAGGTCATCTAGTCCAACCCCCTGCTCAAAGCAGGACTAACTTTAGCTAACTAATCCCAGTGAGGGTTTTGTCAAGCTGCAGCTTAAAAATCTCTAAGGATGGAGATTCCACCACCTCCCTAGGTAACCCATTCCAGTGCTTCACCACCCTCCTAGTGAAAATCTTTTTCCTAATGTCCAACCTAGACCTCCCCCACTGCAACATGAGACCATTGCTCCTTGTTCTGTCATCTGCCACCACGGAGAACAGCCTAGCTCCATCCTCCCTGGAACCCCCTTTCAGGTAGTTAAAGGCTGCTATCAAATCCCTTCTCATTCATCTCTTCTGCAGACTAAACAAGCCTAGTTCCCTCAGCCTCTCCTCATAAGTCTTGCTTTCCAGCCCCCTAATCATTTTTGTTACCTTCCACTGGACTCTCTCCAACTTGTCCACATCCTTTCTGTAGTGGGGGCCCCAAAACTGGACACAATACTCCAATTGCGGCCTCACCAATGCCGAATAGAGGGGAATAATCACTTCCCTTGATCTGCTGGCAATGCTCTTACTAATGCAGCCCAGTATGCCATTAGCCTTCTTGGCAACCAGGCCACACTGCAGACTCATATCCAGCTTCTTATCCACTGTATCCCCCAGGTCCTTTTCTGCAGAACTGCTGCCTAGCTCGTCGGTCCCCAGTCTGTAGCTGTGCATGGGATTCTTCCATCCTAAGTAGAGGACTCTGCACTTGTCCTTGTTGAACCTCATCAGATTTCTTTTGGCCCAATCCTCCAATTTGTTTAGGTCCTTCTGCATCCTATCCCTACCTTCCAGGTATCTACCACTCTCCCTAGCTTACTGCCATCTGCAAACTTTCTGAGGGTGCAATCTACCCCTTCCTCCAGATCATTAACGAAGATGTTGAACAAAACTGGCCCCAGGACCGACCCCTGGGGCACTCCACTTGTGACTGGCTGCCAGCTAGACATGGAGCCACTGATCACTACTCATTGAGCCCTATGATCTAGCCAGTTCTCTATCCATTTTGTAGTCCATTCATCCAACCCATACTTCTTTAACTTGCTGATAAGAATACTGTGGGATACTGTATCAAAAGCTTCGCTGAAGTCAAGGTATATCACGTCCACCACTTTCCCCACAAAGCCAGTCACCTCTTCATAGAAAGCGATCATTAAGAAACCATCATTAAGTCTTGCTTCTGATGGACTTTCACTAAGGTTTTCTGATATGGTGTTTAACTTTTGAAGTAACAGTGATTAAGCTATTGCCAACACTGACTTGTAGAGCAGAACTATGTTTGCCCCCACGTAAAAGCGTTGCCACTTGAACTAGGCAAACAATTAAGTGGCAAAACTACCCTGGTATTGATGCAGTTATACCTGTATAGCTTTTTCTGATTCAGCTATCCCAATATAACTTCATGTACACACACAGCCTTTTGTCAGCATAATATGTCAGCAAACAACAAAAAACTCACTCACCAACCCTAACCGACATACTTGGGCTATTCAAACTTTTGAAGTGGAGCCCAGCCCTAGGACTGAAGGCGAAGGTTTAAAACATTCAGAGAGAGCTGTGTGTCAGTCTTATTCTGAAGGTCACCTATGTAGTAACCTGTGGTCCCTTTCACAACGAGCAGCTCTTGACAGAGGAGAGAGATGCAGGGAGGAGAAAAATAAATCAGGAGGAAGCTACTAAAACTTTGACAAGAAAAGGGGGCAAAAAATCCTTGACTGTCATTTTTATTCATAATAATTAGCCTCCCCTCAGAATTAAGTAAACTTTCACCCTCCATTTTTATAATAGTTTAAGAGAGCAAAGCAAAAGGTACTGTGCAAATAGAAAAATTCACACCATGAGTAAAAAAGGGAAAATGCATTAAAGATTTGGTCAGGGTTTCTGACCTGTGAACACAGACCCATTCTTATTAAGCCAGTTTTTTCAAAGCTCCCATAGATTTCCTGAGGGGATGGTATTAGGGTCAATGGAAGTGAACTATGGTGAGGATTACATGGCTAACATTCAGATTCTGATTTAGGACGAGGGAGATCAAGAAGAGAGGTGTCTGCAGAAAGAAAAGCAAGATGACAAAAAGCATTTACAGTAGCAGCCACTTCTACTGCCATCATATGCTTCAGGGAGTTGGGTCTTTTTTGGCATGAAGGGCAAAACATTTCTGCATAGAGGAGTTTCCCCGAGGAAAGCAAAGGGGAATAAAAGGAGGAGAAGTATAGCACTCCTGCCAAAGACCCGTAAGCAATAAGAAGCAGTGGTGGTGCTTAAAAATGAGCCATTGTATCTGCCACTGTTGCAACAAAACAGGAAAACCGTGGCATGACGAGTTACAAGTTGCAGGAAACTCCCTGAGGGCATGAAGATGGGAAATATGGCTTACTCATGCAAATTGTATTTATTAATGATACTTTGCCCCCCCAATAGAAGGTAGCTAGATCCATGCAAATCTTATGAGACCGATACAGCTCAGGCTGCTAGAGCAAATGAACCGTGAAGATAATCAGATGCTGATCATGTGCTGCTGGGAGGAGGTGATGGACACAGACGGCCACATTCAGAAGTTGCCAGATGGTGATGGCCGTTGTACATCAGTCATTTGGTGTAAGGGGCCAGATCCATCCCTGATGGCCCTTTGCTGACTTCACTGGAGTTGTACCAGGAATGAGTTTGGCCTACTGGATACCGCATACCAGGCCTAATAAATCTTCGAGTAAGACCGGTTTTTCCCCCAGGAACTTGGGTACAGAAATGGTGAAGCCACTGGTGCGGTAAAGGAACACTGCAGCCTTGCCTAGGGAAGATAGGTCTAGGGCGCTGGGTACTGATCCTGAGCGGAAGAAACAGGGAAGACGATGCACCTGTTCCAGAGAACAAGATGGAAACACATCCAAAAACGTGGGAAAGCTTCATGTGTTCAGAACGTGTCACTCATTTGCTCCATTTATTCAAAGTAGCAGGTCATTTACTGCCTCTTTGCTCAGTTTGTGCCTTTTACATAGTAGCTGTTGCTACCTATTTTAATGGTCGAAACATGGGGTCACAGTCAGACCCCCCCCAACACTTGTATAGTGGGTAGCCTTTAAAAAAGGTCATGAGGCCAGTGAGACCCCAACACATGTACTATGTAGCACGCTTCTGAATCTAGGAAAGTGTTAACTTGTTCACTGGTTACAATAAAGTCCATTTTAAATGCATCCCATGTGTCCCCCCACCCACTCCATTTTGACATACTAGGTGTCTCCAAGATCCCAATATAGGAATAGTTGGAGGACTTTTGGTCCAATCGGAGGGTTAAACAGGAGCTGGGGAGTGGGGGGGAAGCTGAGTGTTATTTGGGGGTTGTGGAGGAGGGAGGGCTTGGCAGAAGGGTGGAGTGGGGCCTGGGGCACCCAAACTTTGCAGCTGTGGCCAGCTTCCTCCTTTATTGCCCCTTTCCCCCCTCCTCCCTTGGTCCTGCTCATACCAACCCCAGCTCTGCTTGCAGACACTGCGGAGGGCCAGACTCACCGCAGCTGTGCTCGGGATGAGGCTCACTCCCTGGGGGCTGGCTGCACTTAGGACAGGCTCTGCCTGCAGCGCCAGGCTGGGGGTCCCAATGTTCTCCTCCTCGCCACTAGGGAGGCTCCCCGCTCACGTTGCTGCCCAGCCGCTCAGTGCCATTCTCACCCTGGCACCACGGGAGGCAGAGGTTCACCAGCTGAGCTAGCGGCACAGCAGCGTAGCCCTTTTAACTCCAGCCTCCTACAATTCAGGGGTGTAGTTTGGAGGGGTCCGGGCTGCTGTCCCTGCAAACTGCAAGCCTTGGGCAGGCATGGCATTTGTCCCGTCATGCATGGCCCCATGGGCCTGACTGGAGCTGTTCCCCCAAATACAGAAGTCAAACTACACCTACGCTACCACCTACATCTGCTTAGAAGTTAAATTCTTCAGGGCAGGGACAGAGTCTCACCACGTGGCTGTTCCATGCGCAGCATGCTGGGGCCCTGAGCTCAGCGACTTTCATTATACAAATAAAGTTCCAAAGTTTAAATGTAACCAATAAAACCAAGTCCCCTCTTCAGAGAGTTTCAGAAACACACCAGACTTCCCAGGTAGGCTTTGAAGAAAACGCTAATGTCGTCACCACGCCTTTGGTAGTGAGCGTGTTAATGATGAAAAGAGAACCCTCAGCTTAAGGGTACTGTAGAATCAGAGGAACGTAACCTTACTAGCTTTTCAGATTTCTACTTCAAAGATACCCTACTGCTTTGCTCCTGTGGGGAGCAGCCAGTGGGGACCAATACAGACAGACTAACAGTTAAGGGGCTCAATGTCAGACACAATTAGTGAGGAAGGAAAAAAGATCATGCCCTGTCACTATCTGGATGCATGTAGCAAAGTGTGGCAAAAAGGACACATTTGTCTCAGTTTTTCATAGCTTCTTCTTCTGGTAAGGCATTCTAGATCTGGTTTGAAGAGTTAAGTATAATGGAAAATGGCAGAATGGGTTATGGTGCATTGAGTTTTGCTGGCACTACCATGATATCTCACATAGGGCCAGACTGAAAGCCCATTGAAATCAATAGGAGTCTTCCCACTGACAGCATGCTTTGGGTAAGGGCCATAGTTTAGCCTGAAAGGTTGCCTCTAATGCTACTACACACACACCTCTGTTGGCTTTGTGTAATGTGGGGATCCAAGTAGTAAAAGATTGATGAGTTTGGAGAGGAAGGGTAAAGGACCTCATGTGGGGAGAGGGCTGTTCACCTTAGATGAATGCTTCAGTCCTAGAAGAGCCAACAGCAATACAGAGCTGAATATGCAGCAGAGGAGTGCGATGGTGGTCTAAAAGAGCACCGGGTCTGTGACAGCTCAATAACGGAATCAGGGGAGTGCACAGCAAAATGGAAGGAGTCAGACTGAAGCCTCCAAATGAACCTCCGAGGGTTGGTTTGCTTCCACTTCTATTGCACACTGCCCTGCGGGGAGCTGCCATAGCGCCAATGCTCAATGTTGCATTGAGATTACAGGGCTAACATTTCTGCAGAAATCTGCCAATTTCCCCTCAAACAGCTTTGTGTCAAAATTTTGACAAGTGATAGTTAGTGTTGTTGACTTGCGTGTGGAATAAACAGAACCAATTAGTGTTCTCATGATCTGCTTCTGTGTTGGATATAGAATATTGAGCCAGGTCAATTGTTAATTACAAACTGCGGGCAGCAATGGTTATCCTTACTTCATGCTGCTAGGGAAGGGCTTCTTTTCTACATCTCTAGCCCAGTGCCGGCTGGAAAGGGACAGGATCCTGACCTCACGTTTATAGGAGGGACGCATGGCAACGTGCATCTTTGTAAAGTCAGCTAGAGTCAAATCCTTATCTCCCTTGAGTGGGTGCATGGAAGCTGAATGGGAGGCTACGAAGGTGGACTACATATGCTTTCCTCCACTGGCACACTTCACTGTAGCCGAGAGCAGGGTCAAGGTTTCCAGTGGAGTGGAGGGACCATAACTAAGAGGCTCTAGGGAGTTGAGAAGAAGGTGCAGCAGTTGTGGAAAGAACACTGTTGCTTTTCCCATTGGTGTTAGGCTGTGGAAAGAATTCAAGCCACCCTTTCCCCAGATTCTCATTTGGGTCCCAAACATACACCTCTGTCCTCTGGTTATATGGTAGGAACGAATATTTGTCCCCAGTGCTCAAAAGCAAGATACACGGTACTTTTCCCCCATATATGTCAGATCAGACACTTTGTCCCTTTAAGGTTATATTCTGCCAGTCTTACTTACATTGAGTATTTCCTTACTCCTTGAGTAGCTCTACTGAAATCCATAGAACCTGTCAAGGATATAAATACTACCCCATGCGAGACTGGAAGAATCTGGTTTTTGGTAAGCAGGGATCAGAATTGTTCCTTAAAATCTCATGTTGCCACCCTTATTCACAATGGATTGTGCACAGTAAGTAGTTTAATTTTCTTCAGTGGGACTATGACATTCGTAGACCAGGTGCAGTTCTTGTCTAGGGTGTAGTTGAGCACTGACAAATTCGTAAGTGGAAACTAGACCAGCTTACCCATGTCAGCATTGTTAAAGACAGATGTTAGACTTGTAAGACGTCTTTCATGTTGAGATTCTATAAAACGCTTGTAAGTTGCTGTACGCATTCATCATATAGCATGGGATACAGCCATTACAAATAAGGCCATATGTAAAAGTTTTTCTTTATAACAGTAAAGATGCCTGCTCTGAATTTGTGAACTCAGGCAGGAGGAGTGGTTGCCCTTCCCATTAAGAAGGACTATCAAAACTAAGTGGGTCATTGTGAAGCACCTCTACAAAGACAGGGCTAAATGCCCTCCCACACCCATAAAGATGCTACATGCCAGGAACCTGGTTCCATCAGCTTGATTTCTGGAAGAAGGAAATAAAGATAGCTGTGACCTGAAAGTTCTTCATCTCTTTGCTATTTGGACCCTCACAGGGCTGGAGTTAGGAAACAAAAGCAGAAATGCCCAGGGTCATTCACTGCTGACAGATTATGGTCCCCAAAGCTGACAGCAGAACAGTGGCCCTACTTAAAAACTACTTGCTTTCATCAATCATACAAATATTCAAAAGTGTCACAGCACGCTGTGGCTGAAAAATGGCTTACTTTTTTTTTTAAACCATATAATTATAAAATAAATCAATTGGAATATAAATATTGTACTTACATTTCAGTATATAGTATATAGAGCAGTATGAACAAGTCATTGCATGAAATTTTAGTTTGTACTGACTTTGCCAGTGCCTTTTCTATACCCTGTTGTAAAACTAGGCAAGTATCTAGATGAGTTGATGTATTCCAGGGGTTTATGTACCTCTGGTTGAGAGCCACGGCCATAGACACACTCATCCGTAAAATATCTTTGCCTGCTTTAACCTGTAAATAAGTTACTTCTTTTTCCTAGTAAATAAGCCATTAGCTAATTACAGAATTGGCTAAAAGTGTTGTCTTTGGTCTGAGATCTAAGATACAGGTTCATTTGGGGGTAAGCAACTGATGTCTTGGGACTGGGAGGAACCTGAATGTTTTGATCTTTGGACGTAGGGACCATTTATCACTAAGTCCAGCTTGCCTGCCTAAAGTCCCCAAGGGGTCTGTCCGGGATTCCATCATAGGATTGTTATAGTGCTTCTGGAGTTCACATTTGCTACTGGGTTGGTGAAATCTAATTCTAGAACACACCACCAGTTTGGGGAGTCTGCCCTGCTTTTTGGCAGTCTGCCCTGAGGTTGGTACTCACGGTTCTGAGCCACTCCAGACAGCATGACAGGGACTACTTGCAGAGTAAAGTACCACTCAACTGGAGTAAAGGTACCAGAATTGATCCTTACTGAATAAGTCTGGCCTTCTTAGGAGACGATGATATACAATTGGGAAAGATTATAGTGCCACAATTTTCTTCCAAAGTACAATTAAGCTGCCACAAAAGGTAAGTCCCCCCATATATAAATAACATCCAAATGCCATATGGCTTCCTACATTATCCACCAGGTAGTCTGGAATTAAAGCATGTCGTGAATGTATCACTGCCTGGCCAGAAGATTCAAAGGCAGTGTAAGTATTGATGGACAGTTTGTTTCATAGAAAAGTCATACGCTTGAAGGAGATCTAATGAAGGGCTGCTTAGCTGTGTAAGAGAGAAAGCTAGCAAGACATGAAACGTTGAAGTTTAAAGCCAAGTTAGAATGTGAATTTGTCAGAATATTAGGTTATATTGTGAGCCTGAGGGACGTAACATTTGAAAGAAAGGTCAGTTAGCATTCTGAGACAAATACTCTTGCATCTAGGAACTTCCAGCCTGTCTCTCATGTGTTATGAAAAAGATATCACTATTTCACAGGTACTTTTAAAATCACACTATGCAGAGATGAATCCAATCTGGATATCATTCTTCAAGCCTTCAGAGGTGCATATTAAAATAGCACCTTGAGCCATACAACCCCACGGGTATCATTTAGCAAAACCCAAGCCATATGTTCTATTGTGGAGTGGGGGGGTGCCTTCTCGTCTCTCTCTCTTCGACGAATGGTGGTTCAGGTAACATGGAACCTGGATTTGAAGTCCGCCTAGTTTTGCAAAACCAGCCTTCTTGGCATGTTTCCTGTTGTAATAGGAACCCTTCCAAAACTCATCTTTGCAACATCCAGCATATGCTATTGTAAGATTAAAGAAGTTATATGGTTTGATCCAGGGCCCCTGGAAAGACTTCCACAGGGTTCCATGGGCTTTATAATCAACTATCACCCTGTATCTACTATTTCCTTGTTCCTCCCCACTTGTCTGGTCATTCCCTGTTGTTTAAGTGCAAGATTGAGCCCTTTTGTAGCAAGGACGGTCTTTATGGTATGTCTGTACATACGCCTGTACCTAGGACAATAGGGCCTTAATCCTTGCTTGGGGTCTCTAGACATTACCTAAAAATCGGGCTGCTCATCTCTCTTGGGTCTGCAAAATAGGGCCGGAAATCTAGTAAGGGTTGTCTCTTGTGTGGTTTCTTGTCCTTCCTGAAAGCTGTTAGTTTGTGGTTTGCTTGTCTTCCTTGTGCCTGCTTGATTGAGGTTTGTAGCGTACTCTCTTTGCTGAGCCTAGTGGCCTGTTAGGCAAGGCTGAAAGCTTCCTAACGAGGCTTTCCCCTGCTATCCTTTGATCCCCAACCCTTATGGGATCCCTTCACAAAAGGGTGGGGCTAAGTCAAGGAGAACCGGAGTTTAAAGAAACGGCTCCTAAGCGACTAAAGGAGTGAGCAAATAGGGGAGTTTTGTGAGGGAGTTTAGAGGGGAAGGATCAGCGCCAGATACAGCTACCAAATGATCTCTAAACATAGGCCAATAAACCCCCAAAGGAAAACAAACCAACCCTCCACCCCTCAAGAGTAAAAATAATGGAGGCAGCAGTCCAGCAGCAGATTGCGGGATATGCAGTTTAATGCAGTGAATGAAGTGTGTATGATTACTTGTCCTGTGGGCAGGTGGCATACATGTGCATTTGATACAAGCAACTCATGGCCCACAGAGGCGGAGCATGGGTTCTTGAGACCAGAGTGGCTGATCTGGAAGAGCTAAGGGAGCCAGAGAGGTACATAAAATGAGACTTTCCAGGACACAATAGAGCAGTCCCATCCCCAGTCGGACAGCCTCTGTGCTGTTGAGGAGGATGAGAGTTTTAGGAAAGGAGATAAGCTTGACTGTAGGAAAAGGGATTCCATAGTTGGGACCTTCCTTCCAGATGTCATGGTATCCTTTCATATGGAGGATCCCCCTCTGGGTGAGGGAAGCCCCATTCGGAAGAGACAGGTA
Source organism: Mesoclemmys tuberculata (assembly GCA_007922155.1). Lineage (NCBI taxonomy): Eukaryota > Metazoa > Chordata > Testudines > Chelidae > Mesoclemmys > Mesoclemmys tuberculata. The sequence goes on from ML675650.1 coordinate 8,895,687, forward strand.
ATAGAAATGGGAAATTCAATTATTAAAAATTCAGAGAGTTTGGTTTGTGATGACCGGGAGAACCACAGAATGAATTGCCTGCTGGGTGCAAAGGTGGCAGACCTCTTGAGACATCTAGACCAACATGTGTGAAGTACTAGGGAGGAACTGGTGGTCATGATATATGTAGGTACCAATGACATAGGGAAGCATAGGAGAGAGGTCCTGGAGACCAAATTTAAGCTGCTAGGTAAGATATTAAAGTCCAGGACCTTCACAGTTATCTCTGAAATGCTTCCAGTGCCATGAGCAGGGCCAGTTAGACAGGCAGAAGTGTAGGGTCTTGATGCATGGATGAGATATTAATGTTCGGAGAAGGGATTGAAGTTTACTAGGAACCAGGGAACCTTTTGGGAAAGGAGGAGCCTAGACAGGAAGGGCAGACTCCACCTAAAGCAAAATGGAACCAGATTGCTGGCATGCAAAACTGAAAAGGTCATAGAGGAGTTTTTCAACTAAGGGTTGGGGGACAGTCGAAAGTTGTGGAGGAGCACACAGTTTGGACAAAGACATCCCTTAGGGGAGAATTTATTAAAGGGGATACTCTATATCCTGGTAAAGAGGAGATGATAGAAGTTGATAAATACAGGAGCTGAAGAGAAACAGCCAACCAAAAGAAACCCATTCAATTACATCACATGAAGGTCCACAACTAAATATTGACACATTTTTGTAATGGCTTAGATACAAATGCTAGAAGTCTGAATATTCAAGGTCAATTTGAGTGCCTGATATTAAACGAAATTAAAATGATACAATAGGCATCACAGACACCGGGTACAAAAATATATAGGAATGACATTAGGTCATGCTGGTGGGGGAGTTGCACTTTATGTGAAAGAAGGCATAGAGTCAACCGTAGTAAAAATCTTAAATTAAACTATATCAAAGTCTTTATGGATAGAAATTCTGTGCTTGAAGATTAAGAGTATAGCAGTAGGAATATAATTCTGACCACCTGACCAGGATGGTAAGGGTGATTGTACAATGCCCAGGGCGATTAGAGAGGCTGCAACCCAATAAGAATGGGGGATTTCAATGATCCCCATATTGACATGTCACTTCAGGACAGGATGCAGAGATAAAATTTCTAGATGCCATTATTGACTGCTTCTTGGAGCAGCTAGTTCTGGAACCCACAAGTGGAGAAGCAATTCTTCATTTGGTCCTAAGTGGCACACAGGATCTGGTCCAAGAGGTGAATATAGCTGAACCATTCGATAACAGCAATCATAATGTAATTACATTTAAACATCCATGGGAGGGGGGAGGGTAATACCAGAGAAACCCCCCGTAGTAGCATTAAACTTCAAAAAGGGGAACTACACAAAAATGAGGAAGCTATTTAAATGGAAATTAGAAGGAACAGTCACATGAGTGAAATGCCTGCAAGCTGCATGGAAACTACTTAAAAACACCATAACAGAGGCTCAAACTAAATCTGTACAACAAATAAGGAAAACAGTAAGAGGACCAAAAAAAATTGGCACCATGGCTAAACAGAGTAAAAGAGGCAGTTAGAGACACAAAGACATCCTTTAAAAATTGGAAGGCAAATCCTACTGATAAAGAACAGAAAGGCACAAACTATGGCAAGTCAAGTGGAATTAAACAGGCCAAAAAAAAAAGTGTGAAGAGCAACTAGCAAAAGACAAACTGCAAAAAAAAAAAAATTAAAAAATTGTAAGTATATGAGAAGCAAGAAGCCTGCCAAACAATCAATGGGGCCACTGAACAATCAACGTGCTAAAGGAGCACTCAAGGAAGACAAGTCTGTTGCAGGGAAGCTAATGAATACTTCACATTGGTCTTCACCAGGGGTGGGCAAACTATAGCCCATGGGCCGCATATGGCCCACCTGAGCTTTTCATCAGGCCTTCCAGCTCAACCGATGGTCCGTGGAAGAGTTGCAGAATAAGTTGTGCGGGGCGGCAGCCGCTGCTGCTCCCCCTCCCTGCCCCTCTCCCACCACATAGGCCCGGTGGTGCCCTGGCCAGAGCACAGCGGCTGCTCCCCCCTCTCAGCCACGTCCCTTCCCCCTGCCCCTTTCCCACCACGTGGGCTCAGTAGCGCCCTGATTGGAGCCACTCCCAGCCGCAAGCTGCACCACGTGGTGGCTGCTCTACCCCTGCAGGCCTGCCCCTTCCCCCCTGCTCCTCCGTATGACCTGCCATACAATTTTATACACAGATGTGGTTTTCAGCCAAAAAGTTTGCCCACCCCTGGTCTTCGCTGTAGAGGATGTGAGGGAGATTCCCTAACCTGAGCCATTCTTTTTAGGTGACAAATCTGAGGAATTGTCCCAGACTGAGATGTTAATAGGGGAGGTTTTGGAACAAATTGATAACTTAAACAGTAATAAGTCTCTAGGACCAGATGGCATTCACCCAAGAGTTCTGAAGGAACTCATATGAAATTTCAGAACCACTAACTGTAGTATGAAACCTATTGCTTAACTCACCATCTGTACCAGATGACTGGCAGATAGCTAATGCAATGCCAATTTTTTTAAAAAGGCTCCAGAGGTGATCTTGGCAATTAGAGGCCAGTAAGCTTAACCTCAGTATGAGGCAAATTGGTTAAAACTAGAGTAAAGGTCAGAATTATCAGACACACAGATGAACATACTATGTTGGGGAAGCACCAACACAGCTTTTGCGGAGGGAAATCATGCCTCACCAATCTATTAGAGCTTTTTTGAGGGTGTCAGCATGGCTGACCAGTATACTTAGGCTTTCAGGAAGCCTTTGACAAGATCCCTCACCAAAGGCTTTGAAGCAAAGTAAGAACTCATAGGTTAAGAGGAAGGTCTTCTCATGGATCAATAACTGGTAAAAGATAGGAAACAAAGTGTCAGAATAAAAAAATAAAAATCAATTTTCACAGTGAAGAGGTAAATTATGGGGTCCCCCAAGGATCTGTGTGGGACCAGCTCTTGTACAACATATTCATAAATGATCTGGGAACAGGGGTAACAGTGAGGTGGCAAAATTTGCAGATGATACAAAATTACTCACAATAGTTAAGTTGAAAGCTGACTGAAGAGTTAAAAGGATCTCACCAAACTGGGCAATAAAATGGCAGATGAAATCCAATGTTGATAAATGCAAAGTAATGCACACTGGAAAACATAATCCCAGCTATACATACAAAATAGGGCCTAAATTTGCTGTTATCGCTCAACAAAGAGATTTTTGGACTCATTAGGGATAGTTCTCTGGAAACAGCTGCTCATTGTGCAGTAGCAGTCAAAAAGCTAATAAAATGCTAGGAACCATTAAGAAAAGGATAGATAAAACAGAAAATATCATAATGCCACTCTGAAAATCCATGGTACTCCCATGCCTTCATTATTGCATGCAGTTCTGATCACCCCATCTCAAAAAAAGATATTAGAATTGAAAAGTACAAAGAAGGGCAACAATGATTAGGGGTATGGAACAGCTTCCAAATGAGGAGAGATTAAAAAGACCGGGAATGTTCATATTAGAAAAGAGAAGACTATAGGAGGAGATATGATAGAAATTTATACAAATCATGAATGGTGTGGGGAAGTGAATTAGAAAAAGTGTTATTTACCCCTTCACATAATACAAGAACCATGGGTCACCCCATGAAATTAATAGGCAGCAGTTTTAAAACAAAAAACTAAGGAAATGCTACTTCATACAATGCACAATCTATGCAAATCCTTGCCAAGGGATGTTGTGAAGGTGGTGTTCAAAAAAGAACTAGATAAGTTCATAGACAATAGGTCCATCAATGGCTATTAGCCAAGATGGTCAGGGCTGCAGTCTCATGCTCTCGGTGTCCCTAAATATGACTGTCAAAAGCCGGAGTTGGACAACATGGGAAGGATCACCTGATAAGTTGCCCTGTTCTGTTCATTCCCACTGAAGCACCTGGCACTGGTCACTGTTAGAAGACAAGATACTGGGCTAGATGGACCATTGGTCTGACCCAATATGACTGCTCTTATGTTCTGAAACTGGATTGGAGATGCTGTGTGAAAAGCCTCTCTTTCATGGTATCTTGGCACTTTCATGTCGATTCCTGGCTGGAACCTAGAATTCCAGAGACATATTGAAAATGAAAGTGTCATTTAGAAATATATATATCGAACAACCTCAGTGTTCTGTTCAAATTGAATTTAGTTTGAGTAAAGATTCAAGGCTGGGTCTCTCTTTATTCAGACTGTTTAAATGTTCTGTTCATAACATACATTTACTGATATTTTAAATATTACAATTCTATATTTTTAAACTGCGCTGTTCAGATTCAGCAATGTCACAGATCTCTCTGCAATTAATGGACTTAGAGTGCCACTTATTGCTCTAAGACACGATTTCCAAAAGCAACAAGTGATTTTGGGGGCCCAACTCGAAACCATAAAGGTGCCTGGCTTTCAGGAAGTGCTGAGTACCCATCCACTGAAATTCAGGGCCTTTAAGATATCGCAAGTTGGGTACCCAAGAACAGAATTAGGTTAACTAGTAAAGACAGAGGTTTTAGACTCAATGAGTTAGCAAGAGAAGACACTGAGTCCCAAGGCTAAATGCAGCCTTGGCATAGATCAGTTGAATGGCCATTGAATTCAAGGAGAGTTGACATACTTGCATAAGGGCTGAAGATGGCTCCTTATGTTTAATGGAGTGGTGGGTACTTGAAGTCTTGTTTTCAGAACAGCTAAGGACTTGTGATGGTAACAGTTGAGTGATAGCCCAGGACTGTGCTCTTAAGTTTAAAGTGTTTAAGAACTGGGGTGTCATTGTGCTAAGCACTGTACAATCAGTGAGACACACTCCCTGCCCTGAAGTTTACTATATAGATAAGACAAAAGGTGGGAGGGGAAAAAAAAAAAACACAGAGGCTCAGACAGGGGAAGTGGTTTGCCCAAGGTCATGCAGCAGGTTCGGGGAAGAGCTGGAACTAGAATCCAGGTCTGCTGGTCCATAGTCTCATGACCAGACCACAAGTTTCTGGACTTTTGCAAATTGTCAGCCTTGCTGTTCAGCATCCATCTTTGGTCAGGGAGAATAGTCATACTAACAACAAACACGAACAACCTGTCTCATTTCTCTTCTCCCTAGACTCCCGTTTTCCCTGACTGCTCATGAGCCCAGAGAGTGCAATGAGAGCTAAGTAGTGTTGTATTCCCCCCTCCCCAATTTTTCCTTCCTTTTTGTGCTGCTTGCCTGTCAAACGGTCCATGATTTTGCAGCGTGCTCTTTTATTACAGCCGTGCAGCTAAAAAGTAGATCTTATACTGACAAAATGGAATACTGCTCTATCTACTGGTGCTTAATGACATCTTCCGCTATTGTTGCTTAAGGCATATTGATTGCAGGGGCTGCTGCTGCTGCGAGGGTACGCCTACTGGAAATCAGTGAGTCAGCTAATCCGCACTGGGGAGTTGTTTATTCCTTCAGAATGGGTTGCCACAGGAGTGCAGAAGTGAAAAGAACGAAGGGAGGGAAACATCAACGGTAGCCTTTGACGCATTTCTGCCTCTTGAAAACACCTTTGTAAATGGTGAGCAAAATTTCTCCCCCATACCACCCAGACTGGTGGCACTTAGCTTAAAAAGAGGTGGATCTCCAGTTCAGAGTCACCATACAGCTTTGCAATGTTTGCACTTATGGCGTTTTCCTCCCACCACATATCAGTGCACCAGCGCAATGAGATCATTAAAAAAAATGCCCAGGGATTATTTTGTGCCTCTGCATGAGTGCATTGTACAAAACATAACTTATGTGCACATACATACATATTAAATCTCCCCCCCCCAAGCCATTGATGCACATTGATTGGGTAGCTAGCTGATGCTGAAGCACTAGGGGAGCTAAATGGTTGCCAGGCAATCTGCATTAAAGGGGCTCAGGTGCACTGTTAATTGAGGGGCGATAGTTGTGCACCGGGAGCCCTGTGAGGCTGTAATCCCTCCCCCCGATATTAGGTGCGGAAGCTTATTGCTGAAGACTTCCTTGGTGTAAGCTTCTAACTAGGAGAATTAAAGAGATAAATTCAATGTGAATAATTCTGCTGCTAGTCTGTATCTTAAATGGAGTGTCAGATCAACCACTAGGGGAAATCCTTGCCTGACTGCATATAAACATATGGCAATGGGCAGGTTTTCTATTTTGTATGCAGGTGAAATATTTCACATGGACTGCAACAATGAGGAGCTGTATAGCTTAGAATAGCGTTGGATGCACTGGTTGTGCAACTGGTTGTTGTGGGTTTGTACAACCCTAGCACAATGGGGTCCTGATCCGTGACTAGGGCTCTCAGACACGACTGTAAATATAGCGCTACTACTGGTCAGGAGATTTCTCAAAGTTTGCCCATGGTGATTCTCTATACTGCTACTTCAGAGAATGCCATACAAGCTGCTGCTTTAACTCCCTCTATCACCACTGCCCCACAAGGGCATGGCGGAGTAAAATCAATGTAATCTGTGAAGAGATGATAGCACGGACGTGATGTGGGTGGCTGCTGCATGCATGTGCTTACGTCCCATCATCGTCAATGGAATGGAAGTGAGGATCTAAGTGTTACAGGAACTCTAGCGCAGTGACATTCAGACGGAGGCCCAGGAATTGCAAAGGACTCTTTAATGTGTCCCTTGCAGTTCTTTGCAGCACATGATATTAAAACAGGGTGAATTAGTTATAAACCAATGTAAATTATTAACCCATCAGGATGCTTTTAATGTGCAATTAACCAATCGTAGAATACTTGGTCAGTCATTCTGTTGTGAAAATAATAATATAAATTAGACATGAATTCATACTACTCTAGCTCTTTTGGGTAATGTTGATTGCTAATTTGGCTCCCAAATGACTGAGGTCTGAGGATCACTTTGAGGGACTCCTTTGTGCAAACTACCTCAATGGGAAACACAATCTTTTAAATCTTCAGAGCACTTCGAAATAAGGATGCAACCAGAGGACATGCATTTCTGTTTGTGCCTATTATAGTAGAGAAATAATTCAAACATTATTCATGCATAGGTCAGGATTATCTCAGAGATACCAGCAAGGTCAGAGATGTTGGGTTGTATGTTATGTATGCCTTACAGTACTTATGTCAGCAGCATGTGCCAGTTAAAGCTATCTGCAGCATTTTCGGAGATTTGCTTGACAAAACAGATTCTAGGCAGATGAAAACAGATATTGCAGCCTTTAAATGGGAATACAGTAGAACACCAGTTACGGACTGACCAGGCAACCACATACCTCGTTTGGAACTGGATCTACGCAATCAGGGAGCAGCAAATAAAACAAAAAAACAAAAAAAGCAAAATCAAAAAACAAAAAAGCCCCAAAAAAGCAAATATCGTACCGTGCTGTGTTACACCAACTACTAAAAAAAATAAAAGGAAAAGCAGCATTTTTCTTCTGCATAATAAAGTTTCAAAAATGTCTAAAGTCAATGTTCGGCTGTAAACTTTTGAAAGAAAAACCCTAATGTTTTGTTCAGAGTTACGGACATTTCAGAGTTACAAACAATCTCCATTTCTGGACTCTGATGTTCTACAGTACTGTCTTCAGCCATCTGTCTGCTTTAGTCGGGGGAGTGAAGGGGGGATTTTTCTTCTTGCACTAGAGCTTCAATCATCTGTGTTCATCTGCCACTAATTAAAAGAGTTGGCATTTGGGTTTGCTTTGGACAATTGAGTCTGGAGGGTCCAGTGGTTAGAGCACTAGTCTGAAACCTGTGTGCCTCTCTTCCTGTCTCTAATATGGGGGATAATAGCTCTGCCCCACATCACAGGGGCGTTGCGAAGATAAATACGAGAAAGATTGTAACATGCTCAGATACTATGGTGATGGGTACCTTAGGTACATAATTATCCAAACTATATTTACTGTTTGGGTCTAGAAAAGCCAGGCTGGAAAGCTCACAGGAACAGAGTTTTCATGGGAGATTTCTGTCACTCACATCTAGTTATGGTCAGAAATGCAACAAGAACAAGCTCTTTCAAGGTAGTTTGCACTTCAATTTCTGGTCCCAGCACAATGCTAGAAGCGAACAAATCATACCCAGCCATTTCGGAATCAGAAGGGTCTATTAGGTCTTCTAGAAATGGGTGAAGAGGTTCTAGATTGCTTTCAGAAAGTTCAACTACCTCGAATCCTAACATCCTATGCAGTCCTTACTCTGGCAATACAGGATCAAAATGCCTTCTGAAATCAAGGGAGCTGTTTTACTTTGCCATCATTTACTTAGGCAAACCACACACTAGCATCAAGGAAAAACAGTTGCAGAACTTAGTCCAGTATCTCTTCCTTCCAATCCCATGACAGGTTTAAAATCTGAAATTCTAAGTACAAAAAAATTGTTCCAGAGCTATTTTAAATTTGAAGTGTCAGAGAGCAGCTTTAAAGCACCGTTTCTTATCTTTCAGACTTGTGATAGGACAGTAACTCTTTAAAGGACCATGAAACATATGTTTAAAAATAAAAAAAAACCTCTGCCAAAATTACTGTTCTTAATGACCATTAAATATTAAAACTTAAGTCACAACCCCATAAAATTAAGAACAGTTCCACTAAGAGGGCTTCCCTCAGTGCCGAGAGCTTTATAGGCACCCAAGATAGGTGGCTAGACTTCCAAAAATCAAATGCTAGTCAATTCGTTGGCACATGGGAAAACTTCTGTAGATGCAACCATTTTGCTATTAGCTTCATTAACCTGTTGCTGGCATAAGCATGATTCCTGAGGATGATCTAAACAAAGGATCCTTCTCTGTCTGCCATCCCTTTTGATAGCTCGCTTGGATTTCCTACAGTAGCTCAAGTCTACAGATGGCACTATCTTCTGCTGCCAGATTTCTATAATTTTCAATGGGACAGTTCCCTGAATGTCCCAGTTCTTCAATCTGCTTCTTTCAACAATCCTTCCTATAACACTTTCTTCATCAGTAAAGTGTCTCTTGCTCACTCAGTCTGAGACTAAACTTTTCAGGAGGTGGAGGGTGTCCATGCCTTAGTGTTATGTATTTACAGTAAGATACAAGTGACTTAATTTTGATGCCACTAGAGGTAAACGAAGTGGACTCAGTTTGCCTTAAACTAAGTGAATTAACTAGAAACAAATGCTCTCTCAAGAGCAGTCCTAAACCCTGATTTAGACAATTTGAACATGCAATGTCAGTATATTTTAGAACATGCGCCCTGACCCATCCCTGCTCAAAACTCATCCCTGCCCATGCAGATCATGCATACAAAAGCTGATCTTATTTTTCAGAAGTAAAGAAATGCCATTTTAAACATCTCTAATGTTAATCCTTCTATCCTCTTACTCATTTTTATGTTGTGACCAGGGCACAGCTACATTGGAAAGCTTTACTAAGTGCTATAACTTCCCATGTGGACACTCATTCTAGAGTAAGAGTAGAGGTTTCTTAGTTTAGCTTAAAACCCTTCCAACCAGACCTAAACTGAACCTGAAAAAGGCCCTCTTATAGAATAAGGATGTCCACATGGGAGGCTATATCTGTTTTATTTCACACCTTAGCTTATGTAACTTTCTTGAGAGACCAGGCCATAAGGTTGTAAGTTGCTTGGGTCCTGATCTAGCAAAGATTCATGCATGTGCTTGAATTTACTCATATTAATTGAGCCATTAGGTAAAATCCCAGAGCCACTGAAGTCAATGGCAATATTCCCTTGAGTTCACTCGTTATCTTTACCTAAACTACTGGTGTGTGTGTTTGAGCACATGCCTACATGTTTTAAGAGCTTACGACGTAAGGCCTCAGACCTGCAAAGCAGGTTGTGTGTCTTCCTATATGTTTATACAGCACCTAACATGTTGTGGGCCCGAGTGTAATTATAGACAAAAAACAATAAAGCAATTCCTGTCTCTGTAAGGAAGTTAAAAAGCCAGAATGCTGATACTGACAGAAGTGCTAAGGGTTGAAAATTCAAGGCAAATTTTCTTTTAAAAAACCCAGTCTGTATTTGTAGCCTCTGGGAAGGTGGGGTATGTGTAGTGTGTTTACACAAGCAAAGAACGTGTGAGAGGGTTTATATGGAATATTTAGAAATGGGGATGTGGGGTGGAAATTACCCCTGTGCAGTGAGACCTAGCGCAAGGTAATTTGTGTTTCTTAATTCCCACTGTAGCTTCCAGATAGCATGTACATGGTACAAAGGACTTGTACTGGCCCACATAGCAGTGAACTTCACCTTTGCTGAGTTTTAAGCAGAGGTGGAGAGTAGGAAGGAAGTGGTCTTATATCTGGAGGCAGGCCTGAACTGCAACATGTGATTTCTGGAGTCAGGTGGATGGTCACAGTTAAAGATAATGATTTGGAAATGTGCTGCAGTCCCGAGTAGAGAAGGGTGAGCTATGAAGCGCTGATCGGGAACTGGTGTGGATTCAACTTTTCCCAAAGCATGTGTCTGGGTCTAGGATTGTGGATTAGTTTCATCTCTACGTACAACAGCAGTTAATGCGAAGTAGAGATGCAGGCCTACCATGTTGGAGGCACGGTCCTGTATGTACTAGAGAGGCATCCAAATTAAGCCTTGGATCCAGACAAATCCAAACTTTGGGGAAGTTTGGATCCAGGTCCAGCTTTAAGCTTCATGGTTGTCCCTTATCCCTACAGTGGGCTCAACCCAAGCCTGAGTGTTGACCACCACTGGATTGCTTTGGGGCATGGGCTCATCTCTATTATGAACTATACACAGAGAGCAGAAACCATATACACTGTACTGAACAATACGGGAGCAGACCCACGACAGGCTTTCAATAGACTGCTGTAAAAAGAATGCTCTGAAGTCACAAGCTGGTGGTCTTATTCTAATTTTTCTTCATTGCAAACTGGACAAATTGGTTGTTCAAAAAAGGACCAATAGCTGAGTGATCTTAACAGTTAATTAGTTTGTCAAATAGATAGAATATCAGTTGTCAGGTTTTAGCTGGCAGTTGTGCTTTGAGGGCTGGCTACACACCAGTCAGTCCCCACTGCTTTCCTCAGTGTTGAGAGCAGCAAACCTGAACTGGGAGCAGCTAATCAGTCCTCTCAGCTTTGCCAGGAAGTGGCATTTGGGCTACTGCCAGCCAGAGGTTCCTATATCTCCTCACCAAGCAGGAAGAGAGGAAAAGCAATACCTTGATGTTCCCCATTTCTCCTAGAGGGGAGGGAAGGTGCTTCTGAAAACGCTTGATTCTCATAGGGCTTGAAGAGGGAAGAGAAGATGGCTCTAGTGGCTCATCTTTCCATGGCTCTGGGATGTGAAGTTCCTTGCTGGGACAGGGACCCTAAAGTCCCAGACAGTCTAGGGATGAATCAGCCAACTGGACAGAGCTCTCTCACCTTCTGCCCACGGGACTCACTGCCCCAATAAACCCCAGGCTCTCTTCCAACTTACCTTTAATTGTCGTCTTTGAGAAGGCCAAGCAGTTTCCCCCATACCCTACTGCACGGTGGGATTGGCCTCAACCTCAGTGATGTTTAAAGGTCCAGTGGCAGCAACAAGACTTGGTAGCGACTTTCCGACAGGATGTCAGGGTAGGCAGGATCTATGAGGTAGATTTGGGGGAAGAGGGGCCCTACCTTGATCCCTCCAGCTGAAGAAATAAAATGGACCATCTGGTCACCCAGTCACATGCTGAAGGCGAGATGGGAAGAAGGTAAGAAGCCAATGGACTGGCCTCCAAAAGACAAATAAAGGTAAATGCTGGCTGCGGGGAGGGAGGGGAGACATCAAGGCTTAGGGCTGGTTGTGAGAAAGGGGAGGGGGTCTTAAATGCTTAACCAGATAAGAGACTAGATCCAAATATAGGCCCCTGCCTAGAGATATCATTGGACTCCAAGGCTTTCACCTCTCCCTACTACCAGCACTGGCTAGAACAAGAAAGGGGAATACAAGGTTTGCCATACTAGATCAGATCATTGGTCCTACCATGGGGAGTGGCCAGTGCTTAATGTTTCTGCAAAGGTGAATCTCTTCCCCCCCATAATGCAGCCAGCTAACCTGTTGAATACTGGAAAATTCCCTCCAGTCCACTCATGGTGGGACTGGTTAAACCAACGTGTCAGACCCGAATAGCCTTGCAATAGTATCCTAGCCTGCAGAGCTGCATTAACATGGGCAGGGAGTGCCAAGCTTCCTCACTTAGCTCCCTCAATGCACCCAAATCCCATTCTGCAATCCTCCAGCTATTCCACAGAGAGAGAACGTCGGTTCTCCTGAGCTGGGCTGTAACATTTGTGCAGTGAGGACAAATTGCTTATTCCAGAAGAGGATGAGGCCACGAAGCTGCTTTTTTTTTTTTTTTTTTTGACCCAAGATGCGAGTACTTGGATTTCCTATAGCTATCTGTAGGCATGAATCAACCACCACATTAACCTCATGAGATGGGGAAGAGCCCCACGTCTTTTCAATGGATGGGGAGATAGAGGTGGGAAGTTTAAGTGACTTGTCCATGGCAGCGGTAGAAGTCAATACCTCAGAGTTGGGATTAAAACTAAGGCGGATCATAGAATCATAGAGGATTAGGGCTGGAAGTGACCTCAGGAGGTCATCTAGTCCCACCCCCTGCTCAAAGCAGGGCCAATCTCCACTAAATCATCCCAGCCAGGATCCTGGCTCCAAGTCTTATGCTGGTCTCACTAGGATAGTCTGGCTGCTCCCAGCTGTCCAGGAGTGAAAGGCTAATCCATTCATAAAACATACCAACCAGTTACTTTGTTGTAAAACGGATTTGTTTTTATTTCCCCTTCCCTGCCACTCATAGTCAAAACTCAGACAATAAATAAAACAATACCAGGATTGGCAACTCCATGTTAAAAAACCAGGAGTCAGCCTCCCCCCCAAAATCACAAGTCAGGCTTAAAAACGAGGAGCTGTTAAATAAACCAAATGTGGAGTTCTTTTCATTTGGCTTCTGGTTTTTATGTTATTATTATTTATCATTTGTATTGTGGTAGCACTTGGAGCCCCACTCATAGACCTCATTGTGCTAGGTGCTATACGCAGAACAAAAAGCCGCCTCGAGCTTACAAAGTCAATTAGAATTCATGTTTTCCAGCTTTTCCCTGCAACCCTGAGAGCTAGAAAGTTAGTCTTTGTTTCAAATATGAGCTGAGATTCTACACTTGCATCACTGTAATAATGCCACAGTGAATGATTTCAGTTCTGTTAAGGGTTTTTTCCTCTCCCCAGTTTGATGTGAACGGAAACTAATTTGGGTTACTTCTTCTGGTCTGCTACTCCCCAGTGTGTTCCAAAGGTGATCAACAGCAGCTTTTGTAATACAGAGGTGTCGAGTGAAATAGCAACAACAGCATATTTCCAGGTGTATGTCTTATGCTGCATTTCTACACATGGCACAGTTCATGTCCTTGGTATTTGATTGTAGCATCACTTTTCACCATCTGCCTGGAAATTTAGCTCTAGCCATAAAAGAATTGCACAGATCGATCAGGAGAAGGAAATATTTGCTCCACCTCACTGATGAATTGATTATGATCCTGTCAGCTTCTCTAGTGATAAAAATGTTACCATTAGTCTATGTCTACACTACCACTTATGCTGGTATAACTTCTGTCACTCAGAGGGGTGAATAAATCACCCTAGATAATTTACAGTGACATAAGCGCGGATGTGGACAGCGTTATGCTAGTGGGACAACGTCTCTGATCCTGTTTACTGGCACTGTATTTTTACACCTTAGGTACTTGTAGAGTGCCCCTCACTGTAATATGTCAGTTATGAGCTGATTTAAAAGCTCCAGTTCCACAGTGGGCATGTTTCATTTGATCTAAAATTACAGGAAACTTAAGATAATGGAACTAATTTTATTGTAATTGCAAGGAGTTAATAGCAGTAATGTGACAGCTTTAGAATTACATTCCTCAGGCCAGATCCTCCACTGGTGTAAATCAGAATAGCTCCATTGCAGGCAGTGGGGCTGCTCTGATTTACCCCAGTTGAGGATCTGGCCCATTATGGATTCCAAAGAGAGATGCAATCAGTCTTTTTTCTTTGTCCTCCTGCATGCAAACAACCTCAGAGTCCTTCTTTGTTCAACAGTACCAAATAGTCTCTCTTCAGGAAGCCTCTGATTGCTGAAAGCAGCTGTTTGTTTTTAATAATCCATATTTTTGCAATTTGGCAATGTTGCTCCTGGGGAGAGAAATGTTGCTGCGGGAAGGAGTTCAGTGTCTCTGATCCTATTACTGGCATTGTTTTTTTATATGTGGTTTTCTAGTTACCTTAGGTACTTGTAGGGCGCCCATCACCATAATGTCTCAGGGCCTCACAATCTTTAATGTAGCAAAATAGTACTATTATCCTCATTTGCAGATGGGGAATATGAGGCCCAAAGAGGCGAGGAGACTTGCCCAAAGCCACAAAGAAATTCTGTGGTGGAGCAGGGATTTGAACCTGGGTCTCCCAAGACAGGCTTACACCTTTGTGTGTTCCATGAACACAAATAGGAAGCATTTCTTATATGGAGAGAGAGTGAGTACACTTAGCATTTTTTAAATGGGGAAGCTCTTTTCCCTCTCATTAATTTAGAAACAATTTTCTCCCCCAAAATTCACAGAATACTCCCCTTCTTTTGGAATGACAAAGTATAACTCTCCAAGCCATCTGTTCCTCCTGCCTCGTATGCTGGGGACTCCCTTTCCCTTATCTTGGTGCAGCGACCCCCCCACTTTCTCTTTCAAACAGCTCCTTGAACCACACATCATCCATGACGTTTGTCATTGTCAGTCACCTCCACAGTCTATCTGTCATCATCATTCTATCACAGCTAAGTCCTCCCCGTGGTCCCCTAAAAGTCTGTGTGTCTGTACTGTGTTGTGTTTCTGTTGTGATGGCAAACTCCTCAGGGAATCAGCTGGGTTTCCACTATGTTCTGTACAGCATGGAGCAGACTATCAACAAATACATCATAAAATAATGGAAACATGGACAGGTCCTTTGTGATAGCTGAAAAATGTACATAGTTTAGTCTTAAGGGGAAAAAAAATCTCACTCTTCTCATTTCACTTTTTTCTGAAGAACTGCACAGCTGAGAGCGCAGAATGTCCAGTAGCACCCACAACGTTGCTGTGACTCTCCTCCAGTGTTTTTTCACCTATACAATTACTAGTGGCTGATGCTTCCCATTGCAACCCTAAGAATGTCAGAGCCACATTAGGTGGTGTGAAGTACAAAGGTTCCTGAAGGAATCAAGGAGTCAGTGGGAGTCCTGGGTGTGCAAAGAACAGAAGATGTGACTGTGAGTGTGTTGTAACAGCTCACTAATGGAAGCGGTGCAGCCCCACCCTAAAGGCAGAGGACATCCAAGAGCCATCTTCCGTTTTTACAACCAGACCAACTATCAAAAGCCTTTAAACTGGTGATACACAGCCTGGGCCTCGCAAGCCACAGGTGTCTGTTTAATGTGTCTCCTGCGTCTCTTTGCAACACATGATATTAAAACACTGTGTGATTTAGTTATTAACCGATGAGGAGGCTTTTCCTATGTTATTAACCAATTGTCGTTGATAAAATAATAATATTTGGTCAGTCATTTTGCTGTGAGAATTATGTGTATGTAATATTTGCAAAGGAAACAATGAATTTAACATGCTCGGGGTTTAGCTGAGGTCTTCAAATCTCACTTTTGAGGATTTCAATAACTCAGTCATGGGTTCGGGGTTGTTATAAATGTGTATGGGTAGGGTTTTGTGGCCTGCCTTGTGCAGGAGGTCAGACTAGATAATCATATTGGTCCCTTCTGACCTATGAGTCTATGAGTCTATGAGTATAATTTACACCACTGTGGATCTTTTGGGTAATGCTGATAGCTAATTTGGCTTCTGAATCACTGAGGTCTGAGCATTACTGCTTTAAATATTCTATTGTCTCAGTAGTGACCCATACTGCAAGCAATCCAACTAAACAAATACTTTGTTTACTGTTCTGCTTCCTTCTGATAAGAGATGCAAATGAATTATGAGGGTTGACTGCACCACAAGTAATCCCACGGAGGTCAATGGGGCTACTCAACAGTAGCAAGAGTATAGCCCAAATCAATTCTCAGATGCAAGCGTTTTCTTTTCTCCTACTTGCTGTGAGAGTGAACAAAATATTCCTGTCTTTTTAAGGTGACTTGGAAAGGGGAAAAAATGGGGTTTGTGCCTTTGGTTAACTGCTTTTTTGCTTAAAACTTAGTACCAACAGGAGTGTCAAATGCTCTTTGGCCTGGTTTTGTTGGAGCACTTCTCAGATGACTCTGACATGTGGACTGAGAGATTTCGTAGGCCCTTAATTGAAGAGAACATTTCTTAGAAAGGTTTGTGTTAAACAGAGGTTTGCAAAAACAAAGCATTTTCAATACAGGGACCAAAAACCACTCTTCAGTTAATCAGATCTCACATCTCTGATAACTCAGATGTCCTAAACATACCAGTTCTCCAGCCTTCCACAGATCCTTCCAGGGTAGTCCAGGTTTAAATATCTCATGTTTAAAAAAAAACACAGGCAAACCAACTTAAAAAAACCTCATAACCAAACGTTGCTGGCCTGTGTGATGAAACAGCAAAAAGGGACACAAAACCCTTTTCCTCTTTCCTCCTACCCTACCCTTGAAGATCAGCTTTTATCTATCAGCAGTGACCACAGGGAGGCTAGTAAAGGTCACACCATCCATTCTATCCCCCAAATGGGAATTGTAATATGACATTAAGGGACAAAAGCACCCGCAATGTTTCAAGGCTCATCTTTTCCCCCAGACACTTGAAAATAGGGGTAGAAGGCAAGGACTGAGGTACAAGCAGTGTGGTGGGGTGCAAAAAGGAGGATTTGTGGTGGGTTACTTTAAATTGCTGCAGCAAGGCTGTATTCTAAAGTTACATCAGGAAACCGAAAGCATTTGGATAAGGCATCCTTTTAAGAATTTTTATAAATCTTAATAAATAAAACATGGTGTTGAGACTAAAACAAGGGGTTGGGTTTTCATCTAAAAATGTGGTGGACACTCTCATGGTAAGCCTTAGAAGAAAATGACATTCTATTTATTTTGCCAGTGCACAAGTCCTATTACTGTTTCCTGTTGGGATTTAAATATGTTGTATGGTGTACTTTCCCTGGGCAGGAAACTGGCTTGCGACTTATTGGCGAACTGATTAAAATCAAGCCTTTATCTTCCACAAACAGAGGATAATGCTATCTGATCATACAGCAACAGGGCCTACGGAGTATCAGGAAAGCATCTTGCAAGAAGAAAAGGGAAAAGAAAAATGACACAGTAACAGGTGTGATGAGTTAATTACGTGGTGAAGAGTCAAAAAGAAGTAGCAGCAACAGGGCACAGCAGGGGAGGAAAAAAAACCCAAATGTGGGGTTAGTACTTTAATTCTTTTAGCGAGTGAGGCTGCGTCCCTGCAGTATCTTCTCGAGATCACAGAGCATCTTGAAGAGTAGGAGTGAAAGAGAAACACAGCACAAAGACACAGAAGTAGGTGCAGTGGAAAGGCAGATTTATTTACTAGTAATACTGTACAGAGAAAAAAAAGAGAGAAGCCACAGTTACAGCCTGGCTGTTGCTGGCAGTGTTGATTTATTTTGTGTTTTGTTTTGTTCTCATTTGTTTGTTGTTGTTGTTTTAAATCTGAAGAAAACATAACAGTCAAAAAAGTACACTTCAGGTTACAAAGTACAGCAGCTATCCCAGCGATTCTATTCCAGTGTTAGCACGACACATTTTCCCCCAGCAAAATGGGATTTTATTTACATTTGCTCACCAAGAAAGTGGGCAACTAAAGCTTTGGGGGGTGGGGGAGGAAAGGCTCATCCACAACCTACATTCACCATAAAAAGCTGCATTTTACACAACATTTTCTTGGACCCCCAAAACAATTATTTCTTTATTTATGGCTTGGGGATAGGGGGTTGAAGCAGGAAATGTGGTTTTGTCCTTGTTCTGACCTGGCATTGCGTGGCTGCCCTTTTTGAACACCCAGTCGTCACTGAAAAGCAAAAAGCTTTTAAGTGGATTTGTGTCCTGCATCTGCCTGTAAGCGGTCCCTACATCTTTCATTATAAAGTACAGGACAAAATTAGAGCCAGGATTCAGAAAAGCACTTAACTTTAAAAGATTTAAGCACATGCTGAACTTTAAACACATCTTTAATCCGTCCCTATTCAGCAAGAAGCTTAAGCATGCGTCTAATTTTAAGCATGTGCTTAAGTCTAATAGGGCTTAAGGATCTAGCTGAATTGGGTCGTTAGCTGGTTGCATAGAGCTTCTCTGTTGCATAGCTGCCCAACCCAGACAGAAATATTAGAATACCATTCAGAACACTGATGCTTCTTAGAAACCGTAATTGGGTTTGGTTAGCAGGGCCCTTCACAAACTGGATCAGTCGGTGATGGATTGTAAATTCTACTTTTGCTCCTCCCGTTATACTGACAATAGCAGAATGACTCTCCACGGTACAGTCTGGGGCCAGAATCTGCTCTCATTTGCTGTGGGGTGGCATTAATATGTTGACATTCAATACCCCAGGGTATGGGTCTGTACAATGATATTTATGGCATTCCCTGTATTAAGAATGGTGGGGGAAATGGCAAGAATGTAATAGTGCCCACTCTACTGTGTACGCTTGCAATGTCAGTGGGATTGTACATGTGCAGCTGAGAGCAGAACGAGCCCAATGGCATCAAAGATTATGTTGGAAAGCAGTAGGGATGGGCCAGCATCATTTGGCCTTGTTTAGGACCCACCTGAACAGCAAGGGGGTTGAATTTTTAACTCTTCGCTTATTAGGTTCTCACTCCGCTTAGAGGAGACTGTGAAAAAAGGGGAAGAGGAGGAACAATGGAGTAGAATGACAGATGAAGAGAGAACGTGGGGAAAAAAGAGCAGATGGTGCAGGGGGAAATCCCCACCCCTCTCTTTCTTTCTCTCAATATTTTTGTGTGTATATTAACGCCATATCAACAGTTTACAGGCCACCATTTATGACAGCCTCGCTTTCTGAGCTGGGCTCAGGGAGGAGAAGAAGCAGCAATTCTTCTAACCTTGCTACATAGTAAAAACTTCCTGTCAGCTAGAAGAACATTTCTTAGGCCTCATTTCTACTAGAAAAGTGAACCAGTTTCACTACACCAATGTAAGTATCAATCTAGTTAAACAGTGGAAATACCTGCTATAGACACGGTTACTCTAGTTTAACCCTTGCTTGTATCTGTATAGCTTAAGGTCCCAATTCTGCAAACATTTATGCAAGTGCTTAATTTTACTCATGGGAGGAATCCTATTGAACTAAATTGGACTGCTTGAATGCTTAAAGTTATGCCTGTGGGCAAGTCTTTAGGTCTCGGGACCTGTTGAGTAGCTTTTTAGGATCAGGATTAGTTAAACTGGTTCACTTTCTCATATAGACAAGACCTTAAAAAAAATCGGAATTCCCCCTTGAGGAAAATGCGGGTTTAAGTAACAGGAAGAGCAGATTTACAGACAAAACCTTCTTGTGCAAACCCAAGAAAGGGTTTAGGAAAGTCTGTAAAATCTCACACGCCAGGAAGGCTACCATTCCTACTAGACCGGGACCCCTCTGAGTGGGACTGGCGTAGCAATAAGGTAGCTGATCTGCAGGACTTCTTGAACCAAACATGTATACTTGAAAAAGATTCTTTTCCAAAAACGAATAACAAAAATAGAGAAAGCAGAGAGAGGCTGGGATGGGGGTGGAAACAGAGTCAATCTGAAAACTTGTGTGTTCAGCATTTTTGCCTGTCCTTTTAAATACATGTTGGATGGATATTTTTAAGATCTCCTGCATTCCTGTCAATACGTACAAGCTGCATATTATATCGTATGTTTATATGACATGATGGGTTTACACTCTTTTCAGTTTAAACGATAATTCATTCATAGTTTATAGCATTCATATTAGACCCCTTTCTGGTTTACATACAAAAATTAAAGTCTAACATTGTGTCTGGTACCATTGCCAGTGACCTATCATTGAAACTCAGCGCTAAAAGTTACAACTGACACCAAAATATCTGAGACAGCGTAATCTGAGCAACTCCTGAATTTGTTGTTATATAGAGATAGCTGGTCAAAATTTACTGAATTTTGAAAATTCAACATTAAAAAAATAATTGGGAAAAATCATCAATGTTTTTCTGAATTATTTCCCCCCCACTTTTTGTGCTCAACATTTTTCAAGTTTTTGAAATTTAAAATTTGGTAAAATGGGGGAAAATTGAAAAAATTTGACATAATTTTTGCCCTTTTTCAATCACTTCTTTCTCACTCTAATTAATAATAGGTACTTATTAACTGCTATGTGGGCTCACTAAATAAAAAATGAAGTTGTAAAGCACCTCTTTACTTTAGTTGTTGAAGATATAAGATCAAATTTGTCTATGGTATAAGTTTATTGACTTCATTGGGTTTATACCAGTCTCATAATGTTTACTAGATTCTACCCAACATTTCTTTAAAAAAGAATTGTGGAACTGCTTTCAGGTCTAAAGGTGAGGTTTGGGCTACAAAAGATCCCAAGAAGTGGGGGATTATCACCAGAGTATTCTGAAATCGAATCCCCATTCAGGATCGGTGTTTCCTTATAAAAATATTATTCCTTAAAAAAATACATAGATGTAAAATACTACATTTTCTATTACATTGTCTCTTATTTGCAGACTATGCCGCTTGAATGTTGGACTCAGTCAAGAGGTAACGCACTCCTGTTTAAGAACCCTTTGTTTCGCAAGCACTTTACTGTCATCTTCGTGCTCCCACTAAGTCCCTTGCTCACAGTTTATTTTTCTTTTCTGTATTGAGATCATCTCTGAGCCATTGGTTAATTTGGACAAACGGGGAGGAACTGTCAGTACAATCTTCAATAAGGTTCCAGTTAGGGTTAGTTTAACATTACAAGTGCAGTGGTAGCAATGCCATATACGGCTACTGAATCCGGACCTGTCCCTCTAAGGGATGGGGAGCATCAGGTTCTGTCAGTGACAGCTGCAACATTTAACACCTTTCAGGATCACACCATCAATGGGTAGGACTGCAATGCATAAAACTGGAGTGAGTACACAAATGATGCCCAAACTACACCCTGTGTTAATCTTTTAGGCCCTGATCCTGAAAACACTTACGTACACAATTGATTTTATGACTGCAAAGAGTCCTATTGATTAAAATGGGACTCCTCACAGAAAAATTAATCACATGCCTATGTGTTTTCAGGATTGGGGCCTTATATTGCACCACTATGGACCGAGCTCCACTTGCTTAATTAGGAAGGGCTTGTACTCTAATAGCACTATGGGGATTGAAAGATAATGTTGTGTTTTATACAGCTTTGGAATACAGCCTGCAACATTGGGAAAAATAAAAAACCAAAAGAAGAAGAAAAATTTCTAAGTGCTAAGGCAAACTGTCAAATGGCACATCATGCCTATTTTGTCATTCATTTCGATAACATCACAAAGGCAGACCAGAGGAATTCTGTAAACATAGCATACAGTACATCAGCCACAGGAAATAAAAAAGAAAACAACCCTGTATTTCTTTCCTTTCTGCACTGATGTTCTTATAATTTAAAGAGATTGCCTGGCCACCAAGAATAATGTGTTTCATGACTTTGGGATTTTTTTTTTTCATTTTTAAAAAAAGTTGCAGTGATTTGCCAGACAATGGTACCTTGATGAAATCTAGGGATGACAGGAAAAGTAAAACTGTAGAAACTTAGAAAATATAAAATATAAAAAAGTTTCACAAGATGTTTGTTTGTTTTGTCATTTTTTTGTTCAGACTAGGAAAAGATACACTGAAAAATTAGTATGTTTTTTGTTTTTCTTAGAAAAGTTAAGGCGAACAGTTTATTGTGGCAAAATGTTGTCACAGAACCAGTTCCGACTTTGTTTGTAAATATCTTTTCATGCTGAAATTGCAGATGAACCTATTTACGGCTTCTAAAGTTAAAAAGAAAGAGGGAGCTTGTTTAAAACAAAACAGACATCTCCCATTATGATCCTTATAAAATCTCAACATGAAGTCTATCTCTGTGTCTTTCATAAAGTGGACCCTTTGCTTTGTATCTGATTGTAGCCATATTTCCGCAGGCTATAGAATGCCTACGTGTCGGGAAAAACAAACCTACGCTGAAGCTCAAAGAAACATGGAAACCTATTTACATTCATTAGCCTATGTTAATGTGTCTGAATTCTTGATATAGGCTGCAGTTTAGTGAAAAGAGGTTACAACGAAAAATCTAACATCCAGATGATGCTGTGAGACTTGCTAAACAAGACAATGCAAAGAACTAAAAATATTAGGGCCAACTGGGGGAAATCCGGATAGCTGAATATCTGGCCCTAGGCTTAGTGGGAACGTTTTTCTCTCTTTTTCTTTTTACTCCCATCAGACAGGGAACCAGTTTTGGTCAAGAAGTTAAAAACCCTTCTAGGTTATCTACTAAAAAACCATGGCATTTCTACTTTAATGTTGGACCATTAACCATGATGCCCACATGAATGAACGCACCACACTGGTCTTTAAAGGCATTAAATATTATCTGCAATAATTGAACAATTGCTTTTGGCAGAAAAATAAAAGTCTAAGGCTTGTGCTCTACTTCTAACCAATAAAACCCACTTCTCTCTTTCTTATATACCTGTAGCTCCCACTGACTATGCGATTATAACAATGCACTAGTCCCGGGATGCATGCATATCCCAGTGTATCCGGACCTTCAAGGGAATCAGTTTTCAGGTAATGGGTCTAAGGGCATGGGTGATGAGAGAGCACGTGCCTATAGATGTCTGCAGGGAAGTGTAAGGTATGAGTTAGGGGTGAGACTTGAGAAGGTCTAGTGTCTCTGAAAAATCAGGCTACAAGCTTTTCAGCAGAACAGAAAAGTTAGCCACAAGTCATGCTGACATAATCATGGGATCACCACAACTTTTTTCTTGATAAAAATTACCTATCTGTTTACCAAGCAAGCTTGGTGCAGCTTTAGAGTAACACTTTGCGGAATTCCAACGATTAAATTAGGGTGTCAGCTGTATGCTCATTGAGGTCACTGGGTGTCCAGTATCAGGCCTATGGTATATTCCCAATACCAGCTGTGAATATGTCAGCTAATATGATTTCAGCAGGAGCCATGTTTATGAGGCTATCTTTTTCTAGTCTCTACTTGCCTTGCATTGAAGGTCAACTGGATAGCTGTGAAAGGTTACAGAAGAGGGTTGCCATTAATGGCTAAGTGGTCTAGCGTAAGAAGTCCCTTTTTTCTTTTCCTTTCCTTTCCTTTCATGCCTCATGTTATAGCTACCATGAACAAGCATTTCTTCCTGGCACAGAAAGAAAAGAGCACAGAGCAAGAATTGTTTAATCAGATGTTTAGAACTAATAGTTAATGCAGTAAAAGCACCAAGAAAGAAAGCAGAAATATCAGACACCACCTCAGCCTGGAAAGAGGTGTTTTTTGGTTGTTGTTTTCTCTTTTTTCCCTTTATTTTCCTTCTTTTTTTGTGCAGGGAAGTGTAGTAATTTCAAAGACACTGACATAATCACCATGATTGAAAATATTTTACCACCAAAAAGTGTAGGTCCTGCTTTTGATCTCACTTGTACTATGGTAAATCAGGAATCGCTCCCCTGAAGTCAATGGAGTTAAACTGGTGTAAAGCCAGTGCCAGTTAGGTCAGAATCAGTGCCATAGTCTTGCCATGAAAAAGTTGATTTCTCTTTCCACTGTAGATAGTAGAATCTAAAAGCCAAGACTTTCAGAACTGATTAGTGATTTTGGTTGCCTCAGTGTTTTGGATTCCCTATTTGAGATACTTTAGAAAGGCCTGAATTTTCAGAGGGCAGGAGAACATTTTTTGAAAATCAAGCCACTTTAAGGCCCCTCAGAATTGAGCCTCTCCCTCCAAAATGAGGCATCCAAAATCACTAGTCACTTTTGGAAATCT
Source organism: Mesoclemmys tuberculata (assembly GCA_007922155.1). Lineage (NCBI taxonomy): Eukaryota > Metazoa > Chordata > Testudines > Chelidae > Mesoclemmys > Mesoclemmys tuberculata. Next base: position 8,919,686 of record ML675650.1, read on the forward strand.
GGAGCTAATCAACATAATCCTTTCTCCTGAAATATCTACTGAAGTAACGCTCCAACTTGCATCAGTGGGAGCCTTCCCTGAAAAAGGATGGATGAAAAGGGTCCTATGTCTGCAAGTGTATAGGTTTACCTCGAGTATGCATATCAAGAAATGCTTCTTTGAAAGGAAGTACGAAGTGAGAACCCATTCTTGCTCCTATTGAGGTCAATGGGTTTTTTGCCACTAACTTCAATGGGAACCGGATCAGACAGAAAATGTTTCATGTTCTAAGGAAACAGTATCTCTCATCTGCTGGTGTTCAGCAGAAAAATCTCATAAATAAACATAGGCAGAGTTACTGAAAGGCAAGTAATTAAATCAGTAACTACATTTCACTTGTGGTGACAGCTGGATCTTTTGGATGTCAAGGTAATTTTCAGTATAATGTAAGAAGATGAACAATACTGTAATCTGGAAGATTTATATAAGGCAAAATCATCATTTGTGATTTGTTAGAAAGAATAATTAAGGTCCACTTTTGGTTTTACCAATAAGCAGAAATAGCCTATGGCATTTTTTTGACACCACAAAATGAACTGCAAAGTTAATATAAACAAAATTATGCCAACATTTTGAGAAGGGTGTGTCTGAGTTTTAGCAAATTAAAACAATAAAATTATGTTCTCTCCACCCCCCCAAAAAAATCTATAAAATGTTAAAATATGATCTTTTTTTAAGGCTTCCATACCTGGCTGTTGAGAAATGCAGACTCCCACAAAACACTGGGAATCTGATCAAACCTGCCAGATATATAAAGTAAAATATAAAAAGTGTTTTCTTTATACATATGTATATAAAATCAAATAAATATGAAAGCATTTGTTCACTTCCCCATTTATCTCACTCTAAAAGGTAAAAACAAACAGTAGGTAGGCGGGAAAATAATATTCATGTGTGCATCTTCCTGAAGAACTAGAAATCAAAGCAACCCAACTGCAAGGCAATGGAGGCATTCACTTCCAGTTGACAGTATTGCAGTTAGAAGTACAGTGAGGTCTAAGAAAGTGATGTAGCAGATGTTGCTCAGAACAGGGAAGGAAGAAGTGGTCACATGATAATACAGCATTGACAGCGCTTTTTCTTTTGTGTACCTGGGACTGGTTCCATGGGCAGACTTTCTTCTTTCCCTTCTGGAGAGGAGGGCTCTGTTGTGTCAGATGTAGGCCTTCCAGAGACCAGTTCGGCTGCATTTCCATCCATGGTAGATACGTCAGTCACAGTCTTCTCACGCAAAGACTTCTCATCATCTTCATCGATGAGGACCAGTTCTGCCTTGATGGTGTCATCATAGCCCAGCACTTTTTTTGTCTCCTCTTCATCATCAATGTTTTGGTAACCCATAAAAATCATTGTCACTGGTTGATCCATGCTGGCCTCTGGGACTTCATCTCCAGAGATTTTTGCTTGGTGTTGAGGATTCCCAGAATGCCCTTTGCTAGGCTTATGCACCATTTCTAGTTTTGCCTCTTTGAAGAGCATTTGTTCCTTCACATGGCTAAGGTTTCCATCTGCTATCACATTCCTGGTGGACATAGTCATTTCATATCCTCCTCTTACACTTGATTGTCCAGCTTTCTGTATAAGTTCAGCTACATCCTTTGAGCTTAATTTATGTACACCATTTTCTACCACCGTGCTTCCAGAGTGAACCTCATAGACTACCTTGGTACCATCATCATAAACTTTGGATCCTCTTTGATGGGTCCCCTCTGGGCCAACAGGTGATGTAGAGAGAATCTTGGTCTCTCCTGTCTGTTTGTCTTTCTCCACATTAATTTCCATCGCGTACAAAGCTTAAATGAAAACAAGAGAGGAAGTGCATGTTACAACAAAAAAAGCCAGTGAATGGTTAATTGCCAACAGACAGAGAAACTACGATGCTATTTCTAAAGAGCCAAGCATTCTACGTTAGAAGTGAGCTGCATACTGTGAACACAGCTGGTTATTACAATAACCAAAATAAAAATGCAGAATACAAAAATAAATGCCAGGTCGGTGTGTTTTTGACTTTATGCAACTGGATACTAGGCACACCTGCTGTAAACGAGAGCTAGTCTTCCAACTAAATCTGTGCAGAAGGGGTTCTCATCAATTAGAAGCGTGGCAACCATTTAGATACAGTGGGTAATAGCGTCCTTTGGACAAAATGAGATGATAACGTGGAGGTCTATCACAACCTTTCATCTTTGTACTTGCCTCAGATTCCAAGGGGAAATGAACTGCTCCCCCTCCTACCATCCAGTCCATAATCAGCTTTCAGCAAATTTTGTTTGGGAAGGAATAAAATGCACCTCACAGGTTTTTTTTTTATATTATTTAATACTTTCTCAGATATATGCCTTTCATCCATGTCTCTTAAACCACTTTACAGAGCTTGGAATTGATCATTATCCCCTGTTACACAGGTGGGGAAACTGAGGCACAGATCATATAAATGACATGCCAAACTCACACCAGAGGTCAATGGCAGAGCTAAGAAGAGAACTCAGGCTTCCTGGCTTCCAGTCCAGTACTCTGTCCACTGGATCAGTAAGTAACTCAAGGCAGTTAGGTGTGTGTTTGACATTTTGCCTGTGATGAAAAGTACATATAAAAGCAAAATCATGGAAGTCCCCTGGGTGATTCTTTTTATGGGCTCCTAAACGTTGTTTTCAAAGGGGAGATAGTATACGGATGAACTTGATTTCAAAACTTGACCAAGCAAAGTATAATAAACACCCATGAATTCTAGACTACCAAAGAACACACTCCCTGGAATGAAAGTGTCAAGAAAGGTTCAATAACAACAAGAGCTCTGTGAGCATCATACAGTGGGAGAAGACAGGCAACCCACACAACTATAGCCATCATTTTGAAAGAAGATTGTGATGCAAAGTGTACTGCTCGATTATCAAGGTACAACTTGTAAAGGTTGCACAGCTTTTCTGAACGTGGCTGTCAATTTAAGTGCTCCTTATATGACGATGAAAACATTTTGTCTGCTTAAAAGATACGAACACAGTTACTTGCAGTTTCCATGATGGGAGTTGTCCCCAGCTGTTGTGAAACTTACCACACACATTATCTTATGATAATTCCAATTCAATGGACCACAACTTTATGATGATGAGTCCTCTGACTAAGGGACACCATCGCTTATTGGTGAATACAAAGTAAAACCGTGTGTAAATTCAGCAAGAGCTCTGTAGCACTTTAAAGACTAACCAATTTAGTTTTTGCAGGCATAAGCTTTCATGGGCTTTAATCCAGTTTGTCAGATGAAATTTTTACTCTGTCCATTAGCAGTGACGCAGCACTTTCTAGGAGGGATATTCAATACAATCCTTATACATTTTCTTTAAAATAGTGCTAATGTAAAAATTATCCAGTTTGGTTTCAATTCTTCCTATTCCTTCATCATATTATCAAGCGTACGCGTGGATTCCTAGGGCCAAACTCTGTCACAAGCACAGGAAGCATGTAATATTGTGCGTGGTGGACTTCTCTACATATCTAGAGAAATCCACTACTGCGTTAAACACTTTTTAAGACAGTAGGAACTATGCTCCATGCATCTGAGATTGCAGCCAGCAAAATTCTGAGCAGCCATAGTAAAGGTGTCCTGTATCCTGACTGACTTTATGTAGTGGGCCATTTCCATTTTAGAGCTGAAAGGCAGGTGGGGAAGGCTGCTTCTATTTGCTCTGGATACATGGGACCCCTTGAGGGAGGCAGTTAGTGGCTCACCAGCCTGCTGCCTTCCAAGTTCACCTTTCTGTCCAGTGCCCAGGAGGTGAGCAAGACATCTGTCTGAAGCAGGAATTCCTTCTAATGCACATGGCTATTTGATGTGAAAAAGCAGGACTGCGTCGTGTACCTACTCGGTGCCCTTATGAATTGCTAGATTAGTGTGCCTGCCAAGGGAACCTGATGTAGAGTGCGCTTCACTGCTTCTCCAAGCAGGACTATGCGCAGTGCGGGCCTACGTATTTGCTGGTTAACTCTTGCTCCCGAGGGCAACACACATGAGCAGACTGGCGTGGGTTTGAGTTCCCCAAGTCTCTCCTGAGGTTACAGTGCACGGGCCATCCCTTAAACCTGCCATCTCATTCAGTGCTCTGTCCAGAGTTACGAAGGGATCATGACCTGCTGCTAGCGTCATGACTGGATGGGTGGAACACGAGCCCCTGCGTCAGCGTCTGAGCATTTAAAGCAGGATGTGAGCGGAACATTGGTTTCTATTCTTTGCTGCTTTTCACTTGGCCGAATGGTTGTAGTATCTCCACAGCATCACTAGTGAGAACACATGACAAGCAGCACGTTTCTGTCGCTGGTGCAGGCCCCGTTTGGGATCTCCGAGACTAGTGTTTCTAACGTCTCATTTAAAGAGGTATTAATTGAACCTGCAATCCAAGCTACAGAGACATTAAGATGATTGTGAGAAGAGCCCCAGTGTCACTGAGCAGGAGTTTGCTTGTTTTTGGGCTGTGATTTCGGGGAGGAAGCATCATCTAGGGCAGTGGTTCTCAACCTTTCTAATGCCGTGACCCCGCAATACAGTTCCTCATATTGCGGTGACCCCAAACCAAAAAATAATTTTGGTGGCTACTTCAAAACTGATGATGTCAGCAAGCGCCGGACACACGTAATGCGCTGCTATGGACTGTGGAGCGTTCCCCCCGCTTCCCCCGCCCCTTAGGCCCCGGACGGATGATGCAATCACGTCTGCGCATGCGCGCAGGCATTCAGTTTGGAACGCACATCCATAACGGTGTGCGTTCCAGCTGAATAGCGCTGCTACAGATGGTAGCGCGACTTCTCAGCGGCTAAAGCCATCGGAAATATGTATTTTCCGATGGCTTTAGGCGACCCCTGTGTTTTGGTCGTTCGACCCCCGCCAGGGTCGCGACCCACAGGTTGAGAACCACTGATCTAGGGGCTAGGGCATGGGAGTCAGACCCTCAGAGTTCCGTTCCTGGCTCTGCCACTGACTTGGTGTCCGACATTGGGCAAGTCACCTGACCCCTCTGAAACACTCACGCTGCGAGTGAGCCAACACTTCAGCGCTCAGTAATGTACAAGTTGCTGTCGTTTTCGAATGATGTGTCTGTTTCAGCTGTGAGGCAGTTCATATTGTTTAATGCAGAATGGGGGGGTGATTTTCCAAGTCCTTCCTGTGCAGAACACCCAACTGAAGTCAATGGGAGTTGCACCTATGGAAGGCTTGAGGAATGGTCCCAGCATCTATAGCTGAAGCTTGCAGGACTCAGAGGCAGATAGGGGCTTCCGCACTTTTGGAATAAGGTATCTACAAATACACATAAGTACCGACTTGTCCACATTTAGAAAGAGGTGCAAGATGCATCGCTTTGTCCACTCTTGATGAACAATGATTTCCTAGACATTTAGGGTCAGCATTTCAAAAGAGTTCGGAACACTCAGAAGATTGTCATCAATGACCATTTAAAACACTGGTTGGAAGGAAGGAACTGTTCTCCCACTGCTCATCTGTGTTAAAAAGTTAATGGATGTGGTTATATCTTAAGTATTGCAGCATGGATTTGGGAGCTTCTCATTGTTACATATTCTTTAACTCCCTTCAAATTGATTTCGGGATGTCATACATGGGACCCTTAAATTAGTTAGCTCTTACTCACAGAAGCAGTGCCAATGATTGGATTAAAACTACTTTTGTGAGTAAATGCACATTGATATAAGCAAATATTCCACAATTGGACCCTTTATAAGCAGACCCTTGCTGAAATGTGTTACCACAGGAAAAGCAGAACAAGAGAACTTTGCTAATCTTTGCTTTGGTTAATGTGCTGGCATATGAAATGCCTACTCTTATAGGGAATATAGCAATATACTTCCAAAATGTTGAAAAATAAACTAACACTTGACTAATTTTTGTCTTTGCAGTACTTATCAAACAGCAAAAAGCAGAACTTATTAACATGATTGGAAACTGGTTGATAGTGAAGTCCTGAAAGTAAAACAGTACTTGAAGATGAGAGCCTGTATTAATGTAAGTATACTTTCTGTACAAGTTTAATTACAATGTAACCTGATTTATTGTTTCATAAGAATAAGATACCAGAATACATCTTAATGAGTACGGTTTCTGCTTATTAAATGTTCTTTAAAAGAGGGCTATAAAGTCTGTTACTTTTAAAAAAATGTTCTCAACAACCTGTAGACGTGTAATAAAACAACGCTTATGTTAAGTGATCTTTGACTGCATGTGCGGCTTTCTCTGTCCTTTAGATTGTTGCAGTTCATGGAGTCCAGTTAGCAAAGAAATATATAAACAGGCCTAGCTTTTGGATCATTTTACGGAGAATGGCAGAGACTTTTTTTTTCCCCTTCATGTTTTGACACACACAGGCAATTGGGATGTATCAATCTATGTCTAAGGTCGGTCAGATTTAGCATAGGGATGTGCTTTCTAAGTGCTTTGCAAGACGAGCGGAACGAAAAATGAAGTGTTCCCATTTGCAGATGGCACTTTTAGCTACAAACTCACTTGCTGCATGAAACAATTAGAACTCCAATGGACCATCTTTCATTATCACTAATCTGGGATGGCAAGGATGTATCGCGCTGCCTTTTGGCTTTAGTACATGGAGCAGATGGTTTGGAATAGAACGATATTGAAAGTATAAGTGAAAATGATGTCTAGGATCTGGCTCATACATTGTTCCATTTTAGAAATGCACCAAAGCTGAAATTCTGTAATCTCAGGCTAAAACACAGAAGGCACGTAACATCTTTTTTTATCCCCTAAAGGTTTAAGCATTATGCTGAAATAAACAGCTTCTTTCTGTTCTGTAAGGTTTTACGCACATACTCTGTGCGTGTGTGTCATTCATCTCGATAGAAGTTGTGTGGGTGCAGGAAAGGTGCTATTATCGTGGCCTAGATTCCATAGATTTACATCAGCAAAGATAGAGAGAGAATCAAAGTGAATGCTTCTATTAAAAAGAAATCTGCCAAGTGTACAATATTACTTTTTAGGACTCACAAGGTACATAATATAAATAAATGACTCTGAAATTGCTTGCTGCTGCTCAAAGAGCCTTGACTTGTTCATTGAATAAAAATCGTGTGGTATTTTCTTCTATTTAAACTATATCCGGGCACCAGTCCTATTAAGGTTAATATATATATTAAAAAGAAGTTTGTGTCTCCTGGATTGGCCAATAGAATACAACTCTCCTTGAGACTTACCAGCTACCCTGCTTGATCCGTCCCGCCCAGGAACTGCCTCTGCTGTTCGAGAATAGAGGGTTGGGAGTTCGGGGATCTGGGAGTAAATATAATTTACTGCATCTGGTGTCAGAGAACAAGAAATACAGTTAGATCGTGTTATGAGCCCTAGAAGCTTCATTGCTTAGACAGCAGAGTGTTAATTTATCAACGCAAACAATAGACATCAGAGCTTAGTACTGGATAATTGGATCAAAGTAAACAAAGTGGAAAGTCACTGTCGTGTGATTGGTGTTCAGTAGACTAGCTGAGGTAGGAGGGAACATGTCCAGATGACTCAAACTTTGTGTCAGTTGCACACATCAAACTATTTGTCAGGAGCTTCTGGATTTTATCAGGTCAATGATCACAACAAATGATTGACCCCAGTGTAAGGGGTAGCATAAATGGTGTTTTAATGAGAAATACTCATATAAAATGAGGTTTAAAAACTCTGGAGGTAACCGAGTGATCAAATGGCATGGCAGGCCAGCTCCTTTACATCAGTTATTTAGCATACTCCTTTCTGTTCTATAGGTTGGTGAGCTGGCTTTTGGCTTTTGTTTCTAAAGCTGAAGTTTAACCTGTAAAGGGAATAATGTCTCCATTCTGGCTGATCCCATGCCTGCTTGCCATTTGGTGGGAATATAATACCTCGCAGCTCTCCGGTGACACCTTCTATCAAAGGCTCTCTGGCCATGAGTCAGCAAGGGTCTGAGGTTAGCACAACTACTCACATGCTTACAGTTGGGCACATGCTTCAGTACTTTGCTGAAAAGGGACTCGACAGTGGCCAACAAATATCGACTAAGCCTCACAACTGCACCGTGAGGCAGACTATGGGAAATATTGACAGATGGCTAAATTACACACATAGAGGTTAAGTGACTTGCCCAAGATCATGCTACCAGCCAATGGCAGTCAGGAATGAAACTCGGGAGACTTAGCACTCAGTCTGTTGCTCTTGGAACTTGTTTCCGGGTTTAAGCACACAAGACAAAGTAATTATTCCAGAGATTTGCATGCTAAGCAGAAGACGAGACCATATTTTGACTCCTGAAGCAACACTGAAATATGGTCACAAGGTGTATTTACTTTCCTTTGTTAAATCGCCTCCCTATTTCCAGGCACAGCTGTTTGACTCACCCTGCCTACCACTGCACTGATCCCCTGAAGTCCAACAGCGCAGTGAGTTCTAGTTCCTCAGGGAACAGCATGTATAGCCATACTATGTGAGGCCCCCATGGATCTCGATTACAGAGCAAAGAATGATGTTTTTATTGTTGTCTCCAGTCAGAACTGTTCCTTCCTCTCAGCCTCTGATAGGCTTATCTGAGGCACTGTACATTAAAACCCCTCACTGACATGTAATTTATAGAGAATGTTTCCTAGGAGCTCCAGATTTTCAATCTCACTTTGTATGGCATTAGTAAGAGCATTGCCAGCAGACCGAGGGAGGGGATTATTTCCCTCTATTCAGCGCTGGTGAGGGCACATTTGGAGTATTGTGTCCAGTTTTGGGCCCCCCGCCACAGGAAGGATGTGGACAAATTGGAGAGAGTCCAGCAGAAGGCAACAAAGATGATTAGGTCATTGGAGCTCATGACTTATCAGGAGAGGCTGAGGGAACTAGGCTTATTTAGTCTGCAGAAGCGAAGAATTAGGAGGTATTTGACAGCAGCCTTTAACAACCTGAAAGGGGGTTCCAGGGAGGATGGAGCTAGGCTGTTCTCAGGGGTAGTAGATGACAGAACTAGGAGCAATGGTCTCAAGTTGCACTGGGGGAGGTTTAGGTTGGATATGAGGGAAAACGTTTTCACTAGGAAGGTGGTGAAGCGTTGGAATGGGTTACCTAGGGAGGTGGTGGAATCTCCATCCTTAGAAGTTTTTAAGATGTGGCTTGGTAAAGTCCTGGCTGGGATGATTTAGTTGGGGGTGGTTCTGCTGTGAGGGGGGGTTGGACTAGATGACTCCCTAAAGTCCCTTCCCACCCTACTCTATGATTCTATGGCAAGGTGTTTGGTGCTGCATGTTTCATGATAACTTCTTAATCCTGGTTTATTCCAATCAGGATGGGCCACCTCAGTCTGTACATTCTGGAACTTTTCACCTTCTCTGGTGACAAGGTCTATCGATCTGAGGTATTTAAATAGCTCTTCCTTACAGTAGTATCTGAGTGCCTCACAGTCTTTAATATATGTATACTCACACCACCCCGGGAGCTAGGTGAGTGATATTATCCCCATTTTATAGATGAGACAATGACAGAGAAAGAGAGAGAGACTAAGTGACTTGGGCATGGTCAGTCAGGAAGTCTGTGGCAGAATAGGGAAATGAACTCAGGTCTCCTGAGCCTCAGGCTAGCATCGTAATCACTGGACCATGCTTCTGAGGGAAGCTCATGAGCAAGACAAGACAATTTCTTCATCACTCTGATAGGTTTTAGCAAAATTCTAATATTCACCAAATATTATGATAAATAAGAGTATATTTTCTGTTCCCTCAAAACACAAATCTTCCTGTCCTTAGGGTTAAAAAATATAGATGATGTTTCTTCTAAGTGTGGTGTATACTAGCCATTAAAACAGCAGCCATAGAGGGGAAATATATCTGCCTGCTTTGGTCTCTCCCACTGCTGGTAAACAGAAGAGATGGGAGGATTAGTGCAGGGTCTCTGTGTGTGTGGACCCAGGCAGGAATTCATCTAGTGGCTGCTTCATCTAGTACCCTCTAGGCAAACGCTTATCTCACAAAACCCACCATCACAATTGGTGGTAATCTGAGCAAAAAGATGACTCAGAAAAGGGACATGAAGACTGAGTTACCCTCTGCTCTCTAAAGCTGTGTCTGTGCTGCGGAAGGGCCTGTTATTCCTGAAATGATAGTAAAAATGCCTGAATCTGGTCTATATTAGAGCCTCCACCACTGGTGCCATCAGTGAAGCTGCACAGGTGATGAGTTATAATCTGGGGGGTGGGGGAGATTATGCGTTGACATCCTAAAAGTGGTTCCTCCAGCGTCAGGTTGAGGCACTTTATTCAAGTGAGAAAACTTCCAGTGCCAGCGCTCGTGCTGTATCTGTTGTGTGCGTAAATGGAGGATGGCATTATCTAAGCATCTTTCAGCACTACAGAACCCACATGCAAATTCCTCAGGGAAACACCTATCTATGATTTGTAGCAAGCACATTTGAAAACCAGAGCTGGGCCTGGGAAATATTCTTTATTTCACACCTCCGGGGGCAAATGTAAGGCACAATAAATAGACTTTGTGTTTTAAATGCATAGTATCTTTCAAAAGCTTTTTTGTTTTGCTGCAATAAGGCCGGAGAGAAACAATTATTTAGGACACAGCTCACTGAGCAACGGACAGTAACAGCTGCTATGCCTTTTACAAGGTTTCTTGCCTTTGGTGAGACGCTGGGATGATTCCTTTGTGCAGTTATGCCGGGCAATGGCATCAACAATTTTCTGAAATCTGCTTTCCACACACAGAATGGCTGGCTTTTTCTACGTGCCAGAACATGAAGAAGTTTCTTCTGGAAGTGTTGGAAAGCCAATAAATAGTTGTTCAACCAGACTGTGGAAGTTATGGTTGGAACAGAAAATTGAATAGCAGAACATCGGGGTTGTAATTCTGTCTCTGACACTAAATCTCTCTGTGCCCTTGAGCAAGTCACTTCATTTCTTTGCTTTGATTTCCCAATCTTTAAAAAGAGACTAATAATTACCCTAACAAGCGGATGCTATGAGCTAGGTTTATAATGTTTGTATTAGATGGCAGGGCTATCAAACACTGTGCATCAGGGCTTAAGCCAATTTCTAACTATCGTGTTTCTCCGAAAATAAGACAGGGTCTTATATTATTTTTTGCTCTGAAAGATGGGTTAGGGCTTATTTTCAGGGGATGTCTTTCTTTTTTCCATGAGTGTAAAGTGTATGGGGACCTTTACTTGTGAACCGCTTGTAAACTGTAACTAGGGCTTATATTTCAAGCATACTCCAAAAATCCTGAAAAATCATGCTAGGGCTTATTTTCGGGGTAGATCTTATTTTCGGGGAAACAGGGTATCAAAGACCAGGATGAGACCTAATGGGGGAGGGAGATTATCCCACCTCTGCTACTGTAGGATTCCTACTCCTTCCTCTGAAGCATATGGTGCTGGTCCCCATCAAAGACAGACCATAGGAACTGCCAGTGTGGATGTGACCCCTGATGCTAAAACAAACTGAAGATGAAAAGAACTATGCTGCTGTTATATAATCCCATCTTTGCTGCCCCCTTGCCACATCCTTAACCTCTCTCTCTACATAGCATTTCACTTAGCATCTTTAAAATGGACACAACAGACCTACCTCGCAAGGGTGTGCTGAGGTTTATTTAATGTTTGTTCAGATAAAAATGGAAAAATATGAATCAATTTGTTTCTTTAAGTGGATGGGTATACTTTGCTTTCTGCTTTTGGTGTGTTACGACTATTTAAAATCTTCTTAAAATTGGTTCCTTGGCATTTTGAGTTACTTCCAATAGACTGCCATAATCCTAAAGTATATTTTCCAGAATATCAAATGAATGCTTAGGAAAACATAACGGCACATTTCTAAATCGCTCAGGGCAGATTTGCAAGTGCTCAGTAGCAGAAATAGGGCGAGGCTTGCAGAAGAGCTCAGCACCCACGAAGGCACATAAATTAGGCTAGCTTTACAAAAATGCTCAGTAGCCAGCAGCTGCTATTGAGACACCTGTGACTAGATGTTCAAATGAGCTCCTCACACAACACAGTGAGCTCTTTTGAAAACCTGGCTTCTGATTTTGGTGCCTAAATGGAGGCAGAGCTCTTCTGAAAATTCTGGCCCTGGCTAGGGGCTAAATTCTGTTCACAGTTGTACCAGTGCAACCCTCTAGAATATCATGGAGCAGAGCTAGGACACACAGATACTTCTACAGCAATTCCATGCAGCTATACTGGATTTACACGTATGTAATGGAGATCAGAATCTGGTCCACAGGGCGTAGATTGAATTAAAAACAAACAAAACCCTACAACTGAAAAGCAATAAGCAGTAGGGGCTAGCCAAAGACAACAAAAATCCACACACTGCTTTTTTTGAAGATGTGTGTGTCTATTTTGTTAATTTGATTATAGATCTCTGACCGTGAATAAGGCAGAGGAAACAATAATGGAGTTTGCCCTATCTTTTCCAAGCTCCTCCATGAGAAGAACAAAGTACGGGGTGGGTTTCTAGAACTGTTGCTTTGCCAGACAAACTCTGATTCTTGTTTAATCCCCATACAGGTTTGTGGCTAATTCTATTAAAGATTTGCAGGCTAGGTTCATTGTTAATGAAACTCCCCTGAAACCAACAGAATTATGCCAGCAATGAATTTGACCAGTGTGTTTCCTCATCTCGCATGTCTGTTCTAATAGCATCTTCTCAATCATTCCTTTTATTAACCGTAACTTGCAAAACCCTAGTGTCACTGTAATTGTGTTCACTGTTCTATTGGTTAAACCATCACGTTGCAATGAGCTCAGTAAAAATAGGTATGGCCAAGAGATACCAGGGTCAAGTTCATCCCTGATGTAACTCCAGTGGCATCCAAGGAGTCACGCCAGATCTGCACATGGTTTATACTTTGTAAGTACTCTCTGTAATCATAGCCTGATGGTATCACAGGATACTGTGACAGGGTCAGGCCAGACAGCTATGCAAGGGTGCTGGAAGGCATATATATTAGCCCCAGGCTCAGCAAAGCCCTATTCCCTGGGTGATTCAGCTGGGGCTGATTAGGCAATTAGGCCACCTGGGGCTGTTTGGGCAATTAGGCCACCTGGGGCTGTTTGGGCAATTAGGCCACCTGGGGCCAATCAAGGAGCCCCGCCCCAAACACTTAAAAGCCTCCAGTGCAAGCAGGCAGGGGTGGGTAGTAGAGTGAGGAGTTTGGAGAGAGGAGGTGTGGAGGAAGGAGGTTGGAGTTATAGTGATAGTTTGGAGTTACAGTTTACAGGTGGGAGGTTGGCAGCTCGAAGCTGGCAGTTCGGAGTTGGCAGCTTGGGGCTAGCCAGCTGCAGCCTGCAGCTTGCAGTCTGCAGAGGCTTGCAGCTTCAACTGCTGCTACCACAACACCGGGGGCAGAGCGGGCCCCGGCCCCTCCCAGGGCCTTCCCCCAACTGCACCACCGGTCAGGCCGGGAGAGCGCAGGGCCCACGAGAGCGGGATATCTCTTCCCCCCCCGCCCCACCTTGCCACAATACATACAGCCCGGGACTACACTATGTCTTTAGTGTCTATTGCAGCATTGTGCAGGGGTAGTTGATACATTTTGTAGCACTTCTCATGCCATGTTTAAATGAAAGGCATGTCAGCTCTTTGTCTGTGAGGTGCCGCCATGGCACTGATATGCCACGAGCGGGCAGCACTATGACACAATGTAAAAGTCAGCATGTGACAGGCCTGCTGTCCCCAGCCTAGTCATTTCCCTTCTGCTTTCTCTCACATGGTGATCTGAAGCAGTCAGTTAAAGTGCAGTTACCCTGTGGAAAGTGACAACATGGGAGTCTCAATGACTTAGAGTTCAAAAATGGTCATTTACAAATAAAAAGTTGACTTTTTTCCCCAACTTCCAGAACCACACATTCTGCCTGGGTTCTCTTGGATTCATGCATCACCCGTAACAAAGAGAGTCCGCAGGTAGAACTTGCTTAACTATTCAGCTGATACAAGAGTCAGAACAGAATCCAGCTCATGCTGCCACAATCATATTGACTCTTGCATGCTACCAGGAGTAAAAAGTAGTCAAACTACGTATTTTTTTAATCAGTGAAGGCAGTACGTATGCCTCCAAATACAACAGGGGTTGGACTGGTGAGCTGAATAAGAATGAGTCATTTTTATATAATCACTTCTCTGAGCATAACCATAGTTGAATTAAAAGGAAGACCATCAACAGCCAGTCTCACAGATGGAAAAAAAATGGACAGTGTGGAGGAGTGCAGAGTAATTTATTCTCTGGTTTATGGATACTGCTGCCTGGGGCATGGGTCACTTGCCTAGATCCTCCAGGCATATCTCACTTAAACAATGTCTTGCCAGTTCATGGGCCTCAGTCATTAGTGCACTCTAGTCCCTCTTTTGGGAGCCTGTGGCACATAATAGTTTGGTCTCTGGAGGTCTGTAATACTTTTGTCTAATTTCAGTTGGGTTTAGTCTGTAGGTGCTAGTGGTCTGTGCTATACAGAAGCTCAGACTAGAGGATCTGGTGGTCTCTTCTGGCCTTAAACTCTATGATTCCATGACGCCAAGTCCTTCCTGGAGTGGCAGCAATTGACACAAGGGTCATGACAGTGCACTTGGATCTATGCTGCAGAAAGGCTTTTTTTCCCCCTTGTCTATTACTGGTTTCCTTGTACTTCCTCCAAGAGATCTAGTAGCGGTGACAGTCAGAGAGATGGTTGGTCTGCAGCAGTGCAGCTCTTCCTATTGCCTCTAAAAGAGGTTTAAAAACTCACATAATGAGACAGCTCCCTGTTGGCTACATACCTATTTCCTCCTACTGAGATCAGCTATAATTGATGCTTGCTAATTTGCCTCCAGTTCAGATCGTCTCAGACAGCAGAAAGAAGAAAAGGGCTATTAATTTTTTCCCCAAACGCTGACTTTTGATCAAACCAGGTTCCCCAATCATCAGTGTGGTGGGCTTGCAACATGTGCTTTCTCTGGAAGAGCAGAACACATGAGGCTCAATGCTTCATTCATGGTCTCATGTCTAGGAAGACCTGGTCCATGCCCTGGAGACTTTCTAATCGAATGACAAGTAACAGATGAAGGGTGAGAGGCAATGATGTAACACATAAATAAAGCGGTTATGATGACGCTAGGCACACATCTCACTAGCTGTATATTTGCTCCGATTATATATTTAAATTGTAAAACGCTTTGTTTTAGTGTGCATGGGTTTGGAAGTTCTTGTCAATCTCTCAGAAATCCTGCCTCTTCCTAACTTATGAGGATAGTGAGCCTCAAGATGCAGGTAAACTTTAAAGAGAAATGAAGTCACTTCTGGATACCACTAGTGGGGATGTTGTGACCACCCCCGAAAATACCCTGGCTGTTGTTTTATAACTTGGGCTGCCTACACTGAGGGCTCTATGTAAATTTATAAAGCTTTCAGCTAACTCACACACCTACATGCAAAGTTGAGTATTCAGACACATCGTGTGCAATTGAGACACTGAATCCATAAACTAGTTATTACTGTATACACATCTATCAAAGCAATCTTTTCTATCACACAGGGAATATACTTCATCTGGGAAGTAATCTAAATTTAATCCACACAAATCATTAATTTAAATGAAAAATAATTCTCACGCCAGGGGGAATGCCTCTAGGGCATGTGAAAGGAATTTGCAGCATTTGGTAGCATGTGGCAGAGAGATCAAGGACACAAAAATTGTATGATGCTCTTTTGGCTGCATAAACAATTGCTGGCTTTCATTTCCCTGACATGCACAGGGTGTCGGTTGGGAATGTTTGAAGGGAACTCGGGCACTCTGGTCTAGTGGACAGAGGCCAGGAACAGTCCCAAAGGTCAGAGCTGGAATCAGAGGCCAGGAGGAGGGGAACAGAACAGTGCACAGCTGGGCACAAGGCAAGCCCAGGAGAAACTGCAGTTGTGGGCATAAACATTGAGCAGCTGCCGGCCTGGCCTAGTGCTGCTGCTGGGCGTAAGAGCAGGTCTGGCAATGGCTCTCAGTCAGTCAGGTGGTTTGGGCAATCAGGGTGTTGGGGGCAGGGCAGTTAAGTGGCCCCAGGTTCAGCTGCAGGCCCCGATTCCTGACACCAGGCATTTGACAGAAACTTGCCTTGTTTCCTCTCCACTTGCCTGCCTGCCAACCTGCCTCCCCCAACTCTCCTATTCCTCAGCAGCCCAGGCTCCCAAGCAGATTGCGAGGTGGTCTGCCAGGGAGCCAGTGCTTCCAGACTGTCTGGGCAGTTGGCTCTCTGACTCCCCGGGCAGGTGGCTCCCTAAGGAGTCGGGCAAAGGAATTGGGCCCACAGAGCTTGTCAAAAAACTATTTAGGTTCTCCTGACACAGAATGTACACTCTCCCTCTCCCATGAAAATGTATTTTTGACCATTTGTCCCACTTCAGGAGGGCAGTTTCCAAAGCTTTAAAACTTTACACAGGAGGAAGCTGGCTTTCCAGCCAGCTCTACATGCATACGCTTCGTGACCTGGAACACCACAAGCCTCGTGACCGTCTTTGGAGGCCCAGCCTCTTGCTGCCAGTGAGTGTGACTTAGTCGAGAGGCTAGTATGTGAATTACGGACGATTTGGCCATTGGGCACTAGGGATATTTCTGTTCATGTGATCTAGATCAGAATAGCCATTGGCAACATGGGCTTCCTGATGCAACTTCACTGGGCTTCATATATGTTGTTTCCAGTCAATGAAATGGTAAAGGAGGATGCAGGAGGCAGATGGAAAAGCAATTCTAGAAGGAGATTTGAATGGCAAAATCAAAGGCATATTAGACACAGAAAATGTGTAGTGGAGAAAGTGTGGTAGGGGACACTGGTCGCATTGGGCTTGGGTGGAACAGAGTGCAGAGAAAAAGCTCTCTCGTACCTCTGTCAGCACCAAAGAAACCCAATCCAGCCCACTTCAGCAGGGCCTGTGTAAATCCCACTGCTCTAATTACACATCAGGTGGTCTTTTTTGCACACTTAAAAAAAAATCTTGATCATGTAGAGTTGTTTGTATGTTTCTCTGTAAGAATTATCATTCTTGAGTCCCATAGGAGTCTGTGCTACCAAAAATAAAGATTTTCTACAGAAAAAT
The DNA here is from genome assembly GCA_007922155.1 of Mesoclemmys tuberculata. NCBI lineage: Eukaryota > Metazoa > Chordata > Testudines > Chelidae > Mesoclemmys > Mesoclemmys tuberculata. The sequence goes on from ML675650.1 coordinate 8,936,798, forward strand.
ACTCTGGAAATGTTGGACATGAGGATCAGGAGCTATATTTAAAGTTAATGGAGTTTTTATGAGCTACACCACTGTAGCAGAGGAGAATCCGTCTCCCAATGAGTTTTACACAAATGCATTGCAGAGCGTAGTGGATGCCACAGTAATACCAAAGCAAAAAACCTAACAACTTCTAACAAAGCATAAACATGCCATAAATAACCTTGTAACACTTTGCAACAGATATATATAATCGATAGCTTTTAACTGGCAAGGAGTAATAAGTAGTGGTGTAGAGGCACTTACCACCATCCTGGTGTGAGAAGCTCTGCAAAGACAAAAATATGGGGATCAGTCAAGCCTTCGTGTGTGAAGTTTCCAAGTCTTTACTTTAGAACTACCTTATGTTTGCTGTGTGCCTCCTTGACACTTGTAAAAGGCGAGAGGACTACTGAGCTCTAAGGCTATGTCTATACACCAGTAGCAGCAGTGTGTAAGGAACACGTAGCTACCCACTACAGCAAAAAGTAGGCTGTGTCCTGCAACAAATTGCCCACTCTGCTATGATGGGTCACGTGGTGGGTCGGGGCACCACCTCTTGCCGCTGTCTCTGGACATCAATGCCTCTGTAGTGCACAGTGAGGGGGAAGGGACCTGGGCCCACCCTATACTCTGGGCCACAGCTGCTATTCGTAAGGCCCCTGGGCTACTGACACCGCTTGCAGCTGAACTTCTTTCCCCTGGGCTACTTCCCCCTCTGTTCTCCTGTACCTTGCTCTTGGGTCTTGATCGGTTTCCTCACAACACTTCTCCCACACTACTGCCAGCACACATGCTCTCTCTGCCCCTCAAGTCTGGAGCAGGGGGTTTTATCAGGACTCTAGCTGGGCCGTAATTGGCCTCAGGTGCTCCTAATTAACCGGTAGTAACCCTCAGTCTGCCGGGAACAAGGCCTGGAACACTCTGGGGCCTACATATCTCCCTTCTATGACTCTCCTGCGTTCTCTTTGTTTGACCCTGTGACCCCCACGCCTGTTCCCACGCTTTCATTAGCTGTCCCACGGAATCAGTTGTGTCCCAGGTCCAGTGATTCCTCCCCTTAGGCTGCGGGAGGGGCCTTTAGCCCTTCCCGGAACAAAACTAGGATGGCCCTCGTGCTGCTGTCTGGCCCGCTGTCTCCGTCCATACTGCAGTGTGTAGTTACATGGGTCAGTGACAGACTCTTGCAGGGGAGCAGGGAAAGAAAGCCTTTCCCAAGCTGCCTGCTCCCCTGCCAGAGCATTTCCACACTGTGTAGACGAGGAGACACGGCTTGGGCGAGGAGAGAGTCCTGCAGAGCACGTACTCACATACATGCCCGCACCTTCAGGTAGGCTTTTACTCGCCTATGCAGTGTCTCGCCAGCTACACTGCTGTTTACACCCATGCTGGCGGGCTGTGTGTAGACGTACACTGCCAACAGAAGCGTGCAGTGTAGCTGTACTTTAAGGGTAGCTGGGTGGCGAGAGAAGAGAGGCACTTAGTGTCATGGACATGACAACCCCTGCTGGTCAAGGTAGGAAGCCGTATTCTAAAGGGTGGAATGTGGTCTGGATGCTACCGTGTTTCTCCGAAAATAAGACAGGGTCTTATATTATTTTTTGCTCTGAAAGATGGGTTAGGGCTTATTTTCAGGGGATGTCTTATTTTTTTCCATGAACAACAAAGTGTATGGGGACCTTTACTTGTGAACCGCTTGTAAACTGTAACTAGGGCTTATTTTTGGAGTAGGGCTTATATTTCAAGCATACTCCAAAAATCCTGAAAAATCATGCTAGGGCTTATTTTCGGGGTAGGTCTTATTTTCGGGGAAACAGGGTAGCTCAGCTAGAGGATGCCACAGTGGGGTGAGTCCAATGAAGGGAAGAATACACACACAGCCGCTACTAGGAGAGATTGTCTATGCCTAGGTGCACTTCTGGGCCTGGCTGAGAGGGACCTCTTTCCCTCCCAGATTTTTTTATCATTTGGCTGATGTCTCCGTAAGTATGGCTGCAGGATTCCTGTACGGTCGCTCCAGTGAACTGGAGAGATCCCCCATCCTCTCCCCCAAACAAAGGCACTTCCCAAAAAAGCCCGGGAAGTCTAGCACTGTTCGGAAAGGCATGTGAGTAGCAAAATAAGCGGTGGGTCTGGAGGTTCTGGAGTTCTTGGTCTTGCTCAGTGTCCTTCTTGCTATAGTCTCCGCAGCTGTTCTCCCCCTGGGCCTAGCACGTTACACTGCATATGCTGCTTTAAATTAGTATTAAGCCGCGACTTCACTCTCTTTGAGTCTGCATTTGTCATACCTTTTGAAAGTCCTCCAAGGATTTCTCTGCCTCCTTTAGTTTCTCCAAGATGATTTGCTCTTTGGCAGCTATCTGAGATTCTTCACTTTCTAGCTTCTCTATTTCTTGTTCCAGCCTGGAAGACATGAAAGCCCCCCATGTGTCATTTATTTCAGTGGCATACTAGAGGTCTGAAGGCAGCATCACTGTAGCAAGTGAGCACTGGATTCCTAGCTGTGAAGTTATTAATCAGGATCTTAAACATCTCAGGAGACAGAAGGGGATGTTCAAAATCTTGTTAAAAATGGTTTCTTGGCATAGGGGGAGACTAGAGGGAAGACAGGACATAGAGCATTTGTTGTCTAGAAAGGTCTATGTCAGAAAGATGGGAAATTTGACTGAAATTAAACCACACATTTTCTGAGAAAAGTCTAACATCCCCCCATTTCCTGGGCACACAGTTTTGACTTGTATCCCTGCAAGAAAATAAATAGAAGACAGACATCCTGGCTGAGAATGCATTACATAGGCGAGCCAGTCAGTCACTTACCAAAGAGCATTCTTTAGAATATTCCTAACTCAACAAGTAGGTTAAAAATGGACATCAGCAGAGGCAGAGTACTAGTCACAAGATGGCTAGCTCCTGTCCTTTCTTTCCCCTGGCACTGCTCAGTTATCCCTCGCATCTAAAGATATTTAAATTCCTTTTATCTTTGTGGCCTGATGAATTTACACTGCGAAGATGGGAGCTCACATATTCAGGTTTTCTGTGAAGTCAGTAGCTCTGAAGCACTGTTTTCTGCTAGCCAAATGATTCTAGGTGCCCCGTAGATAGGGAAAAAGAATGTGCGTCTGACAAAGCCAGAAAATTGCAGTGGGAGAAGTAACTCTATTGTCTTTTTAAACAAGCCAGAACTAGTCAAGTATGAGTAAGGGTATCTAAATCTGGCCCATGGTAATGTGGGGTGGTGTTAAGTGCATTAGTTCCTGGACACCAGCTCAGATCTTTGCGTAAGAGGTTTGTCATAGTTGATTCAAGCCAGAAGAGAAAGTTTGTTTCAACCACAATAAAAGCACTCTCAGCCTTTACTTTGATTTCTTTTTTTGCTTACTGGTCTGTTTGCGGTCTGATTTTATTCTGTGATGTCTTCCCCTCCGCTCCCCATTCTCTCTCAGAGCGCCTATTGCTTTCATGCCGACTGCTGCCCCAGTTAAAAGAATAGTCAGGCAGACGCAACAGTAGATCAACTTCTTTCTGACAGCACACTGCTTTCTTTAACCCCAGCTGAGCAACGAGGGGGAGGAAAGAAAGTAGGGGGAAGCTATCAGGGTGGATAGCTGGAGATGGAGACATATTTTCAGAATGCATGTAACAGCTGCCACCAGTGTGAAATGGGATAGCTCCCTTAAAGGCACTGGAAATATGCTGATTTACACCAGCTGAGGTTCTCACCCTAAACTGGGTGCTCTGAAGAGCTGGTCCACTCTTGAGAAAATCTGTATGGTCAGCTGAAACGCTGGACCTCCAGTCCCTGCTCTTCCTCATGATGCACTGTATGAGAAGCATTGACCATTCCAGGAACATCCAGGCAAGATGTACCATGTGCTGCTGAACGGAGCAGATACATTCAATGCAGTAACAATGCGTCACATTCCTCAGTGGTACCCAGGACTGCGAGGCGCCTTGCTACCACTTGCCCTTAGTGTGAAGAAGTGCCTGGACTTTCCCAGCCACAGGCAACACAAACACTCCCCTCCAGGCCTCCACGCTCTGACAGGTTAGCGAGTCCTGTGGGCATCCCCTGTATTTTCCATCCCCTTCTCCACCAGACTTTTGCAGCATTACCAGACCTGCTGTATGCCCAGGAACAGTTCAGCACAGTTTGCTAGTTACACCCTTGAACCCAGCTTTTGCTTCACACATAGCTCTGAGATATCTTTCGAGAGAAAACAAGGTGAAGTTTTTTTAACAAATAACACAAAGTCATATATGGTAGCAAATGAGGCTACTGGAAACAAAGGGGTACACATAGCACACATTCTAGAACCTAAACTTAGTTAACAAAGTACTCTTTTCTCTAATAAGGTACCACTCACCCCAAAGTCCTTCTCACAGTGTTTTTCAGCCAGGATAGCGGAGACCCTTGTGTGAGGCTAAGCCCGCTAGCAGCCTGCCTCCTCCTGGGGAAGGATAACTGGGGGTTCATCTGTACCCCAGGTATAATTCCAAAAGTTGATGGTCTTTACTCAGTAACAGGATAACCTGGATAATGGGTTTGGTTTTGCTTCAGCCCCCACATTGACTAGCATTTTGCTCAGACCGTGAATCAAACAATACTCAATTTGCACACACAACTAAGAGAGAAGTGGCTCTTCCTGTCTGCCTGATCAAGAGCATGTGGATCACTTTTGGTGACCTGCCTTAACTCCCAGACCTAGAGAACATAATATTTAGTATTTATACAAAGATCTCATGTTTTTCAAACATACATCTCACAGTGACTATGGTCACCAAAGCGACACCAGCTTTCATTAGAGATTTATGACATTCTTTGGCAAACTAGCATGTAGATCCCAGACCCAGAAAACCCTGTAACCCTTATGCACCTGAGCCCCCTGCCAGTTGGTACAAAGAGGTCCCCGGGTCACACTATTGATGGACAAAGGCAGCACAGAAGACCTAGTGTGAAGACCCACGCTAAGTTCCCAGCTATCCCTGAAATAGTGTTACCTCATTATCTGCAGCTTAGAGTGATGAAACGTTACTGAGTTATCTAGGCATTTAAAAAGTTGAAGGGAAACCACAGAACACATGCATTCATTTCTAACGTGCGCTTCACTGTATCCTTCAGGTGTCACATTCATTCTGTCACAGAGGACTTCACTCTCCACCCCTTTTGCTTAAGCTGCATTCTTAGCTGGTGAAGTATTATATGAAAGTGTTAAAGTGTGGCACAAGTCTCACTTTGTTTTGCCATCTTTATGTCTGTGCTAATCACAGTGCTTTGGAAATGCCCTGATTTGTGTGAGTTGGTTTTTTAAAATTTCATAATACAATGAATCCATGCAAACCTGACTAAAAAACAAAACACACTTACATAACACCTGTGACCTGACAATACATAGTATAAATCTCAGCTGCAATCAACCCAGCTACAGTACACACACATGCACACACACACACTTTAATCCTCCTAAAATAAATATGTCTCTGTTGTCATTTCACACCTGGAACGGAAACCCTTATAATTTCCTTTTCCTGGCTTCTTTGTAGATTTCAGGCTGGAATTTCAAAGATGGCTATACCAATAATGCCAGCCAAATAAACAATCACGTGGTTTGAAATGCCACAGGGAATACCTGAGTGGGAAAAGTGAGACAGGGATAGGATATAGGCAGTGTGAAAAACTGACTGGTTAATATGGTTGCCCCATGGCCTGAACAGTTAGCCAGTGATTGGGGCCTTGTGGGTTGTTTCCATTAGGGGGAAAAATCCAATTCCCACAAACACAGCATGAATCAAACATTGGAAGCAAGTTCCTTGTTCAGAAATCTAAGTCTGCCTTTCAAATAAGTACTGTTACCAAAAGAAGTCCTGATTCAGCTTCCTCCCTTGGCGAGACTCACCATTGCTTCTTTTGCTGTCTGCTTGCTTTCTGATTCCTTTCAAACACATGCACAGACCATGAAGCTACACCCAGTCAACAACACAGACCCTACATTTGAAATCAGTCTCCAGGAAAATCCCTTAGGCCACATGGCTTACTTTTCACTCAGGATGGCTATGCTATTCCAAGCTTTGGGTGGTGGCTTCCACTGCTTCTGCTATCTCTAATCAAAGAGGCGTTTAATTGCTCCCTCACTTAGCCTGAATAAGGGATGTTTACTACATCCATTGACATCTATCAGGTCTGTAACTGTTGAAGCCACCATGAATACCTTCCAGCATAACAATATTTTTAAATGCCATGAGTTCCTGAGCAGTAATGTGGATAGCCATTAACCATGAATTCCTATTTTTGCCACACCTACAATCAGGCTATCTTTTTACAGGAGAAATTAGAGGTGGAAGAAAGTAATCTACTGCAGCCCCCTTGTCAATGCAGGATTATTCCTGTTGAAGCATAGACAAAAGTTATTTGTCTGGTGAACTCTTCAGTGATCAATTGAACCTAATGCACCCCTTGGATATTTAACCATTTTCAAACATTCTTATTGCCTGGCTTGGATATACATGCATTCCAGTGACCATAATAAAACTCTCCATGCCACCTATGGATAACCCCAGACAGCCCTGTGGAGCAATCATATCTTTTTGGCAAGGAAGGTAGCAATGTAATGGCGATTAGGAAGTCTTGGCCAGAATTTCAGGACACAAGAATCCAGAACACGAGGGGGAAAACAGGGAAGGCTTTATAAGCAAGAAAGCCACTGGGGAAAAGGAGTGATGAGGTTACACGTAGAACAGTGACAGTCCACTCACGTTTCACCTCTACCGACCTAGACCAAATTCATCTCTAGGGTGAGAGCCACCATCTGGCCAACACACCAACAGATCTAAAACCTTGGGTCACCAAAGCTTGTGCTAAAGAGGCAGGCTTTCCTGCTGAGAACTTGTAACAGACTCATATCCTCTGTGGGCAGAGAGGCCACAGAAAAGCACAGCTACCATTGGCTTCAGTGGGCATCGCTCCTGCTTATCTCAGGGGTGAATCTGGTCTCTCTAATGTAAGCTGAGCTACCATCATTAGTTCTAGCCCTGACTGGGCTTTTGACCACATCAGGAGCAGATGGCATGGATGAGTCTGTTTTGGTCTATCCAGGTTCTTGCACAGTTCTGGCAGAGCTGAGTGTTGAACCCTTATCGGCTATATACAGGTTGCTACTGTAACCACAAAACCATCCAATCACTCTAAGACCGGCTGCTGTTCCTAGAGTGGGGGATAAAACCGGAGCCAGATAGCCAGAAACCAAGAAACCGAAACTGCTCGACCATTTATCTATGTACCATGTCCATTAATAATGCCCTCTCTGCAATGACCTCGGACGGACCAGGAGAGGCGTATGGTGGGCCAGACACTTATTAGCAGAGCCTTGTTTTTTTGCAAATACAAAATAAAACAAAAACACTTACCCCACAACAGTGGCTCTGTCCTGCAACTCCGGCCCTTTGGACTGGGGGCTCCAGGCATCATAACCTGGTGCAAAGGGTTGCAGAGTCACTCAGGTTTGGCCCAGCTGCACCTCCATCATGATGAGGATGGGCAGCTAGGCCAAAATAGAGTGAGCAGGATTGCAACCTGGCACAAGGGGTCATAGCACCTCTCATTTCAAATTTGGGTTAGCTGCCACTCTGTCATGATGATGGAGGGGCAGCTGGGCCAAACCTGGGCAGCACTGCAACCCCGTGCACCAGCTCATAACACCTGGATCAGGGTGCCAGGCTTCCCACCGACTGTGGGTCAGGAGCCACAGTTGCAAGTTGAGTGTTGGGTGGGATCGCTTTGCAACTCCTCCCTCAGGGTCTCCCATCACCCCAGGGCCTGCAGCTGACCCCCACAGCACCTCCCTTCCATCCCCCTGAGTTATGGTGCAGGTCCCAACCCCTGCTCATGGATAAAATGAATATTAAATTCCTGAAAAATAAAATTAAAAAGAATTCCATGGGCTCTACTTATTAGAGCACAGCCATGGTTTAGCATCTACAGTTGCTCAGTTTCCTCAGCAAACCTTGACAGTCATGCCCAAACCATCAGAATCCTTTGTGGACACCTGTATAGCTCACAAAATAGTCAATAGACAGGGTGAAAGCTGCTTGATTCTGGATTCCACACAGCTTAAATTTAAATGCCCGAGTTGAGGAACCCAGTGCTACTTAGCTTAGCCTTTCTACCCCTCTGTGAAAGTTCCTCCTTCGAAACTTGACACTATGCATCTTAGACTTTTCCAAAGGGGGTTGTTTATTGAGCAAAGCTGCTACTCAACAGCTGCAAACTTAATTAGCACTTGGAGAAGGGAATAAAACCTCCAGGTGAACACATTATCACCAAGCAGTGCTTGTAAATGAGAGCAGAGCAGAACCCTGGACATGTATCTGTAGCAGTACTTTGTAAGGTTTCCTAAATGCATCTGGAAAGCAAAAGGTGGTGTCTGTCTTCACTAAACAAGAATTTGTGTGTGTGTGTGTGTGTGTGTGTGTGTGTGTGTGTGTGTGTGTGTGTGTGTGT
>ML675650.1:8948460-8973776 GCA_007922155.1 Mesoclemmys tuberculata
ACACACACACACACACACACACACACACACACACACACACACACACAGTCTTCCCCAAAAGAGCTCACGGCAAGATGGACAGAGGGTGGCAAAGCATTGTTCACCCTTATTTTACAGGTTGGACGTGGAGTTCCTAGAACTCAGTTGAATTGTTCAAGGTCACGTAGGGAGACTGAGGCAGTCTGACACTGGCCCCAGGTCTCCCTCATCCTACCCCAGTGCACCACCCCCATGCTAAACAACAGTGACCGGCCAGACTGTGTAGCGCCAGGAAGCGGACCTGCACAGGAGGGCTTTTTGACAGATGTTTATTCTCTGTCCTGTTGGAAAACGACAGCTTCCTTCCCACGGGGCTACACTAGAAAAGGAACGAGCTTCTGGAAGCTCCAGGTCCAAACAGTACAGACCTGAGCTACCTCCAGCACAAAGGCCAAACAGATGGAAGCCGTAAGGAAGTGTGTCCAACTGGCCAAAGCCATTGACCTCCCTCGCTCTACTTCTATCGCAGCTTGGCTATACCTCCCCGCTGCCCTTTGGGGGAGTCAGGTTCTTGTGGCCAGTTAGGCTTGCCAGAATTTGCCCAAGGAGCGGCTCTTTTCTAAAGCCTAATTGCTGGAGATCTGGAAGTGGCTGTAGGGCATCTGGATACCTGATGGCTGGGATTTAACCCTTTGTTTGATGGACACTATAGAGGGCTCATCCTGTGACACACCATGGGAAGATCATTGAATTATTTGACAGCTGAGGAGCCAGCAAAACTCTGAAGTTAATGTAGTGCAAGTGAAAGGCGCTGGCTTGAGAACCCAAAGTCCTCTGTCCATAGACCAGTTACAGCAGAAGTGGCAGTGAAAGTAGGATGATGCATCCCCAGGTGGGTTGTTGGCAGTGGGGCTCAAACATGGGACCTTTGGCTCATCAATTCTAGTTCTAACTCAGCCCTTCACATGGTGCTTAACGTTGGCATGGACTGTTTGATGTTCCTGGGGAGAAAGGATAGGACAGCATCCAGCGGGCCTTTGCTCCTTGGACTCTCCTGCTTAGCAACAAGCCAGATGTAAAATCCTAACGATGGGGAGCTGTGCAAATGATTCATCCTCTCTGCGTAATGCAGAATGTATCAAAAGAACCCTTCGGTTCCAACCCCCTGAATACTGAATGCATCGCCCCTCGCCACAGACCCTTTCACAGCAGTGCTGCTGTTCATGTCGGGCTTTGCTCCTTTGATGTGGCACCGGGCTTGGCGCAGGGGCTGAGTTAGGCAAGATGAGAGAAGCCAGAAACTCCCTTCCTGCCAGCATGAAATAATGGCCTCCTCTCACTGGGGGCGGGAGGGGTCAGGTGGCACACAGTGCAACTGCATAATGGGAAAAGAGGCGATCCTGCCACCACCTGCTCCTGCCTCTTGCTCTCTTCATTTGACAGAGGAAGGTTTGTTTGCTCCCTGTCTGCTCCGTTCTTCGGAGCTGGCAGGAGACTGAAATCAATGAGACTCTTGCACTGAAGCACTTTAGAGAGCAGCAACCTTGTCAGTTTCCATCACCTACTAGCTCGCAACAGCAGAGCAGGCGGGCAGAGAGCAAGTGCAGGGGACAGCACAACGTGCACGTCATCTGCCACTGGCCATAACTAACCCAAGGCGTTGGTGGTGACGACCACTCAGGTAAACAGCTGGGATTTTAACAATAACCATTGCCAGTTTAACAGTGCTTTTCAACAGATGATCTTATCCGTATCGGAGGAGCTAATAAGGAACTCTCTGTGTATGGGATATTTTAAGACAATCATAGTTATTTCTTTGGTTGTGCAGGGCGACGTACGAGAGTTAAAAAATTAAAAGTCGCCAGGGCTACTTGACATGGCATCACCCTCTACATTTGTTTTCCGGAGTCTCCTTTGTTTTGCTTTGAAAGTTTGACACTTCCACTCCCTGCAGCATCAATCAGTCCTGCAGCTCGCGCAGGCTGCAGTGTCCCTGTCACTCAGTGTTCAGAGTGGAAGGAAAGAGTGCTAGGGCATCCCCACCTCGGGGAAACTATTAGCCCTCAAATGATCGCTCTGCTCAGGTCACAAATGGCCCAAGATTCCCTCAAAGTAGATGTTAAGCTCCCTCCTTTTCCACTAAGAAAATACAGACAAGCAGGGAAATGCTTAGGAAAACACACTCCTAACAAAGTCATGCCTTCTTTGTCTCTGCTTCCGTTCCTTCTCCTTTCACTTGTGCTCTCCTTCCATCTCCCACTTTCCTCTTCAGACCATTTTCTTTATGCTTCCACTGTCTTTTTGGTGGATCCCAGTTTCTCTGTCTGCAGCTCCTGCTTCCCTGGTTTTCCCCATAATCTGCCCTTTTCCACTGTCTCTCCAGCAAGACTCCCTTCTTCCCTCCTACATTTCTCCCACTGGTTTCTTCAGTTCCTCTCCCCCTCTCCAGTCTCTCTTCCTCCTTTGATCTTTTTCCCTTGGCACCTTTGCACCATCTGCTTCCTTCCACTCACTCCTTGACTTGCCCAACCCATTCTCACATAGCTTATGGCTGCCTTCCTTCCCCCCAGCAGAGGGGTCTTCAAAGCACATGGGCTCACACTGCACCACAATGGGAGGAAAGGAGGGGCCAAGACCCCTCTCTAGCTCCTTCAGAAGTACCCTGGGTCAAATTCTGCCCCGAATAAGTGTGTGCAGCTTCCATTTAAATCCACAGGAGTTAGAGTCACTTATTTCAGGGCAGAGTTTTAGCATCTGTGTACAACTAGCAGAACAACAGGGCTCCAAGCAAGTCGGCATTTGCCCTTTTGCCAGCACAGGGCACCGGGTCGTGGGGATATATGTCTAATGCCCTAGGGATCACCACTACTCTCATAGCGTGTTTCTGCCAGCGCAAGAGGATAATCGTTCCATAGCTTGACATAAGCTCTGGCCAGTGATGTTACTGACTGCACTTGTGGGAGTGTAAACGACTGGCCTCCTCCCAGTCGCCCCCTCGGCCAGCCATGCAAGTGGCCCCTTGCCTCAGTTTCTCTCTTGGATCCAGTCACTTCATGGAATCTTGTCTTCCTGTTCCAGCATCTCCTGCAGTTAATCCTTCTCCGTCCTCCCATCAGGACAGCCTGCCAGCTCTTCCTTCTGGGTACAATGGGATCTCCCCCAACCTCTGCCCTGGGGGGAATCCTCCTTTCACAGTTCCTCTGGGTCCCTCTCTCCAGCCAGGCGATGTCAGTGAGAGAGCCCCTCCGCTGCTCCCCCCTCCCTAGGCTCAGAGACGGCCGGCAACTCCCTCTCTGACACTGCCGCTGCTCCTCCGGCCTTTAGCCCACTCCAGCCCTAGCTCTCTGGCTTGGGGACACCAGCCAGCAACCCTGTTTGCCACTCCCCTGCCTTTAGCCTTCTCCAAGGAGCCACCATCTCTCTAGGGCAGCTCTCCTCTCCTGCCCAACTCCAGACTGACTGGCTGACTGACTTCTCTCTCACTGGCTCTCCCCAAACGCTGCTCCGCCCTCTTAACTGGCCCAACTGGGAGCCGCTGCACTGGAACAGGAGTGGTGAGCCTAGCTCTACTGAACGGGCCAGCTACCCTGTCACAGACAGCTGTCAGTAATGAAATGAGATGCCCTCAGGACACCAATGGCAGTGGCCAAGCTGTTAACTCAATGCAATTTGATGTCCCACTGTTCCACACACTTTGGGCTTTCTCCTACAATAGAGGCCTTAGCCAAAGCCCATTGAAGTCAGTGGGAGTCTTTTCATTTATTTCAATTTGCCTTGGAGCCGTTCCATAACATTGTGATTCCATATGTGCTAACCCTGGTTTTTCCTTCCCATCACTCTCCCCTTTGCTCAGGTGAGGATTACAGAGTCAGAGACTTAAAGGATGATGGGCCTGATCCTGTGACGTGCAGAGCGCCTCTTGCATGGTGTTGATCATCCTCAACTCCCCTCACATGGCACAGAGGTTGAAGCACTGACATAGGAGTTGATGGTGCTCAGCATCTCTCAGCAGGGCCCCAATGTCAGTGCCATATATAAATGCCTGACAAGTCATTCTCAAGACAGAACTGATTTCATAGAGAGGGAAACGAATCTGGTGATTTTTTTTTTCCATTTGTGTGAGGAAAAAAAATGCAGTTTTAGTTCAAACCAATTTTTGTAACGGAGTTTTTGATTTGGCCCCCAAACCAAAACTTCAGTTTTTCACTCAGCTCTAGTCCTGGGACCCTGGAATGACTGACCAAACCCAGATGGCTCTCTGATTATGGTTGCCTGGATCTCTAGGTGTCTTACGTTTTCTTTGGGAGAGAAGTGTGTGTGTGTGTGTGTGTAACTATGCCTTTGCACAGTCACTGTGTTACTTGCTTACATGTCATGCGGTCCCTGAGGAGGGAACAGCAAATCAGTGGGTCCACAGCAACTACTGGGGAGGCTTGGGGGAGCTGGTGCTAGCGTCAGGGCCTAGACAACTGAACTGCAGGGTTCTCACTGCCACGAGGAGTGTCAGATACAGGGTCTGCACTTGGCATGTGTGCCTAGGCCCAGAGCCAGAGAGACAGTGTCTAAACTCTGCCCATAACCAAGAGCCCATAAGACCCAAGGCATGGATCCAGTACAGCAGCTTGGTGAGCATCCAGCTGGGGGAGCTCATCAGGGCTGTAACAGATGGCCTGGTGTGATGCACAGCACAGTTCCAGAAGGCCGGGGATTTGGGCTGTCTGTTCCAAACTCTGCTACAGGTGTCCTCTGTGACTATGGGAAAGTCACTTAACCTCTCTGTGCCTCAGTTTCTAAATCTATAAAAGAGAACTGTTGACCTCTCTCTCTGAGGTGTTGTAAGGTTTAATTCATTCTTATTCGTTATGGGCTTTGAACGCCTCAGATGGAAGTTGCTATTGAATTGCAAATCTGATTATTTTAGCATCATAATTCCCCAAGTATTTTTGAGTTGCCATTTATTGCGGTTAGTGGTTTCTCTGCATCTCATTCATACGATTGTGATACTTCTTCCCAGGCCCCACCCCACAAGAGGTGGTTCATTTCAGTCTCAAGGATGTAAATATTTTGGATGTAAATTCTTCCTCTAATGCATCTATTATTTAAAGTGCCTGGATAGAGACTTGAACACAATGTACCATTAGTCAAATCAATTTTTTTTTGTTACTCTGCTGTGCCAAAGGTTTAAATGGCCTTTACACAAACTCCGGATGTCTACTTGTAAATAAATAGACTGTTCTCTTATGATGGAGAAATGGAATTAAAAAAAACCCAAACAACCCAACCAGTTCCTTTTCATTTTCTGGGTGTGTCAGTAAGGCTGCAAAAGTTCTTGTCTGATACAGGAGGCATTTACAAAATTTCTTCCTGGGGAACACTTCTGGGGATTGTTTTTCTGAAAGACCCAATTTAAATGGAACCATTGTATTTAATTTAAATCCTCTTTGCCTTCACTGATGTAGTAGTAAATCATGTCTGGCTAAATGAGGGTACCAAATATAATACATATCACCAGTGCCTACACAAGTCAATGGAAGTCTTACCACTGACATCAACAGGCTTTAGGTTGGGCCTAATGTGACCAAGGAAAATGAATGAAAGACAACACGAGATGTATGCAGTGTAGTTGTAGCCGTGTTGGTCCCAAGAAATGTAAGAGACAAGGTAGGTGAGGTAATATTTTTCATTGGACCAACTTCTTTTGACGAGAGAGACAAGCTTTTGAAAGATAACATGAGACCTAGAGACTATATACACGCATAATATATCTACAGGTATCAATAGATTTTAATGTTCAAAATACTACATATTCATTGGTAAATTTATTATTGATTAATGAACCAGTATGGTGCTGGATATTGTATGGGCCTGAGCCAAAGTCCACTGAAGCTAATGGGGAGTCCTTTCCTGACACCTTGCTCCAAAGAGCTGTCATCTAAAAAGAACCTGTCTAGGCAGGAGATTTGATGGAGAACAGGGGTCTGGCTTTGTGAGTTAATTTGGGGAGGGTGTTCCGAGCGCTTGGGCAGGGTGGAAGACAGTTGGAAGGTGCTTGTGGGAGAATCGGATGAATGTGATGGCAGCTGCCATCCCTGGCAGAGAGTAGGAGGTGGGTCATGATGCAGCATGAGAAAATAATGGGTAAATAGAGTGAGGCTGAATTGTGAAGGGCCTTCCAGATAAGGACCAGAATTTTGTAGTTTATGCCATGTAAGCCGCAGGAGCAAATGGAGGGACTCAAAGAAGAAGATGACTTATTCAAAGCAGCAAGCCAAGATGAGACTGTAGTAGCAGCTTTTTGAATGGGGCGAGGTGTGTGTCAGGAGACCTGGGGAGGGAGGGGTTGCTTTAGTCAGGGCAGGAGATGAGAAAGACCTGGGTGAGAGTTCCAGCTGCTTGGACAGAGAGAAGGCTGGATCTTAAAGATCTTATGGAAGCTGGTGTCTCAAGATCTAGTCTGTGCAGGTCTAGAAAGAGGCAAAATTGAAGGTGACATGGAACTTATGGGCCTGGCTGACCGGGAAGATGGTGACGTTGTAAACAGCGGCAAAGAGAAGGGAGATGGGGAAGATTTGTGGGTGAAAATAAGGAGCTCAGCTTTAGGGTATGTCTACACTGGCAGCAGCAAAGTTGCCACCATCAAATCGACTTATCTGGATGGACTGAGTGGTCAGGGTAGACCTGCTCAATCGATCAGAAAGTTGACGTTCTAAAACCACCTCCTCAAGTGGTGCAATGCAGTGAAGACACCACACAGAACAGAAGTACAGCAGTCGACGGGAGTTACGCCAGCTACTCTATGTAGAGCTGTGTAGAGCTCTCTATGTAGAGCTACATAGAGTAGCTGGCGTAACTCCCGTCAACTGCTGTCAAATCGCTGGGTAAGTGTAGACCAGGGCTTAGAATCATAGTGAGTTTAAGCTGATGGCAGGACTTCCACGAGGAGATGTCCAAGACTGGACTGGATGGGAAGAGGTATGTCTGGAGCAGAGGGGCAAATGTGTGAGTCATCAGCATAGGAACAGTAAAAACAACAAAAGTCCTGTAGCACTTTAAAGACTAACAAATTTAATTTCTGCAGGCATAAGCTTTCGTGGGCTGTAACCCACTTCGTTGGATGCAGGGAATGGAAATCAGATAGGGTGTGTGTGTGTATATATATATATATACACAGTCAAGGGAAAGGTACAACAATGAGGGGGGTAGGTAATAGCAAAGTCCATTACAAGAAGTAATTGTCACAGTTCACACATTCTCACCTTCTAATCAATGGTTGTGAACAGCCCTCAGCTACTCTAACTGTATGGACTTCGCTATTACCTGACGAAGTGGGTTACAGCCCATTAAAGCTTATGCCTGCAAAAATTAAATCAGTTAGTCTTTAAAGTGCGACAGGACTTTCATTGTTTTTACTGAATACTGGAACTTTTCACCATAGGAAGAGTAGTTGAAGATAAAAGTACCTAGTGGTAAGATGTACAGGGAGGGCCAAGGACAGCTCTCAGGGACTCCTGCTGAAAGGAAGAGGCGGTTCGTACAAGGAGAAAATTGGTGTTGTCTATAGGTGAGGTCAGGAGACCTGAGTTGTACATGTAGGGCTGATCAAATGGCACTATTAATATCAATTGCTATAGTGATGATACCCAGATCTACCACATAGTGCCTTGTCTCCTGATTACTGCAGCATTGCACTCCCTTGCACTCTCACACGCCTTACCCAAGACTGCTGATCAGCTGTCTCTTTATCTATACCTCTACACTCGCTACAGTATATGTGTGAGAAAAGTCATCTCGTTCATTTAATGATCCTTTTAATTAATGGACTGTACCTAAACCTGCGCTCACGCGTGTGCACGCGCACACAAAGTGTGCATGTATATACATCTGCAGAGGAAACCAGCTTCACTCATGTACATAGGAAGTTGCTGTGGCAAAACTGAGAAATGTGCACAACTGGAAACACACAGGTTCATGTCAAAATTGAGCTGCAAAAATCCCCTGATTCCAACATAATGGAGGTGAGGGTAAAAGTCAATATAATTCTCCTGCAGTTCTACATAATCAATTTTGCCACAGTAAATGAAAGTATTCTAGATTAGATCCTAGGATATTTCCCCATGAAAGTTAGATGAAGCCCTTTCATTAGGCTTTGGCTTTAGTTACCAGCAAGCTACGGAGTTGGAATCCAGCACTTTGAAAATATATATTATACATACACCCCACATTGAGATTTCCCTCTGCAAATGCAGACAAGCCTTTCCTATTAAATCATGTCCTTTTATATGCTATCATCTAATTAATGTATCAGACTTTTTCGCCATGGACTTCCTGTGCATAAAACTCAGGAAATTATTTCCACACCAGCGTTTTGCTTTTACTCCCTGGGAGTGAAATCCTGGCCCTAATGAAGTCAGTGGGAATTTTGCTGCTGGCTTCAATGGGACAAGGGTTTCACCCTTGGTGCATTCCTTATTTGGGATGTTTTCAGTCTGGAGTTAAAAGGCAGATTTCCCCCTCTGCAACATCTTGGGAAGAAAGACAAATGATGCATCCTAGAAGAACAGCATATTACTCCCATTACCACCCAGAAGATAGGCAAACTTCATCAGCTATTCATTAGAAAAGCAATGTTGTCTAGTAGACTAAGCATGGGGAGTAGATGGAAGGCAGTATATCTACACTGCATTGTAAACCCAGGTCTGTGGGACCTGGGCTTGTGGACTTTGTAGATATGTCTGCACTGCAGTAAAACACTGGCAGCTGTCCCACGTCAGCTGACTCAAGCTGCCGTGCTATAGAATTGCAGTATAGACAATCAGGCATGGGCTGGTGCCTGGAGTCTGAGACTCTCCTCACCCATAGGGTCCCAAGCACAGGTTTCTACACTGCAATATTACAGCCCCTAGCCTGAACCGCATGAGTGAGAGTCAAATGGCCCAGGCTCTGTGACTCGCTGCCGTGGGCTTTTTATCACAGTGTAGACACACACTCTATTTCCAAGCCTGAGTTTGGGCGTCAGCCCTGTGTCATAATCCTGGGTTATAATTGCTGGACTGGGGTCTCACAGCCACGCTAACGTAGCCACGCTGCACTATGCAGCCATCTGACTCGGGTCTGTAGCTTGAGCTGTGCCACACTGCAAAATGACAGGGCTTGGATCTGAGTTTCAGCAGGACTCAGGTTCTGACCCACCCCCCCAGGAGGGTCCTAGGATCTCGGTCTTTAGTGCTTGCTGATTGAGTCAGACTGCTTTGTGTGTGGATGAAAGGAAGCGTGGGCTCAAGCATGAGTTGGAGCCTGTGCAAAGCAGACATACACAGGAAGGCCAGGTCCACTACTGATTTGCTGTATGACCTTAGGCTTGTCACTTAACCTATCTACCCCAGTATTAATTGAATACAATTAATTTTGCCTATTCCTGTTTGTGAATATTGCACAACAGATTGTGATTTTTCTCAAATCTATTTACTATTCAGAATTACTCATGACATATCCTTATTGACATGGATTATTCAAAAATAACTGGTTATAAATATGACTTTCGAGCTATTTTGACTGGACACAGGTCACATGTGCGGTTTCTCTTTTCTGATTGGGTGAACATAACTCTTTGAACTGGGTTTCTGGTACAAATATTTGCAGTCATGATTGTAATATTCACATTTTTGTATGAAGCTTCTGCAGGAGTGATTTAAAATTTCTGTTTCAGGGACCCTTCCACCATGAAACCCATTTGCTAGATTGTTTGCAGACGGTGCTGCACAATGCCTGCAGATCTGATCTGGAATTCTCTACCTTGACTGGTAGTCAAAAATGATTTAGGGTTTTTTTTTAGAAAAAATTGAACTTATGTCAGTGGAAAATTTTCTACAACCCAGCTGTAGTTCTATTAATGCTTGTACAGTGTCCTGAAAAGGTAAGGTCCTGCACAACTGCATGGTAAGTGCTATGTGTGATCATCATTATTATATTATATTATTATATCAGGAACCACCTGAGCTACTGAGGCTGGGTTCACACTGACGGTGGCAAATTCGCCGCCGTCAGATCGACCGCTCTGGATCGACTGAGCAGTCTGTGTAGACGCGCTCAGTCAATCCAGCAAGCGACGCAGGAAAACCACCCCAATAAGTGGCGTAGCGCTGCGTTGAAGGGAGCACTGTTCCCTTCGACGTAGCGCAGTGTGGATGGCGCACGGAGGAGACGCTGCAAAGTCGACGGGAGATATGCAAGTGATTTACGTATTTGCCGAATCGCAAAGGTAAGTGTAGACCGGGCCTTAGACTCCTTCTCTGTATCCTGAAAGCCATGTGATTGTAATGGTATATTCTAAATAATGGCAGCAATGGCTTAATATCAGAGAAATTTGCAGTTGACAGCCTTTTTACCACCTTTTGCCTTTGGGGTGAAACCATGTTATTAGAATCCACGGAACTTTAGGTGGAGGCTTTCCAAGGGGTCTCAGGGTGCCCAAATCCTATTAAAAGTCATTGTAGATTGGGTGCCTAACCTCTCTTAGGTCCCCTTGAAAATCCCACCCACCTGTAGTCATCTGCTTGGACTCCCTCCCACACATACACATCCTGCTCAGCTTGCCAAGACAGAGATCAAAAGTCAGGGACATAAGTGCAGCAGCAGGGCAGGAAGTGTAGCTTGATGTTGGATTTGTTTCTTTAATGTCAACATTTTATATGTCTTCATCTTCCCGATTCTGTATGTCTGATGTAATGAATTTAGTGGAATAAGTGTGTTACGGCACCCAGGACAATGCTGGTGGTGAGGAATCTCTCTCTTGATGAAGTTCTTTCTCTCGCACCCACTACACCCCAATCATTCAGGCTAAGAGACTGCACAAATTCAGTCCTGCTCATAGCAATCATTCTGCTTCTACTTCAACACACCCCAAGAGCTTTTGATTTGGGGAACAAGCTTTCCATAGTTCAGCCTAGTGTGTGGTCAGCTCAACTTTAATGGAGACATATTTCATCCCGGTGGGATAATTTCAAGGTTATTCTAAGTGTTCCTGCCCAGGCAGAATCAAGCCAATCAGGAAGCTCCTGTGCTGGTTTGTTGTTTCCACCCTTAAGCATTTCCTGCCATTGTTCTTGTTAATTTCTCTAAGTGTGTATGGCTCTTAAGATTTTTGGGGACGCCTCCGGTATTCACAGACAGATGCACACAGTGCTTTTTGCTTTTCTTCTTTTGTGGCCCTCCCTCAGATTTCCCCAGTTGCCCTGGAGTTCTGGGAAGATGGGTTGGCAGTGATAAATGGATGTGAGAAGCCAGAGCGGCAGAGTGGCTTCTTCCCTTGTCCGTGCTCAGACAGGCGAGGATGAAATCATGCCTTCAAAAGCTGAATGCATTTGCTTGTTTGTTGGAAGAAGCTGTTTGAGATCTTAGAAGCTGGTGGGGGTGTTGGTGACAAGATGCTACTCTCTCAGAGCTGCAGGATTCATGGGGGTTGACGTACTGTTTTCTAGAAACTGACAAATCTGGTCTGATCTTTTTCATTCCATACCTGATTTTCCATTGTCACAGTTATATGAGTTCTTCTCGCTGTATGTATTGTGGCTGGAGTACAGCATATGCAGCTATGAGGGTTATTCAGGGATAGTATTAGCCCCTTGTTTTAGATTCCCTGGAGATCCAGAATTCTTTCTTATTTTCCCAGAAGCAACCTCTGACTTTTTCCTGTCTCTAGAGAGGTCAACAAGAATGGGCTTATCACCCACAGAGGGTGTTGTAATTTAGCGAGTAACACAGAGGACTGAAAGTCAGGACTCCTGGGTTCTAATTCACAAATCTGCCATTGATTCACCATGTAAATATGGGTATGTCAGAAAGCATTTGAGCCTCAATTAGTCATCTGTAAGATAAGTGCAACTATTACATCTTAGAGAAATTGTGAGTCCTAATTCATGCTACTCAAGCACTCAGACCTCCAAATGAAAAGATACTACAGACATGCAAGTATTAGATTGTGGTCTTGGGAAGCTGAACAGAGGAAGCTATGCAGCTGTAGACCTGAAGAAATGAATGAGGGAAACAGAGGTTACATTTCCAGCCTTTTGCTCCAACAGTATCAAAATCTGAGTCATGACTGTTTGATCACATATGGCGTTTGAACCCCCACAAGAAGGAGAGCAAGTTTAATAATGTGACAACATCCTTTTCTTTTACAGCAGATAATGGCAGGAATTCCCCTGCTGCCTCATGGAAAATTGGAACAAGGCAGGATTTAATGGTGGGAATTTTTCACATTCATTTAGGGCTGAATGTTTGTACCAAGAGTCAGTTGACAGCTTCCTGCCTGAGTGAGCCTCAGCCGGGTGAAATTCTTGACCTCTGGATTTTCCAAGTGCTGTAGAAGTTCCAAGTCAGACTGACGCAGATTTCTGGACTGATTCAAGTCAGGGGGTAGAAATTAGTCAGGCCAGTACCTACAGTTCAAAGGGGGTGGCATGGGCTAGAAAAGGTTTTATTAAAGTCTTTTAAAAGTACATTATGGATGCTAGTTTGTTGGGTGGGCCACTTCCAGATACAGGGAACAGCTGATAGATGGCAAAGAGTTACATTATTATTAGTAACCCTTTATGTGCCTGGGGGGGAGGATTCCTATTTTCTAACAAACCACTTTGCACCCTGGTGTTCTTTCTGCACCAGACTCAGAGCTCAGACCAGGAAACCAACGTGAGGATCTCACTACTAAGACGTGATCGATGCTGTGAAAAAGCTTGGCAATGCCTGCTTCCCACCCATATCATCACTACATATTTAGCGAGACGAGAAATAACTTCAGACTAGAACTGTGCAGTTCTTTCCTAATAAAACCCCCAAGCAGGTGTTTTCCTTGGTTTTGAGTTTCACCACAAACCAGCTATTCAGCACAAGGTTGCTCACCTTTCCAGCAATCCTGGACTGAGTTCTGTGCAAACCTGGGAATATTTCCAGTTTTGACCCATGGGAGTTAATGCTGGCAGGCTTTCACTTGGAGTTTTGGAGTTTGGACAAACCCTCAAAGTAAAAAAAAAAAAATCCTTCCTTGAAACATGGGATCTAGCCTATGATCCTATTAATAAAAGAAAAAACTAATTTTCACACAGGTTCAACATGAAACCCGAAAGCACATCCGGTTCACATCCCTTAGTGAACATTTTGATAACCTGGCCTATATTTCAAGTTTGTAACGAAATGAAACTCTGGGTCAAATTTTCAAAAGTGCCAAAATTGACTTAGGCTCTTGAGAATCCCAAAGAGGTTTGGCCTCCAAAGTGCCTAGGGACCAAGGGCTTTAGGTGCCTACAGGTTTATATAGGCACCGAGTGGGATTTTCAAAACACGAAATGAAGTAGGCACCTAACTCCCATAGACTTTCACTTTTGAAAATGGGATTAGATGCTTCAGTCATTTAGGCACTTGACAATTTTACCCATGTGATTCCCGTGCCCCTTGGTGATGTGCTGTGAACATTTTGCTCAGCTGCAACAGTCCAACTGACAACTGAGAATGGATATGGCTGGGGATTTCTACAATAGATTTCATGGGTGAGATGACTGCACTTTAAGGCCCTGATTCAGGAAGTAACTAAAGCACACGCCTAATTTTAAGCACGTATACAGCTCCACTGGTTTGACTGGGATAACTCTTATTCTTAAATTTAAGCAGATGCTTAAGTATCTTCCTGAATCAAGGTGTAAGAGAAGAGTCACATAAATTGACTGATGGAAGTAGGGCAGGATGAGGGAAAGGGTAGATACCTAGCGTTGTGGAAAACGTACACTAAAAATAAGACTTTGTAAAATAAAGCTTATTTACTTACAGCAGTAAGAGCATGTGGGGACTAGAAAAAGTAACAAGCAGGGCAATATTAATATCATCACTGTATAAGAGCAGTCAGCCCAGAAAATTGTCAAGACTACCAGCTAAAGAGCAGGATGGAGGGTTAGCACAGTGGCTCTCAACCTTTCCAGACGACTGTATCCCTTTCAGGAGTGATTTGTCTTGTGCATCCCCAAGTTTCGCCTCACTTAAAAGCTACTTGCTTACAAAATCAGACATAAAAATACAAAAATGTCACCGCACACTGTTACTGAAAACTGGCTTCCTGTCTCATTTTTACCATATAATTATAGAATAAATTGATTGGAATATAAATATTGTGTTTCGATTTCAATGCATAGTACATAGGGCAGTATAAACAAGTCATTATATGACATTTTAGTTTGTACTGACTTCGCTAGTGCGTTTTCTGTAGTTGTTGTAAAACTAGGCAAATATCTAGATGAGTTGATGTACTCACTAGAAGACCTCTGCGTTCCCCCAGCGGTACACATACCCCTCGAGAGCAACTGGGTTAGTAGATAAGCACCAAGTGGACACAACCAGCAGCCTAAACATTTTCTCCCTCATTTGAAACTGGACTCGTTTGTGGCTGCTTTCTTCCTGGCACCATTTGTGGTGCCCTCACATGACTGTGAGTGCAAGATTTACTTTTTCAATACCCCCATTCCTGTTCTATTCAGCACAGAAACCTATGTGGCCTCTAGGCAATAAAGTGTAGTCACTCCCTTCAATGACATTTGCCTTGCTGGCAACATGAAGTGTCCGCAAGTTCCATCTCTTCATTTCCTCTTCAGGAATTCACTTTTGCTTTTTGTCTTGGCACATACACGTCAACTTCCTGTCATCATTCATAAAGAGGCATTTAGCAGCACCCGTGTGGGATTGCAAACACAGAGAATAATGTCAAGAGCCACACCAGCAGACTTAGAGAGGCTAGCCCACTGATACCCAAGAGGTACAACAACCTGACCTGGGAGATGATAAATTGTCACCCAAATAGCAGAGTCTGAGTGTTGGCTAATAGGAGTCAAGGCCTGGGCATGAAATCTAGTTGTGGAGGACAGTGGTCTCTGTCAGAATTGTCCAAAGAGCCTTCTAGCTATGATTGGCCATGCACCTATGGTTCGTGCAGGGCTCTGTGCCGGGCGATTACGCAACCATGTATCCACAAAGGTTACCCTTGTCCAGTCACCTTCCAGCTACCCAGCTTTTCCGTCTGCTATTTTGCCTTCCTTCTCCGAGTCTGTGTTTTTCTGTGAGTGGGTTGCCTGAACCTGCTCCAACACTGATGACCCTAAAAGGACACGGTAGAGAGCGGCAAGAGGGAGATCGTATGTGATTTAGGGACTTGTAAGGCTGAAAACGAACGGTCTCTCCATAACTGCTCTGAGAGATAGCAGAGTTGTTAAGCACTGGCTGGAGAGGAAGTGGGGGAGAAGGGAGAGGGTGCTGGAAGAGGTTTAATTAGTTAAACATGGTCCACTGATTAGGACACTAGCTTGAGACTCAGGAGGCTGGTTCCTTGCTCTGCCATAAATTTCTGGGTGACCTTGGGTACATCAGTCTCTCTGGGCCTCAATTCTCCACCTATTAAATGGCGATAACAGCACTGCACTCTCTGAGAGGGGTGCTGTGATAACTACACCCGAGGTTGTGAAGCACTTAGATGCTGCAGTGATGGGGGCCATACAAATAGCACATTCCGATGCAACAGTTTGTGGTGGAGCCCTAATCGTTTAGTGCCTCCACGCCCTGGAGTCACTATACGGAGTAACGCATTTGACATTTCACCTGCAAAAATCTTCACTTCCTCCTTTGCTTAGGGTTGACTCTTTCCATAGCACACTGGGCATTATGCTATAAAAGAAACTTCTTGTTTAATTTAGAGTTTTGTGCCCTAAAAACAGCCAGTTAGAAAGAGGTGATCCAGGCATCAGGGTGGATCTGAAGGAAAGTTACAGAACTCTGACCAACTCTTTGAAAACTACGCAGAACGCAAAGGCTCAGCTGTGCCCTTTACCAGCTCTTACAGGGCGATACAATCATGGAGGTGCCCAACTCACTTCCCTTTGTTTCCCATCCCGACTGCATATTTTGGACGGGCCTGTTTAGACAATAGGGAGGGATTGCTTTGTACCTTGGCAGCATCGGCTTGATGAGTAAGAAGAGCTTTGGCACAGGGATAAAGCATGAGTGAAAGGGATGAAGATGCTTTAGTTCAAAAGAGAGGGAAAGTGAAAGACTGGCGCTGAAGATAAAAAGGCGAATTTCCGTGTCCGGAAAGGATTTTGATGCAGTGTATGAGGACACCTAGTGGACACTAACATTATGACAGCTGTTGACAGGGTGACAGTCTCAACCTTTAGGCCACCGCACCTGTCCCAGCCTCTCCTCGTGGCCTTCATAAGCCTGTGAGCAGGAGGACAAACAAACTAAGCCGTCACCGCTTCCCCACCAGCACCGCCACATGAAAAGAGGGCAAATGCTACCAGAGAAGTGACATGATTACAGCACGGACGCTAACATCAGAGGGCTTCACATATTTAGCTTCTGCTGCTGTGGTAGCTCCGGGGGCAGGTGGTTGGTAGGGGGAGAGAAACCATGATGCCGTTTTGGGAGTTTTTGTGGTGAACAAGCTGGAGAGTCCATTTTAACTGAGTCCTGCCCTGAGGCAGCAGAGTTCATGACGGCAAGAAGCACTTTTGGTAGGTGTCCTATAGAGAGAATGCAAAAGCAATTGGTGCTGTTGTCAGGGTTGGCCCTAGACAAAATGGTGCCCCAGGTGAGGAGTGTCTTTGTGTCCCTCCCCCATTTGTTAAAGTTTTGAAAACCTTATTTTTTATTGCATTTGGAGCCCATTTCATGATTTTGATGCACGATTTGCATGCATGATTTATCGCAGCTGGGCTCTCATATTGTTTCAGTTCGTTCTTGTATCTCACTGACTGACTGGTGGTGCCCTGCCTCTTATATACCCAACCCTGTCTGACAACATTCCAGGGAAATGTAGTTCTCAGGAAGTCTGGAAGGTTCCACGAGATTCTACAAAGGTCCAGAATATTCCAGAAGGTTAGTGAAAAATGAATCCACGTATGGAATACTTGAAACATTTTACTTCAGTCTATTTTCCCTTTTGTCACTTAACAACAAAAACAACACCCAGATCCCAGCACCCCCCAAGCCCAGCACCCCAGGCAACTGCCTGCGTTGCCTGCCCCTAAATCCAGCCCTGGCTGTCATATCTTGTGACAAATGATGACGCATCAGCTCTTTTATGTTAGGTGGAGGTTTGCAATGATTAAACTGACGAGAAAAGCCGGGATCAGTTCTACACAATTTCCAGAAGTAGGAGAACTGAATGTTATGCTGTTGGGAAGTGCCAGCTTGACAGCTCTGGAAAGCAAAGTCTTGGTTTATTCACAGAGCGGGTACAGCATGGGAGGTGGCAATCAAAGCATCTCCACATTCCCCAGCCAACATAACCCTGACCCAAAGGGACAGATTGCTTTGGGGTGAAAAAGTAATCCAGTCTCTATGCCTGTTAGTTCTCGGCTTCTCTGCTGAGACACGACGGCTGCTTTGGTGAGGGGAACATCTGCTTACTAGCTCAGTGCACGGCCAGTACACATAATGAAACTTCAGTCACTACTGACCTGAGCCAAATTTGAATGGATCATGGAGCCAGTTTCCTACCACCTGAATCATCCTGTCCGTACACAAACTCTCCTTGTTAATAACTCCAGAACCCAGCTATGGGAATATGGTTTAAGGTTAGCACACAAACAGCACTCTCCACTAACAACACTGGCTCACCAGATAAATCAGAGGACTTCAGGAGGAGAGGAAGCAGATATTCAGCTGGTGTAAATCAGCAAACAGAGAGAGACTTAGATATTTAATTACCTTTTATTCAATACTCAGACAAAGTACAGTCCCCTACAACCTCCTCCCTCCCCCCAGCACACCAGTCCAAATTTTCTGAATATTAACATTTGATAGATATGCTGGCTCTGTGAAATATGTACATGTAAAAATTTCACTCCGTTTAATAAAGTCACTAGAAACTACACATTTTAAGTGTTGCAATAATGCTGATCCTATAATATGGTAGAACGCTGTTAAATCGAAATATATGACGGCTATGTTTCTACATAATGCCCCTTTAAACAAAAGCTCACTGTTGTAATAGTTGTTTTGCTTCTGATATTGACCTGGCAAGGATCTGTAAACTTGTTAAAACCTCCTAAACAAACAAATAAATAGTTAAAATAAATAATATTACTAATAATTAATAGTACAATTCCTAGCTCTCCCTAAAGGACTGGAAAACTCAGAGCTGATGAATTTTTTTTATTGCTGAATGTATCCTAAAACTACCAGATGTCAAGGTGAAAAAGAGTATGTTAAATATAGGTGTGCACGGGACCAAACATGGTCATAAGAGAAAGCCTTCACCTTGGCCTGTATGTATCCACCTGCAAAATGCTAAAGGCAGCCAATAC
The DNA here is from genome assembly GCA_007922155.1 of Mesoclemmys tuberculata. Taxonomy (NCBI): domain Eukaryota; kingdom Metazoa; phylum Chordata; order Testudines; family Chelidae; genus Mesoclemmys; species Mesoclemmys tuberculata. The sequence goes on from ML675650.1 coordinate 8,966,781, forward strand.
CTATTTCACAAGCTCCCATGGAAAGGAGAGATCAAACCCACATGGAGAAAAGCTAACATTTTACCAGGATCTTCCTTATCTTTTGCAGTAGAAAACTGCCTTTAGTCCAGCTGGAAGACTACCCCAGTATCAGAGTTCTACATATGCTACCTTGTACCTGGAGTCCATGCCTCTTCTTTTAAGGAACATAAATCTTTATGCTTAGAAGCCCTGCAGCAGCTGTGATGGTTGAAGAGCACAAAAACTTAACGAAAGACACAGTCCTAAGACACCTTTTTCAGTTAAGTTAATGCTGGTGTGTTATTATAAGGGCAACATAATTTATGAAATGAAAGGAATTTTCACTTATTACATGTTAATTAATAGAGAACATGTTCTGTAATAATTTTAGGACTAGTTAATCTTTTGATCATCCTGGCTGACAGCAATCTACACTTTCCGTGTAGTTTATAGACTGTGAACTATATGAAATACCATTTATCATTTGCAAGAAGATAGGACCGAATGACATTCTGAATGTCCTTTTTCCTTATGATCCTAATATTCCCAACTATTGATCTTTATATTGGCATAGTTCTGCAAACACTTAAGTGTGTGTGTAACCTTACACAGATGGAGTAGCTCATGTAATTAAAGTGATACATGTGCTTAAGTTTTTGGTACTAAATAAAGGAAAACCCAAGTTCCTGCTCTCACTCAAAGGCACATCCTACCTTACTGATTGGTCATTAACATACACAGTTTAAAGAGATTGGATGACATCGTTCAGATTTTGCAGGGTTTTTTTAAAATTTGGAAGTAAAAACATGTGCTTTCAAAAATATGTGCCTTCCCACGAGTGCCCGGATCATCATACCCACAGACAGAAGGAAAGAAAACAAAATAATTTAAAAAAAAATGCAAATGTTCTACAAAAGACACAACAACATTTTTCACCCTTAAAACTCCAACATCTTCCCTAATATTCCTGCAGCTTATTGAAAAAAAAGAACCTGGAGCAGAGAGAGAAATAGCAGAAGTCCAAAATGCAGGCAAGGACTTCCGTAGGGCAAATATCCATGGCTAGAGGGCTTTAGTAGTGAGTTCCATAAATTCTTCCAGGAGCTTCTACTGCTTAGAATTCTTAAAATGTTCCATTACGCCCCGTAAACAGAAAAAATTGCTTAATTCCTGTTGCATGCCAGTATCACCACACTCCTGAAAAGAAATAACCATCCAGGAGACCATCTAGGAGATCATTATCAACCAGTATTATTAATCTATCTAGAGAATAAAATAATGGGGACAAGTCTTAGCAATCCAGATCTCTCTAGCCCTATCACCACTAATTCATGCTGACTGGCTTTACTCCAGGGACTCCCACCAATCTTAATATTCCCCGAAACATATTCATTGCACTATAAGCAGACAAATGTAAGCAACCTTTTTCTTGCACAAGATGCAGAGCAGTTACCCAATATGGGGGTCTTTATGAGTTTATTTTTGTGGTACTGGAGAAATTGAATCTTGGACATCAATTTATAATTTTCACCTAACTCTGCTACAATTGTCCATGTACACTCCAGTATTTGCATGTCAGACTTTCTCCCTAAAAATTGGTCCAAGGAGAGATTGTCCCTTTGTCACCTTGTCTACTTGCTCTATTTACTGAACTGCTTGCACTAGCTATCAGGTGTTCTCTGAGAACTCAGGGCATCAAGAACCACAATATAGAACCTTAAATTGCTCCTTTGGCAAATGACATCTCCCTTCATCTCCACTCGGTGCCTTAAAGGAGTCTTGGAGGCTGACAGCTCTACAGCTAGTAAATATATCAGGTAAATATGACTAAGTCAGAAGTGATGTCCATCTAGTGAGTCTGTCTATCTGGCCATGCTGATAGTCAGTTGGGAAACAAATACCTAGGTTACAAATCTCACCCAATACCACCTAAAGATGCTAAACGTGCAAGTCCATTTTCATACTATCCGAGCTGGTATCGATCAGAGTCAAAGTTCATAGAGCTAAGCTGATTGACTGCTGCTGAAGAAGAGGCCCCCTTATCCCAAGGCCTGCCAAGATGCCAGAACTTGTCATTATCTGGGCTGGACTTCGTAAACTGGCTACAAATCAATGTCCTTTCTGAGCTTTGTATTTCCTACCAGCCCTTCCATTGGGTGGTATAAAAAGAACGAGCGAGAATACGCATTCATTTCATATGGCACGGAAAGAAGCCGAAAACCAGCCAATAGACGCTCCAGCAAGAGAGAACAAAACGCAGCGTTAAATTCCCCAGCTGGAAATTCTATCACGGGCAGCTGTAGTTCAAAATGGGAACCGTTATTTTTCTCATCTACTGCGCATTCTGGGAATCAACCTCCAGGATAAAATCTCTGGCACGGACGTAAGCGTACAGCTCACCGGATCTACGGTGGACATAAAACGTAACCTACTCGCTGTACCAACACAGCCTGAGCAGCAGTGTCAGGTCCTAACCTACCCGCAAACACCACAGTGGATCAATATCAGCAGTTTCTATAGACCACGTGGCAGGTATACATACTTCAGGACTGCACTAAATGCATACTCAATTGACTAGCGCTAGAGATACAAGCTTTCTGTTCCAGTCAATCAGCCTGCAACCAGCATAACGTTGTCCTGAACCAGGGCTTTTACCTGGCCAGCCACAGTGACCCATTCTAAAGCGTTTCTCCTCTGCGAGGGCCAGCAGGTCACTGGATTGTTGCAAAGGCTGGAGCGTCAGCGTTTGTGGTGGAGCTGTAGCGTGCTGTGCGTCGCGGCTACTCAGCCCGTTCCCACGCCATGCTGGATTACAAGTGACCAGTTTGTCTCACGTCTGAAAATAGATGTGCAATAGCCAAAGCCCAGCCCCCGCTCTTTTACCAAAATATCCTAGTGACATAAAATTCCCTCCAGTGGCAGGAAACAGAAACTTCCCAGGCTTGCTTCCTGAGAATGAAAAGCAGCTGCCCACCCCTTTGGGGGTTTGTTATTGAGATGATTTCATTAGCAGCTGATGATTTAAGTCCCAGCTTTTGTATTATTGTTTGTATTAATGTAGAGCCTTTCCCCCAGCCACCCTGGTCAGGATTAGAGCCCCATTACGCTAATGGCGAAATAATGTTGGTTGTACTCAGTGGCATTCAAATTATACAGCTGTGTGAAGCAGATTGAGTGCCAGACTGCAGCTGGCTCTATGCAGGCATCTTGGGAAGGCGAGGAGGATACAGGGGGAGGAGCCTTTGTCCTGTGCAAGGACTGCGCCAAGACTGAGCTGCCTCTGGAGCTATTCACTTCAAAGGGAAGAGTGAGGGTAGGGCATGGGCCCCATTGCCTTCATCCCGCAGCTGGCCCAGGGCTCTTGGAGGGGTGAGAGCGAAAAGCACACTTTGCATCCTTCCAAGGGGTGGCCTAGTGGCCACTGCAGCATGCGGCTGCAAGGGACTCCAGGAAAAATTATCATTAAAGCAGCAAGTTTTCCTCCACTGACGCCTACTGCACCCCATTAAACACAGGCTGGGACATTCAAAGGACCCTAAGGGAGTTAGAGAATTTCAGTGGGGCTTGGGCACCTACCTCTCTTACTCCCAATGAAAATCCCAACCCTACACAACAATCTGGCCTGCAGCGTCTGTGAAAGATGTCAGACTGACGGCCCCCAAAAGGTAAGTCTTCTTCATTCACAGAACTAGGCAGTACTGCAACCAGGACCGGAGGATGGATTTACTCTTCACTGAGAACAACAAGGATAGGATGGTGGGTTTTGCGATGTGTGTTCTAGGATCATGCAGGCATTCCCTATACAGGCACAACCCATTAACAAACTTCGCTCGATTTGAATCTCTATGCAAGAGGCCATTACCAGCTTCTGAGCCATCAGCCATTCTACCTTCGCAGGTGTAAGATCACCATATTATCAGATTTAAAAGGCAGGCTTGCCACAAGTATGGTAGTCGCAACATATTGGAGCCTGGAACACAGCATGGCCAGGGTAGAAAAAGAGGGCAGGAGGGAGGTCATGGGGGTGGGAGGGAGACAACATAAATTGAAGCAGCATGGTTCAGGGGCTCGATCACTGGACTGGGGTTCTATTTTTAGCTTTCCCATACCTTTAATGTGTGAGCTCACGCAAATCACTTCCCTACCCTGCGCCTCTATTCCCCCTTCTATCTTTTGTCTTTCTTTTGTCTATTTAAACAGTAAACTCCTTGGGGGAGGGACTGTGGGGTCGCCCTGAGTTTGTGCAGCATCTAGCACAATGAGCCTGGATTTTAGCTGGGGCCTCCAGGTGCTATTGTCAATAATAATATTAATAATACTGAAGTCCGTAAAGCAGAGAGGTGAAACAGAACCAGCAATCCGTCAGTGGCAAGATTAACTGCTAGCACTGTTCTATTAGACAGGTGAAGAAACTAGTTGATTACATTCCCTAGTGCCCTGGATATTTAACATTCCATACCAATAGTGGAGACTCTAGGAAGCTCTTGCTGACTGCAGATACCAGAAACTTGAAGATGTGAAATGGATAGGTTCAGTAAACAACTTCAGGGAATGCAGTACTCAGAAGTTCTATCTACACTGCTTAATTCCTCTGAAGTTACAGTCTGATGAACTGTTCTTCACCTTTCCTCGTAAACTGTTGTGCAGCATTCCTATGCACCATTAAATCGTTGTCTGGTTGCCTCCATAAGTGGCTGCCTCCCTGCTCAAGTATAATTGATATATCACTTTGTTAAGATTTATAAACTGCTTTGGGATTACTGGAGTTGAAAGACGCTAGAAAATACTGGATGTTATCATTAGAATTGGTAGACATTCTCCCATGCAAAGTTTTTCCATCAGAAAATGCAGATGTGACAAAACTGAAAAGTTTCATGGGAAGTATTGACTTCATCAAAATTTTTTAGGGGAAATTATCAAAACATTTCCTTTCGATAAGGTTGAAACATTTTATTTTGACTATCATTTCAACATTTATAATATTAAATAACTAATAGAGTATATAAGTCAAAATGATAATGTTGAAATGCAATCTGATAAGGTTAAAACAAAGTATTTTGGAATATACTGTTTTGCGAAACGTTCTGAGATTTTGACTTTTTGTTATGACTTGGATGAAATTAAATTTCAAAATCTGAGAATTTTCCTCAGGACAGGACTTACCATTTGACCATTGCTAGTTACCTCCTCACATTCTGCTTTCTTTTAGGAATTTTGCTTTTCACTATGCTGTATTCTTTGGGCTGCAGAGTTTAAAACTGATATTTTCCATTCTCACAAATGTGTAGTCAAGCACTAATGAAAAAGGATGAAAATTCACATTATTTTTCTGGCCAAGTTGTGCCCTTACTCTTTATCAAATAATATAAACGTCTTTGGATAAAAGCATGGAGGACTCGAATGGAGATCAAAGGTTTCTTTAAGTCTTCGTTCCTTTGAAGATTCATCAGAATTTGAAAAACGAGAGCAGCGATGTTCCTTCCAACAGGGACATTGATCTCTCAGGAGCGCATGTACAACAGCCCAAACGGAGCCCACATAACAGAGATGGTGAAAACCTCAACACAAACAAGTGAAGGCTGATATGCGTATGACAGGTGGATGAGCCTGAAAGTAATGCAGAACCACGTAAGTCTGCCTGCCCATGGCTTTATGACAAACTGTTGGCATTTAATTTATAGCCTGCCAATCCAGTTATGCTGCTTAGACACAGTCCCATCTGGCCATGACTTACTGATTACTTCATCTTAAAAGCTAATGTCACTGGCTCTCTGCATCCAACTCCACAGTTCCTATCCTGTTTCCTCCCTGGGGCAGGCCTGCCGCTCATCCGAGACGGCAGGTACAGAAAACATTGTCAGAGCTCTGCAAATTGATCAGATACCTACTAGCCAAAAAAGGGTCAAAGAGAAGAGGGTTGAGGAGCGCCACCGCCAAGGTCCAGAGGGAATGTCTGGGGTGAAGGTGCTGGGAATTCTTTCATAGCCCCTCTTTGAGGGCTCCACCCTTCATATGACTTTGGGGCTAATACGTGTTTTCAGGGCCTTGATAAGGTGAGAATGCTGGGGACACCACTCTGGCCTAAGCTCAGCAGATAGCCTGGCTAGGACACATGGAATCATAGAAGGTTAGGATTGGAAGGGACCATAGGAGGTCATCTAGTCCCATCCTCTGCTCAAAGCAGGACCAACCCCAACTAAATCATCCCAGCCAGAGATTTGTCAAGCCGGGTCTTAAAAACTTATAAGGAAGGAGATGCCACCACCCTCCAGGTAACCCATTCCAGTGCTTCACCACCCTCCTAGTGAAAACGCTTTTCCTAATTTCCAACCATGTTGGTTTAGGGCTTTTCTTTTTTAAATCTACTGCTCGCAATTCAGCAGGAACAGCAGCAGAGGGCGGCCAAAGCTCATTCTAGGGACAGCTTCCCCAGCTTTCTCTGTCCTTGGGCCCTGTCTGCTTGATGCTAGCAAGGGAAGGGCTGAGGTGGGTGCTAGAGAAACACATGGAGGGGGCTGGGCTGAATGCACCGACCCTGGAGGATGGGCCTAGGGAAACCCAAACCCTTCCAGCACAGCCTGCAGACGGGGAAGAGAATCATCACCCTGGAAGCGACCCGGGAGCAGATGGCTGAGATGCTCTAGCTCCCATGGGGAGAAGGCGAGAGTGCTGCCCTTGAAGCCCACAGGGAGAGGACTACATGGAGTGAGTGCGTGACTGTGAGAGAGACGGGTAAGTGAGTGGGTGTGTGTAAAGGGCGACTGGGAGAGCGGATGGCTGCCAGGGGGCCGGGGCGAGAGAATGGGAGAGCTGGGGGGAGGAGGCAGACTGGTGGTAACAGAGTGTGCGGGGTGCAGTGAGATAGTGACAGAATGGGGGACGTGTGGAGTGGTGGTGGTGAGGGATGGATGGGCACATGGGGAAGGTGGTGACAGGGTGGATGAGGTAAGGGTGGTAGCCGTGAAGGACGGATGAGGTGAATGGGGTACCTGCGGG